>CM040241.1:105107768-105418786 GCA_022545495.1 Chrysanthemum lavandulifolium
AAAACACGCAAAACGGATGAAAACGTAAAAGCGACCAAAACGAAAAACCGATGAAAACGAAACAACGACGAAAACGTAAAAATGGACGAAAACGCAAAACAGATGAAAACGAAAAAAGACGAAACGAAAAAGACGAAACGTAAAAAATGGACGAAACGAGCAAAACGGATGAAAACGTAAATAAAACGGACGAAAACGCGCAAAAATGGATGAAAACGAAAAACCACGAAAACGTAAAAAAGGGCGAAACGCGAAAACATATGAAAACGTAAAAATTGACGAAACGAAAAACACAGATTAAACGTAAAAACTGACGAAAACGCACAAAATGGACGAAAACGCAAAACGGATGAAACCTAAAAACTGACGAAAACGTAAAAATGGACGAAAACGCAAAACGATGAAAACGAAAAACTGGACGAAAACCTAAAAAATGTATTTAAAACACGCAAAACAGATGAAAACGTAAAAACGGACGAAAACGTAAAAATGGACGAAAACGTAAAAATTGACGAAAACGTAAAAACCGATGAAAACGTAAAAATTGATGAAAACGCCGCAAAAACGGATGAAAACGTAAAAAACGGACGAAAATGCGCAAAACGATGAAAACGTAAAAACCGACAAAACGTACAAAACGGACGAAAACGTAAAAAGGGACGAAACGCAAAACGGATGAAAACGTAAAAACGGATGAAAACGTAAGAAAATGGATGAAACGTAAAACGACGAAAACGTAAAAATGACGGCGTAAAAACGGATGAAAGCGGACGAAACATACTATAGTAGCATGATTACGGTGGAAATGTAACGAGTCGACCCGACCCAACCCGACCCAACCCGTTTGACCCATGACCCATTCAACCCATTCTTATAGTATGACCCGTTTGACCCATGACCCATTTGACCCATAAACCATTTGACCCATGACCCAAACCGACCCGACCTGACCCATTTGCCACCTCTAATTTTAACCCATTAACCAACCTGTTATCTTGTCACCTTTAGTCACAGTCACACGTTTTGATGATAAAGATATTATCTTATGAAGTATTGTTATTAAAACATGTCTTTTTCCGCACCATTAGACTCATTACCTACTTATCGAAAACGTAATTATCCAAAACCCATTAATGATTATATAGGTAAAAGATGCAAATTGAAGAAATTTAAACGACTTAAACATGATATTTTGTTGACTTTGATAATCGGATTAGCCGATTTACTCATACTGGGAGATCCATTGCAATTCCAATATGTCAAGGAGATATATATGAGGCAAATACACATCACTTTTAAGAACCGCAAATCGATTCAAAGATACAACTACCTCAATTTTCTTCCATTTAACGACAACAAATTTTGACAGAAAATGACACAAAGTTCGCTACATGAAACCACAAAGCGTAGAAATCAAACTTTTATAAAATGCAAACAAATTGAAGCATTAAAAACTATAAATCCAGCATTTGCGTATAGTCCATTTAAATTATCAAACGTCATATTAAAGTATCAATGCATTAGGGTAATGCTAATGATGCATCTAATTAAGTGTTTTGCTCGCCATAGTCAATGAGATAAATCACCATAATGGAAACTGGAAATGACGCTATGACAAGTCACAAGCACTATTGCCACAACATGGTAAACCGCAACCTAATGCACTATTGGCACCGCAGACTATGGATAATGGATACCATATCATAGCCTAGAAATAGTGCATAATCCTAGACAAAATGCGTGTGGCCTATGCTATTCTTATATGTTATAGTGTTATACATGATGTCGAATGCGTCAAAGTCAAAATAAGAGCTACATGTTTTAAAAGGAATGATCATTCCAAATGAAAACTGGTCATCCCAAATGATTTTTATTTTAAAATCCCAAAACGATACAATGAAAAAAAAAAAAAAAACACTTGGGCTTGTCTTATATCACACCCAGATCGAGAAGAAAAAAGAGAACGCCAACTCGCTTGCACTTGCCCAAAGACTATAAGATACACCTATTATTCATTAAACTTGATACGTAAAAATAAAGAAATATCGAAACCGAGGTCATCAAGAACTTTTATTTATTTAAACCCGAGTGAAAGACAATTTCAAAACTAAGCAACATATGTTATGAGTATTTGATGTTCAAGTTACTATCCAATCATGTCAATGTGTAAATTCAAATTTGTCCTTTCTTAACCCTTGTAAGAAGATGATCGGTTACAAAGCATTTGCCTTCATAAACAGTGTTTATCTTCATATAGTGGTGTCAAAATGTGCACAAAAGCAAAAGATAGGCTAAATGGGCAAAATTTTAAAAGCTTTGGGCACATTTAGCCCCTTCTTTTTTGAAATGGGCACATATAGCCCATTGAAAACTTAAATGGCACTAATCGGCACATTTTTTTTCTCAATTGTAGACCATTACGATCATTTTAAAGAATTTTTTTTTTTATATAATATATTTTAAGTTTGCTAATATAAATAAGATATTACGTTTAAGGAATTTATTTCGTCTTTTTAGGTATTTTATTAAGCGATTTGTATAACATGTGCCCGTTTGGCCCGTGCCCATTTAGCCCGTGCCCGTTTAAGCCCGTGCTCATTCTAGCCCGTGCCCATTTTAGCCCGTGCCCGCCCGGCCAGCCCGTTTTGCCACCTCTACCTTCATACATCGAACCATCTAGATAAAATAACATATTATCTTATTGTGGGTCGCAGAACCACCATATTGTAGCATGCGGTTGACGACTCAATAAGAAATTATCTTTACATCATATAAAGAAAAACCATAAAGGTTTTGAAATTACCTTGACAACACCTTCTTCAACAATTGACATCCGAGAAAGACGCATAATCCTCTCTTATTTTCTTTTTCAACTCTTCGATAAATGCATGGTTTATCTCATACATGATCTTCAAAAGGTACATTTGCCAAGACTTATAAAGTAAAAAGAAAACAATAAGAGAACAATTTAGCAAGTTACTACTCACTTTTCAAATGGGTTATGTTTAATATCCAATGAGTCAAATGGTCAAATTTTAAGCTTGGCTAAAGTGGAAACAACAAAACATGTGAAATTTATATGGGTTGGCCACTCTATACTCATCTAAAAGTGTTTTAAATGCTATATGCTTCATACCTCATATAACCATTCGCACCAACCGACATAATATGGTAATGACTATATCTCCAAGAACCTACAATGTAATTGTTTACATTTTAGGCGGGCATACATTATTATTTACATTCATTGGCTAACAAGTTTGAGTTGCTTTCCTTGCCTCCTAGGTGC
The DNA here is from genome assembly GCA_022545495.1 of Chrysanthemum lavandulifolium. NCBI lineage: Eukaryota > Viridiplantae > Streptophyta > Magnoliopsida > Asterales > Asteraceae > Chrysanthemum > Chrysanthemum lavandulifolium. Next base: position 105,111,058 of record CM040241.1, read on the forward strand.
ATTTTCCGTCTTCTTGTCATTATCATCATCAATCCCATCAAAGATAGTAGATAAATCCGGTATGGCCAAGTTGCGTGATCACAAATAATAGCGAAATCCTCTCTAGGAGGACAAGGAGGCCTTCCCATTTATCTAAACACAAGTCTTGCGCCTTGATCAACAACTACCATATTTTCACGAACATCCATCCCCAATTAAACGTATTATTCTTAAACAACAATTCTTTAACTTCTCCATCACTATACTTGCATGAAAATAATTCTTCACAATCTCGGGCTGCCTTATATTAAACTCGTTTGGGAGATCACAAGCACCCACCTTAATCGTTTCTTCTATAGCCTCGAATATATCAACACCGTTTTGCCCTCAACCGATCCATGCTTAATTCTTTCATGATTTTAATCAATGCAACCGGCCCGATAATGGAAGAATCAGAATATCTTGTAACACATAATGGATGTTAAATTGAAATAACTAATAGTTTGAATCTCTTGCGAGCCTCTATTGCATGCGTGCATGTTTGAACTGCAAGACGAAACCCAAAGCCGAGTATAGGCTACCCATGCACGCCATTTACGCACGTGTTTCTCAATTTTATAGCGAATGCAATATTAAAAGATACGTTTGAAAGTAAGGTGATTGATTCAAGTAACATGATTTATAATAATGCACTCGCTTTTATTCCACCGATATATTAATGAAACAGAAAAATTGTTAATCATAAGTATATTATAAGCACGTCAATGAATGATAAAATTTCGCTACTAACCTTTGGAACTCGTTGCTTCATAGGGATTCACATCTCAACAATCCAAAGGATCTTCTTATTTGCATTACTCACATGCCAAGTCACCAAAAGAGACGTGCTTTGACTTCATGATACATGTATTTCATTTTTATAAAGACTAACCTTTGTATTATGAGCCAATACTGATTAAAGAAACAAACAATATAATTTAAAACTTGAATAAAATGTAACTTAACTTCCTGCATTCATTATATACGCCCAAATTTATTTGAATTAAAATTTCCTCCTTTTAGTTGAATGTAAGGGTCCTTAGTTAAACCAAAAGTTGATATTTTGTCCAATGTTTATTTCTCATCCGGATGGACACCGCCACCGGTAAAACAGAACAACTAACCGCTTTTATGAACTGTAAGTAATCAAAACAACATTATGCAACCATTTCACCATTGCACTTGTACTTGAGTGAATCAAGGACACTCTTTCGTGCTCACGCCCATTCGGTTAAGCTGCAATGTGATGACCTCGACCTTCTAACTCACTCCACGGTAAGAGAAGAACTCCGTTTCACTCATGGTTCGAGGATTCGATTCTCAAACCAAATTTTATGCCCACATCACCGATATGGCAATGTTGAAAGGCTTGGTGTCGGATTGTGATTGAGGATTCTCAAAAGCCAAGCATCACCGACTTGAGTTATGTTTAGGATGTTCGGGTTATGTAGTAACTTAAATGCGTTAATCACACTCTCAAGAACCACCACATCGGTAGTAGTTTTGAATACGCATTTAAATGACTAACGTTTCATTTTGAGAGACACGTTCTCTTTCGACCGTGCTAAGGATTAGTCCCAAAATCCTTATTAATGATCGCTATCCACATAAGCTCACCAAAAAACTACCATTTGATATTTATTACACCCTCTCATTAGCGATAATACCGGTGATTCCTTGTTACTACCCCGATTTGAACCACATGATACTCACGGTTACGTGATGTACAAGACTCTAGCCGATTTACTGATTCGAGTTCATTTTGAGAAATCGAGACTTCTTTACCCTCTAATACTTATCGGTTCCTTATCACTCCACGGTAACCAATCGGCTATCCCACAATACAACAATAACATTCAAAAAGGACACTCTAGAAAAGGACACGATGTAATAATTAGTATCGTATATAAACAACAAAAATCAAAAAATAAGTCTCGACTTTAATAATAGACCTAAAAGTATGACTAACTGCAGCTATCTTGCACCATATTACTCTTTAAGTAACAACATTGATAAACAACCCTATCGCTAATCTAGTGAATAGTGCTCTTAAGTTATACACTAAGTCTAAGGATGTTCATAGGTTCGGTGTTCTTCTCACATATATGATCACAATTTGATATTCATTAGATTATATCATACCAAAGGTTCATAGCATAGAAGAAGTGGTTGCAAAACATGACCCATGAATCCTCCGATCCAACAACCTCTTTTGTCTCTCAAGATCCCATCGTAGAAGTTTGATCCATGCTTCTAGGCTAACACCACTTGTGTTCCACTTGTATGAACCTACATTTTATAGAAGTCATAAACTTTCACTTACCCATAGAAAAGTAAATGTGCATTCATTTACACCGACCTTGAATAAGCCAAATGCATACATAATATTGATATTATATATACCAAAAGAACAAAACCATTTTCTTTAATGAATACCGCCATATCATAGTACCACAAAATCTTGGATCTTGATAAGAAATAGACTATTCAAAATAATACCTCTTGGATAATAATCGTTTGAGAAGGGATTAAGTGAATTATTCACGAGTAACATAATAGTGTTTGGATATGTCATGTGCCAAACACCCTTTAAACACATGAATGAATAATTTTAAGAATCAGAAACGCGCATAAGCCATCTCATGGTCATAAAGAATCTCATGATCAAGAGGAAATTCATTTGCGGCAAACTCGCCAAAAACTTTGGTTGGAGCCTTCTCTGAATTATTTGGCCATTATACTTAAAAGTGTTTGGTGAAGAATTAAATGGGCAAAAGGCGATTATTTTCAAACTCCTACAACTCCATTCTTGATAAATACCCACACTCCCAACTCTTATACTCCTATATTGGTGACATGTGGGACACTTTACATCATTATATTTCCTTCTCACATATAGTTTGTTAGCGTTAACAAGAACCAAACTTTATCAAAGGACCAAGTAGCTTCTATAATCTAGATTCGCACAAGCTTGATTTGAACCTCCATTTTAAAAACTCGATGTTGTGACCATGAAAAGAAAACATTAAATTGCGAACAAAGAACTTTTATTATAAGAAGAACTCACATTTTGTCAACCAAAATACAACAACATTTGGCAAAGAATACCCACTCCACGATAACCTTAACCTTCTTGCAACGCAACACAACACAATGTCGCACTCCACCGCCTCGAACCATCCGCAAAAAAGCGAATCAAGTTGTGAAAGTGAAAAGAAGTCTCCCCAATTAAGTATATATAGTTACATGTAAACATTTTTTTTCGCTTCATGAAATCGTAAAAATAAAACAATAATTACACACCATTGTTAAAACGCAAATCTAAACACCCCTAAGTATTACAGTAAACCATTACCCCGCAAACGTACTTTCTTTTTCCATTTCTTTCTTCTCCAATTTCCTCATCCTCGTAACCACTAAATTTTATAAAAAATTGTGTAGTAGAATACCTTTATCAAGAAATATACAATCCCATGTTCAAGATTATGCCGCAATGCTCCCATGTAGTATAATTATTGCACGGAAGTGCTAGTGTGGGACAATTTCACGAAGAATTGCACTTTCGTCATATAATGGAAGCAATAAACTTTTGTTAACATCACATTATAATATCATCACCTACATATATTTCTTCTAACACATTGAGATGCAACAATGAATAACACAAAATGTTAGGCCCATACCCCATAGCGTACAGTAACATCTAGACAGTTAACATCGGGAAAACTTTATGTTGGATCTCATTATATGCTTTCATTAGCATGTGTATATTGAATTAAAAGGCTTGAAAAGCACAGTTCACTGTGAACATAGAGGTCAAAATATTCGTGGGTTGATAATGGGCCAAACGGGTATAAAAGAAGATGCACGATTGCATTGACCCAAAAAATTTTTGTGCATTCCTTAACAAAAAACAAAGGTGTTAGTACTTAGTTGTATGCTTTTGTTAAAAAACGTCAGTTGTATGTACTAAAAAGTGTTAGTACTTCCGTTAGTCGTATGCACTAAAAAAATAAGCTTTGGGGGAACGTTTAATCCATTCGAGATAAAACACAATCCAAATCTGCCCATTTATATGTATATGGGTCGAAATTGCCACTTTTTTTTATGCCATGATAAACTTATACACCAATGCGCAGCCAGCAGTGATCGTGGTAACACTGTATGGATCGCTAAAGCATATATAACCCACCCACATCACCAAACACTAATTATCGCCTAACACTATCTTAAAGATGCTCACTATGTAATGTATGAATGATATCATGAAGATTATGTACAACCCACTTTATATTACATAAACCCTAAAACAAAATCAGTATGAAAATTGACATAAATAAATGATACATGTTTCTTCAATATGATTCAAAGAAAACAAAACACAAATTAAAGATAAACCGTATATCATAATCAATTATAATAAACCTTTGGTGATTGTCCATAATGTGACTTTACATGCCTGTACTTCCGTTGCCACCATTCACTTATCTCGATGATGAACGAAATCAATGTTTCGAGAAAACACATACATTAACACTTTAATATTAATGTTGTCAATGATCAATGTTAAAAAGACGTACTTATCAAAGTGCACGCAGTAATCTGTAGTTGTATTATCTCCAATACTTTTTCTTCAAAGCATCGTTTTTTTTTTCCTCCGTTATATTGTAATTTAGTGTTTGTGTGATATATCATGTGTGACATTATAATTATTCAATTAGGGTTTGTATGATATGGCTTTTCTCGTATGCATTGTTTCGGAAAAAAAGAGAGTCGACTTGGGAAAAGAATGATTTTAGGGTTATGATTTTTAAAAGGATATAATGAATGATTCGGGATATATTGTGCATAATTTGATTAGAAAAATCATTAATCGCATGGTTTATAGATTAGGTGTTGCAAAATATAAAACAAAAAATATGTTGGTCTAGTGGTTATCAAGTGTGTTAATGCTACAAATCACCCAGGTTCGATCCTCTATTGAGTTTTTGTACTAATTAAAAACCTTATTTGACTTTAATTGTGATGAGGTGGCATTAATTGTGATGACATGGAATTATGACGTGGCATTATATTTGGCATGCCTCTCTATAAAAAAAAAAATGCCACGTAAATAGAATGATGACGTGGAAATATGACGTGGCATTTTATGTGGCATGCCTCCTCTTATATATAATGTATATATATATATATATATATATATATATATATATATATATATATATATATATAAATTGTGTTAGTTTCTTTTAACACTTTTGTTTCGACAAAAGGGGAGGAGAAAGTAAAACTACAAATTCAAACTTTTACAATTTTAGCTTTTCCTTCAAATAATTTTATGTTTTGTCATCAATAAAGGGAGATTGTTAATACAAATAAGCCGTAAAACGTTTATTTATATTTTACGATCTTCTAATGTTTTGTCGATAACAAACGTAAAATCATTTTAACGAAACAAATAGAATACGTAAATAGTTTGAGTTAATAGTTTCCTAACACACTTACGTTTTCACATAAAACACTAAAACAAGTATAAGTGATTTTATGTTACATATGTACAACTACTAGTGTTTACATATTGAGTTAGAATATACTTAAACTAAGTATACTAAAATGGGTAAAAACAAGTATATACTAAATGAGTAAAACTAGCAAATAGTTTTGACCCATAACCCATGGTTTTATATATACCACTTAACCAAGTTCATTGTATCTAGAAAGAAAACCATGGATCAACCCATGACCCATAACCCATGACCCATAACCAAAATACCCATGGGCAAAGAGGAGCGTTCCACGGATCCACGGCTTTGTGCTAGCCGGATCCCAGTGGAAGGATCCGTGGGATCCGGGAAGCAGAGAGAATTTTCTATAAATAGAGAGCCATTTCTTCTTTTCTATTCATGACTTTACATACATACTTCCCCCAAGTATTCTAACCCTCTAACCTCATATCCAAGTGATCTATGTAGTTTGTCTTTTGTTTTTGTGTGATGTTCTAGGTTCCTCTTAAAGGAGAGATCACCACTTCTTGAAGACGTGCAAGCTCAAGTCCATGAGTTGCAATGCTTCATCATCAAGACAACTAAGGTTCTCTTGTTGATAGTTCTTCCTTTCTCCATAGATGTTGAGTTAAAGACATTAGTGAAGGATGCCGAAAGTGTCAAGACGAAAGCATTAGTGAAAGGTGCTTATCGTTAGTGTCAAGAACATTAGTGAAGAATGCTATAGGTGTCAAGACGAAGGCATTAGTGAAGGGTGCCAAGCGTTGTGTCAAAGGCATTAGTGAAGGATGCCGAAGAATCAAATCAAGTAGCATTTGGGAAGAATGCCTAGGTCGTATAATCGATGAGGTGCATCGTTATACATATAAGTATTTGTTTACTTACAAGGATGGTGATATCCTTGATGGTGTTGTAACAAGGAGTAGATCTCCTTGAGATTAGGTGTTGTGTCGTGAAGGGTAGTAGTTCCTCCATAGTAATGGAACTAGGTGCTTAGCCTAGTACCTAATAAAGGGTAGGCGACGTTGTGATAGGATTAGTTCTCCTAAGGTGTGAAAGAACTCGGTGGTTAGCCTAGCACCGTATAAAGGGTAGGCGACGTTGTGTTAGGTGTGGTTCGCCTTGGTGTGAAAGAACTCGGTATTTAGCTTTGTACCGGAAAAAGGTTAAGCGACGTTGTGAAGGCTTCTCCGCCATAAGGAGTTGGTGTAGTGCTTACGAACTCTCGAGTAGGTGACTCGGGGAGTGGAGTAGGGCAAGGAAGGTGTCCTTGTAGCCGAACCACTATAAATAACTTGTGTCGTGGTGATGTGCTTCTTACTCTTTATCTTTCATTACACGTTTATATATCTATCTATCAACGTCCAACATAAACAACCAAATAGATTGACATAAGTCGATCTAAATATTTAAAAGGAAGTTTTAAATTGGTAAAACTATTCAACCCCCCTTCTAGTTTTCTACAATTATAGTTTACTAAACCATAACCTTCCCTGGGACATGATGAGTTATCACCAAATACTACCTTAGGTCCTGGTTCTTCTACATATTTGTGAAGATATTCCTTCACACCAGTCATGCTTCTTGAACATCCACTGTCTAGATGCTAAACAGCTCCCCTGGTATGTCTCTGCACAAATAGTAAACTGAGTTAGTTTCTCTTGCTAACCCACTTACTAGTGGGCTTGGGTCTTATGGACTGTTTGAATTTTGCAATGGACTCATGGTCAGTGGTTGAGTGAACAGTGCTACCACAGGTTTTGCACTTGCTTACTAAGGAAGACTTAGTGATGCAGGGAGATTTTGTGCTTCTCCTTGCATGTATGACCATGTCATGTTGAGATGTCTCATGTGCTGGATTTCCACATATTTCACAGCAGGAGTTCATGAGACAAAAGGTTTAGCTTTTGGCCTTTGAGCCTGCCTGGATGATGAAGCATATTGGTGACCAAGGTTGGTATAATTTGCTTCATTCAGTGACTTTGCATATTGCAAGTGCTCAGAAGTTCTGTGATCTTTTATTTTGCAAATCATACAAGTCATTGAAACCACAGTGTTGATAAGGAGGAAATTGTTTAGCTTTTGGCCTTTGAGCCGGCCTGGATGATGAAGCATATTGGTGACCAAGGTTGGTATAATTTGCTTCATTCAGTGACTTTGCATATTGCAAGTGCTCAAAAGTTATGTGATCTTCTATTTTGCAGATCATGCAAAAGAGAATTATGTAGCAATTGTCAGTGGTATGACTTGTATAATGGCACAATTCACATTTCTGTTTGGACTTGGAGTTGTTTTTTTGACTTGGAGGAACTTGAGGAGGTTGAATTTGGTTCCTTGATTATTAAATCAGGAACCTTATCAGTTGAGTTAATCTTTTCACTCAATTTTCTCACAAGTTCAGTCAACTGTTTGATTTGGTCTTCTTCAGTAGGAACTGAAGCCGTGGAAGTCTGAGTAGGAACTGAATCTTCTTTGGTTGGTTTTTCAGGTCTTTTCAGTATTGTTCTACCAAGGCCTCATCCTTCTATAGGATAGTGTGGGGTGTATTTTAATGGAGTAAGCTCATAGTTAGGTGCAGCTCCCTAAAGAGATTTCAGAGGTGGAAGTAGTGCGTGTGATTCGACTTTCGACTCGGTGATGGTTTCAGATGATTTGGGTACATCGGGAGTCAAGTATGTTCTTGAGTGCACGACTTTCAAGTTCAAGTATTCTTCCAGAATTGAAGTTAGGTGGCTTACTATCAGGGTTTACCCTTTCAACCCAGTCAGTGGGTTTAGGTATCGTCTCTTGACTAGAGAGCAGACCAGCATACACAAAAGGTTTGGGATTTTGACCTTCACTGAGTAAATCAGTGAGTTGATGCTCACCTAGTATTCTCCTTTTATTACTAGGGGTTTGAACAATTTCATAGACTCTAGGGTTCTTAGTGGTCTAACTTTCAATGACTTGTTTTTCTTTCTTAAGTTCTTCTTGAAGAGCTTGATTTCGTTTTACTAACTCAGAGTTTTGAATTTGAAGTGTAACAGCCTTAAGTTTGGCTTGTTTAAAATAAGAAGTTCATCTTTACACTTATTTAACTCAAAACCTAACTTTTTAATTTGGAAAGTAGATTTAATCGTTGCTCTTCAACGAACTTAAGATTAACATTTATATAATTCATGAAAGATTTCCAGTCTGAATCATTATCCATGGAAAGTAAGATGTTTACCTTCTTCATAGTGATGTTAACCTTGTCACCATTTCTTGTGTTAGCCTTAATAGTTTTTATTAGAAGTGATGGTCATTCACATTTAGGAACTTTGTATCATGTGTTAGATATCGTGTTAGAATAGTCAAAGGGCTCGTGGATTGGACTAAGCTAATTGGTTAGAAGTTATGTTAAGCTAGCCTTATATCAATCAATGTCCAATCCAATCCATACGAAGCCCATACAAGGCCCATGGCCAAGCCTTAGGGCATTATGTTACTTGTACTATAAATTCCCCTCAAAGTCTCATTTGAGGGGTGTGCTTGAGTGTGTGTTTGTGTGTGTTTTCTTTGGAATATACAACATATTGTTTTCATCTTTTCTCTATACATACACGACTTTCATATATTCAAGTCACCATCTTTCCATCTTTGTTTCTTTATTTCTTCGCTTAGTTTGTGTTTGTGTTTAACGTGTTCTACGCGTAAGGTGGTAAACGTGGTATTTCGTGATAAGGTTAAGATATCTAAGGTCCTACATCTTGCATGATTCTTTCCAACTGCAAGCTTGTCTTCTTCTGAGAGAGCCATAAGTGCATTGACTTGCACCATTTCATCATTTGAAGAAACTAGCTCTTCATCCCAGTCAAAGACTTCAACTACAAGGCCCTTGTTTTTTCCCTGCACAGATTTAACATTTTGTGTAGTTTTTGAGGGAGTGGCCTCAAGAATAGCAAGTTTGGCCTTAGCTTTCTTATATTTTGCTTCAAAATCAACAGTTTTATTTTGGTCAGACTTATTTTGATAAGTTTGAGGAGACTGAAAGAGCTTGGGTTGAAACTTTCTAAAACCCAAGGACTGATTTGACCCTGAGGGCTTGTATGAGGGTTCTGAAACAGTTTTTGAAAAACAGTCTTTTGCAAAATAACCCTTTTTGTGACATTTAAAGCACTCAGTGTCCTCATTGGCTTTAGCATTTGAAAAGTTTTTGTTTCTTCTTATAAATCTTTTTGAATTAGCAAGGAGTGTCCTTTCCTGAAACTCAATGTGTAAGTCATTCAGGTACTCCTTACTAGTTCTTTCATCAGCCTCGTCATCAGAGTTTTCTTGAAAATCCTGAACAACATTGTTTGAAAAGAAAGCAGTTGAAATGGGCGTTGAGGTAGTTGTTAGGGACTTTTTAACTTCCTGAGACTTCTTTAAATCAGGGTATCGTCTATTGATAAGATTATCTTCATAGACGGACTTCCCATAGATCTCAGGAAGTTCAAGAGTTTGAATGTGATTTGCATTTCTAAGTCCCTAAGAGAAGTTCAACAATTTCTCAGGGAGACTGTTGACAAAACCTACATTTATTTCATGTTTAGACAACTTGACACCATCATTTGACAATTCATTCAACAAGGTTTTATAACGAGTGTAAGTTTGAGAGAGGGTTTCAGAGTCTTTGGCTCTAAGGGTATTGTACTCAAGTTTTATGTCCATTATCTTGTTTTCCTTGGTATCTGAGGGACCCTCATAGCTATGAACCAAGTCATTCCACGTTTGCTTGGTTGTACTACAGCTAATGACTGATTTTATTACATCATCAGGGAGACATGATATAATGATACTTTTGAGTCTTTGGTCCTGATTGACCACCCTTTTCTCATCTTGGGTCCACTGAGCTTCTGGTTTTGGTAAACGTTTAGCAATTTTAGGGACAAATGGACCATCATTAATACACTTAATGTATATCCCAGTTAAGTAGCAAAGCATACACTTTTTCCATTTGTTAAATTTTCCAACTTCAAGTCGAGGGGCAACAGCAGCATAAGCTCCACCCTTTTTATCGACAAGTTGGGGAATTTCACTTTCAGCCATGTTAGGATCCTGATTTTAAAAACGTTTTAAGCGGCTTAAAGGTTTTATAAATCAGCCGGCTCTGATACCACTTTGTTGTTCCCGTATCACAAATAGCAAAATAGTAATTTAGGCTAAGTGTGATCCATGATTTAAGCAAAGTATTTGAAAAATCAGTTTAAACAAGATAAGTAAATTAAATGCACAATAGATTTTTCAACGTTTATATTCTTAATAAAACGAATCAAAAGAATATATTACCCAAGTGTTTGCGAAACAACACTTGGGATTGAATGACAAGTATGGTGTGCACTCCTCACTAAGCTTAGGCTAAGTCTAAGCACAACTATCAAGAACCACTGAGCTATCTCAGGGACATAGTCGTATTTGGAGGAGTGAAAGTTGCTTGTGTGTGTTTTCACATTTAATGCACAAGCTTAACTTTCACCCCTACCTTATGTCTATTTATACAAGTATGAAATTTAAATATATCCTAGAAGACAAACTAACGTAAGCTATAAGGACAAAATACTGATGTATTTTGTCTCTGTTTACAAGAGGCTATATTGGGTAACAGACAAAGTTGCTTTCTGATCATCAGTGATGACACTGATCTTGGTTGTTATCCTTTCAGGGAAAGTTTGAATTATGGCTGATAAGGACTCCTCCTTATATGTTCAAACTTGTCCCTGCCTTGTCCTGCCCATTCTTCAGTCTTCTTGTCTTTAGTCTTGGTCTTCAATATTTGTCTTCAGTGATTGTAGTTGATGAAGAGTTATGGGATTCAGTGAGTTATTGTCATCACTCACTGAAACCATCATCTTCTTCTTGACCCTGTCTTCACCCCTTGAGTTCCGCCTCACTGAGCGAATAAACTTTTCTTCTAATTCTCGTTCTGAGTGTCCTGAAGATGACTCGCTGAGTGTCTATGCGCTCAGTGACTTGTTGGTGTTTAAGGTCATAAACACTTAGGGTATTTTCTATTCAAATCTTAGAATTAAGGGGTTCGTGTACTGACTGAACCCAACACCTTTTTAAGTGATTAAAAAGCTTAAGTTTTAGTTTTTGCATCCTCTATATGTTTCTTAAGTCTAATAAAGTCCATGGTGATGAGTTGAGACCCTGACCATTTGAGTTGTGGATCATGGTGATGAGTTCAGTCATGCTTGAAGAGTTCTTCACATAAGTCTCAGTAGCCTCAAGCACCTTGTTGTTTAGTGTAGGGTCTTCCTTAACTGCCTCTTTGATCGGGTCAAGTTTGTTATGAGCATCCTGAAAAGCTTTGAGGAACTTCTTTAGATGCTCATCCAGCAAGTGGAGAGAGTGGTACATGTTCTCCCTGTGGTCAACATTTTCATCAAAGATTTCAATCACGACAGCTTTCAGATCAGCATAACTTGCAGCAGCCTCCACATGCTGATCCCATAATTCATCAGTGACATCAGCTTATAACTTCTAAGTAGATTTTCTCAGAAACTTGACCAGTTGTCTCTCAGTGAGGGGAAGAATATCATCATACTTCTTCAGATCTTCAGGGCAGGAAGATGCCGCAGAGTCTGAAGAGGCAGAAGAGTCATCGTCAGGTTGAAAAGGTGACTCTTCAGTCTCGCGATGCCACTGTTGGAATTTAAATATCATGACAATCAGATAATTAATAACAAGTAATCACAAAGCAGGCAGCGGAAGACAAGATCAAATATGTGTAATTAATTAACTTAAACATAAAGAAAAGCGTACGCTATTAGCTTCCTACGCGAATCAAACAACCAAAAAACCGGGTACTAATTTTCCAAAATCACAAACCCTAATTAGGGTTTATGATAATCGAATTAGGGTTAATTCGATCCATCACCAAATACATCCAAGAGGGATTTAGACCACAGTCTTGTGCACGCGTATTGTTAGCGATTCAATGAGAATGCTAGTTTCTTATTCACAATAACTATACCAAACACTTTGTATAATCAAAGCCTTTGAAAACCCTAAGGGAGAGGGTGTCGATCGGTTTTGAGCAAGAGGGAAAAAGAGGAGAAGTTTGGCAAGCTAAGGAGACCAAGGATTTATTATTATTATTATTATTATTATTAACTAATGAATACAAGAGATGTATTTATAGTTGTAGAAACTTGGAGCTCAAGAAACATACCCTAAACCCTTTGGAACGGTATTTGGCCGATCCTAGCTCCAAGAGAAAGTTTTAGAACCTTCTCTTGGTTTGTTTCCTTATTCCGACTTTTCTTTTTCCTTTTAACGACCGTTAGATATAATTACCGTTAAGTACTAACGTTTGTTAAGTAGTATTGTGAAATAATAATTAAATCATAACTATTATATATTAATTATTATTCATTGAATCTCATACGCGGTCTCGAGTTCGAAACCAGATATACATTTATAAAATATGTCCACAAACCAACAAAGCTCATGTGGTGAAATAAAACTTTCACCTCACAACGTCCTCGATACTTAGATATACTTTGTTTGATATTACTTCTTTGATCATTTTTGCTCTTGTATTTAAAAGTGGGAAATCATTTTTAAATGTATCAATTTATCCATTATATCTATATGTGTGTATCCAACTTTATTTTTCATATTATATATACGAATTTTTAATAACATATATTGTGTGTATCATTACTGATACAATATGATTATCAGTAATTTAAGATGCGGTGGATAAGTTTGTAAGTCATAGTCTATTGTTTCGCCCTCGAGTTAGAGTATATGGATGAAGATCTGGAGTTGGTGAAATATTGATACTTCATATAGCTATCCGATCACGTCTATCTCGAATATTGCTTTTGGAAAGTTTAGTTCTTTAAAAACTCCAGTTTTAAACAAAATTCTTCATACGGTCTATCAGTGTGTCAATTGGTCTATTTGAAAATGGAGGAATAACGATGCGAATGCTTATTTGGATTTTAGTCGACAAGATATGCGCAAATGACATTTTCTCTTCCATTTAACGGTTGTCAAAGCTTTGGATCTCACTCCGTGCTAAATCCGTTTTTACTTGCTGGAATTTGTGGATCTCGAATCCAAAGGCTATTGTTTTCAGTACCTAGTTGCGTGCTTTTGTTTTGTTGGTCGTTTGGCTTTGTCGTTTGTTGTTTGTTTTGATTCCTCCTATCCTATACAATTTTCTTGTAGCTCATCCTCAAAGTCTTGTGTTTTTTTATTAATTACTTTTCATAAAAATAATATTTTCTATTGGTTTCACTAATGATACACGCAATATATACCATTCAAAATTTTCATGTAAACTAAACATAAAATAAAATAACTGAAGTTGAGGCTGAGTGTAATGGGTGGTCACCATGTTGATCGAACCAAAAAATAGACGCATCCCTCCATTACACCATGTTGGTCTCTTGTTGGTCAACTCAAGATAAACTAAGAAGTTATTCAAGTAATACCCATCAATTATTAAACCTTTAAATACAAAAAAAGTTCATTCAGGTCGCATATGCGACTAACTTATGTTAGGATTGTTTGTGTATGTGGGTGTTTATTTGCTTATTTTGATGAGGTATATTTTTGATTTTTTTGTTCCTTTGGTTATAAAGTTATTACAAAAAAAAGCTATATGACAATAAATATATTGGTCTTTTGGTGATCACCATTAGACTAATGCTAATGGGAGCTTGCAAGGCAACCACAACTCCACAATATTATGTGAAGAAACAAGAAGCAATAATGGCAAAATATTTTCCACAACCTCCACAAAATTAAATTAATGTATTTTTTAAGTTTCATATTGTTTAAAAAAAAAAATTCGTATGTTTTTTTTTTTTAAGTTTTGTATTGTATTTTTATTTGAATTAATAAAATTAAGTTTGTTTGAAAATGTAAAAGAAAATAAAATTGAAGGAGGGTGGGGCCTAAATGGCATGTTATGAGTGAAAGGATGTTTTGATGTGTGAGTGTTAAAAGGAAGGTCACATTAAAAAGCGAAGTGATTTGCACATTTTAACAATTGATTGACACACTCAAATTATGATTGTTTTGATATTTATACCCTTACAGGGTGAAAATAAGTAAAAATAATATAAATATATAAATGTCAAAATACTAATAATTTAAATGTAACAATCAATTGAAAAAGTGTAAATCAATTCCCATTAAAAGTTCAATGCTATGCTAAGAGCCTTTGAAGCAGTGGTGTCAAAGTGTGGTGCTGTTTGGAAAACCGTAAAGTTTGGCCGTCCGTTAGCACCACATTTCTGATCCGTTGGCAAATTTCGGTGCCAAACTCAATTTTTTATTTTTATTTTTTTTAAAATTTAAAAACAATATATCCTAAAATTACTTTATTCATAAAAAAACATTACAAGAAATAAAAAACAATAAACTTAAAAACATAACATACTACACTGGTGACATCCCATTTGGGCAATTTTCAAAATCTCCCAAACGTAACATATTTGAACTCATTTCTACCAAATTGTTCTTTGGAAGCTTAGTTTCGCATTAAAGATTGGTCATTTGGCACTTCGAGTGATTTCGTTGAACCTTTGCATTTCGTCTATTTAACCGTGATTGAATTTTTTGTCGATGGTCATCGGTTGTCTCGATTATTGAACATATGCATAACGTCATTCCAAAAATATTTTCTGAACGGTTATTTTGCATATCCATAGCTTGCGAAATTTGTATCCAAACTTGCAAGCGTTTCTTCGATTGTTCCACTTCAAATTTTGAGACATTGTGTGTGTGTTTTTGGATTGATGTAGATGTGAAATAAAATGGTGGTTGATGTTATTTATAAAGAAATTATGATTGTTAAACTCGAATTCAAAAACTTGTTAGTTTAAATTTTAAATTCAAATTCAAGCACTAAGTTTTCTATATATACTATCATACCAAAGATTAGTTTGACACACAATAACACAATTCACACACAAAAAGAATGTCTCATGAAGACTTTTCTCAAGAATTCTCATTTCCCAATTGTTCCAAGTCCACCGCGAGCAGTCGCGGTGGATTTTCAACAATTGATTGAAAAAAGAAACGTCGAGATATCGCAAGAAAGCAGACGCTGAAGAGGCCGTCAGTGACATAATGGAATCGATACATTAATGGGGATTTTATTCTCCAACAAGTGATGATGGTTTGGACTCGGATGACTCGCTTTTTAAGTGTTTAGTAGTTTTAAAAGTTCAATGCTATGCTAAGGTAATTATAAAAACGAAAAAACATAAAATAACCGAAACATTTTCCGTATTTCCCACTTCCAAAAAACGCAAAAATCCACGTAACAAATCCACGTCAGCAAATCACACACACTCCGAAACCCATCATCACGTGATCTCTCCAGAACAATCCTGACCCTCCATCCTAAAAACCCTCGACAGAACCCTCTAGAACCACCACACCCCATATAAATAAAATCCCCCCAAACTGGTCCCTCATTCAATTCACATCAAAAAAGCAATTAATTCGTTACACGCCCAATTCACAGTCTCAATTTCACATATTCGCGTTCAATTCACCTTAACATACAATGGATGAGGATTTTGATATTCCAGCTGGTGATGAGTTCATGGACGACGACGAGATTGAAAGTGCAGCACCTGTGAGTATGAAAGTAGGTGAAGAGAAGGAGATTGGGGGTCAGGGTTTGAAGAAGAAGTTGTTGAAAGAAGGTGATGGGTGGGATACACCTGAATCTGGTGATGAAGTTGAAGGTATAATTGTTATTAATTGTTATTTGTTGTTAGACTAATTAGTTGATTGGGTTGATTTTGATATTGATTTGTGTGTGTTTTTGGTAGTTCATTATACTGGGACGTTGTTGGATGGGACTCAATTTGATTCGAGTCGCGATAGGGGGACTCCGTTTAAGTTTACTCTTGGTCAAGGTGAGTTAATTATTTATTTTTTTGTATATTTTTTATTGTTGTTTTATGAGTATTAGTATGTGATTGTATGGTTTATGTGATGGTTTATTAGTTTGATAGCATGGACAAAGCTTTCACAATGTGCTTATATAAATGATTAGCTAGTGTTTGAAAAACCAGAGGTAGCAGGAAGTAGCGTTCATATTTCAACACTTCTTAACATAGCATTTGTAAAACTAGAGCATTAGTGTCAAACTAAATCTAGGGGGTGTTTCTTTAAGCTTATATGTGAGCTTACGAGCTTGTATGATTTTGGCTTATATTTCATAAGCCCCGATTTTCTGGCTTATTTGGTAACCTTTGGGCTTATATAAGCTTAGTATGTCATAATAAAATTATATTAGCAATAAGCCGGAAAATTGAAGCTTATGAAATATAAGCCGAAACAAAATAAGCTCATAAGCCCACATATAAGCTTAAACAAACACCCCCTAAAATGCTAGACGCTACTTCACAAACAAGCTTTATAATTTAAATGCTAGACGCTAGTTGCCAACTGCTCTAAAACGCTTTATAAGGTTGCGTGCCTAACATACCCACAATAAGCAATCAACGTATTTGTCACAACTATACTGGATGGTCAAACTTCACTCAGATGTATGTTACAAGAGCTCAAAAGTAATAAATTTGAACAATCACGATAACATTGGTTCTTGTTTCATATTAACTTATTGTGCAAGCATCGAAAAATTGGAGTGGAACCTTACGAACTTTGAGCTCTTTATGCTTTAGGTTGAACCTTATAAAAGCTAGTTGTTTGATATTATGTTTGTATGATGCTACACATTGTTGTTTTCTAGTGTCGAGATGCTTTCTAGGTTAAGCACATCATTTTATTTGTTCTTTAGACCTTGATGGTTATGATCTTGTTGGTTATCACGATGACATTATAGGATAACGTAACTTCATTATACTGTGTCACTGACTGACCATGCTATATGGTAAAATGAATAATGGAAACATGTAAACTTATTTCCACTTTTGTTCCCTGACAATAGGGCAAGTGATCAAGGGATGGGACTTGGGTATCAAGACCATGAAGAAGGGTGAAAATGCTGTTTTCACCATACCCGCTGATCTGGCTTATGGTGAAGCCGGTTCTCCCCCAACAATCCCTCCCAATGCTACTCTCAAGTTTGATGTCGAGTTACTTTCATGGGTTAGTGTCAAAGACATTTGCAAGGATGGTGGTATTTTTAAGAAGATTGTTAAGGAAGGGGAGAAGTGGGAAAACCCAAAGGACCTCGATGAAGTTATAGGTACTTCTTTTGCACCTATTCTTCGCCTAAACTTGTGCGTTTTTAATTTCTTGTTCACATGTTGAATGTCCTCGTTTGTTTTCTTTTCGTAATGCAGTCAATTACGAGGTGCGTTTGGAGGATGGGACTCTTGTTGCAAAGTCAGAGGGAGTGGAGTTCAAAGTAGAAGATGGTACGTTGCATGAAGACACCTTTTTATTGTGAATTAAAAGTCTGTTTTGATTGTTTCTTACATATTTGTGCTTGATCAGGTCATTTCTGCCCTGCTTTGTCTAAGGCTGTAAAAACAATGAAGAAAGGCGAGAAGGTCGTCCTTACAGTCAAACCTGAATGTAAGTGTATAGTTGCGATCATTGGGAATAAGGCGAGAAGGTCGTTCTTACAGTCAAATACTAATATATATATATTTTTGGGTTGCAGATGGATTTGGGGAGAAGGGGCTACCCGCATCTGGTGACCAGGGTGCGGTCCCAGCAAATGCTACACTACAAATCACACTTGAACTACTGTCGTGGAAGGTCGTCTCAAATGTTACAGATGACAAGAAAGTTGTCAAGAAAATATTGAAAGAAGGGGAGGGATATGAGCGCCCGAACGAAGGAGCTGTTGTTCAGGGTCAGTATCAACTAGCTTTTGTTACTCCTTTATCTACAGTTTAACATTTGTTCCAATCGCTTAAGTTATTTCTTGTGATGAACAGTGAATTTGATTGGTAGGCTACAAGATGGAACTGTATTCATTAAAAGAGGTCATGATGGTACCGATCCTTTGGATTTCAAGGCAGATGAAGGTAAATACACCATTTGGAGTCTTCTATTGCATGGTTTTTACCCTACATTATGTTTTTTTATATATGTTAATAACACTTCGGTATTCACATAAACAGAGCAAGTGATTGATGGGTTGGATAGAGTTGTTATGACAATGAAGAAAGGGGAAGTAGCTCTTGTAACAATTGCACCAGAATATGCATTTGGTCCTAATGGATCCGAGCAAGAGCTAGCTGTTGTTCCGCCTAATGCCACTGTTACTTATGAAATCGAGCTTAATTCTTTCATTAAGGTCAGTTGTGTTTGAAGTCACCTATGAGTAATCTAGATTAAAGATGTAATAGCTTGTCTGGTGCTAACAGTTACTTAATTTCAGGATAAAGAATCTTGGGACATGACCACAACGCAAGAGAAGATCGAGGCTGCTGGAAAAAAGAAGGAAGAAGGAAATGCATTCTTCAAAGCTGGTAAATATAAGAAAGCAGTGAAACGGTACGAGAAGGTAAGATTCTGCTTGATTTCCCTTGAACTGTGGTCAACTAGTGCAAAGTTCATCTAGTATGACACTAATCTGTTATCCAATCTCAAATCTCAGGCTGCTAAGTTCATCGAGTATGATACTAATTTTGAGGAAGAGGAGAAGAAACAAGCAAAGGCATTGAAGGTTACCTGCAACCTTAATAATGCAGCCTGCCAGTTGAAATTGAAGGAATACAAACAAGCTGAAAAGCTTTGCACCAAGGTTAGTATGAGCAACATCCTTTGAAACATATTGTTGGTATCCTGTATTAGAGATTTAGAGGTGGAAAAAGTGCGCAGGTTGGTGTAAAATCAGGTTTGGATTGGGTTTAACCGCTAATGCCATCTCCCTCGTTTTTATTTATGCGTAACGACAAGGGTATCATCATTACTAAATCGAAACAACACTTCCGAGTCGAAACACAGTCCAAATCAGCCCATGAATATAAGTAGATGCTTTGATAATTGCCATCTGTAGAATGTTTGTTAGTTTTATAGTTATGCACTTGTATTTCATGGTTTTTCTTGTCTGTAAAAGTGTAAAAATTTAAAGTTCAACTTCCACTGACAAGTGAACTGTAATCAACACAGGTGCTGGAACTTGAGAGTACAAATGTGAAGGCTTTGTACCGCAGGGCTCAAGCTCACATGAATCTAGCTGATTTGGATCTTGCAGAGATAGATATCAAAAAAGCCCTTGAGATTGACCCCGACAACAAGTACGAACCTTTCTATACATTTTATTTAATATTGTAAAATATGTTAATAGTAATATGCAACTTATGTGCTCTTCTTCTTTGTTTTCTGTGACGATTAGGGATGTGAAACTCACATACAAAGTACTCAAGGAGAAGATAAAAGAATACAATAAGAAGGATGCTAAATTTTATGGAAATATGTTTGCCAAGATGACGAAGTCATCCACAAATGTGAGTTTTTCCTGCCCTTTTCCTATTTTTTCTGTTCCCAAGTAGATTCAAATGTTGTTGGATTTTAATACTCTGTATTTGATTATTATATGTGCAGAAAGCGGCTACAAATGAAGCAGAACCGATGAGCGTAGACAGCAAGGCCTAAGTGACTGAAGTAATGCGTAAGAGTTCTTCTGGTATATTTATGGTCTGGTGCTCTTATCGAGTTGCGTCTGGTCGTTCTAAGTTGAGTCTGGGACAGAGTAAACATTAGTGTGGCAGTGTGTTTGTTTCTGTCTGTTTGATTTACTTTTTCTTTTCAGTTAGAATTTAAACTGTTAAAACTAATTGTAAACCATAATTAAGATGATAGATCCACTGAAACGATTTACGTTTTTATATCTGGTGTTCTTTGTTATTTCTCAATATGGCACAATACGATGAGGGTACTTGTGAGTGTAATCTTTATATAAAGTTATAAACCATCTCACTGTTGCAATATGGTGCGTGTATTTTCCTGGACACATGAAATCTGAAGCGGTTTGCAGGTGTGTCAGATGGCATTTTAGCTTTTGTCTTGCATGAAATTCGGAATTATTGTTTTAGCCCTTTTAGCATAGTGTCGTTTCCTTTTTATCGATGATGTTTTGCTGCATCATCTGTTTCAGTTAGGTGCATATAGGAACTTCACAGATGTAGTGTTAGACGACACTAGTCATTTAGCTTACCAGATTTGCACATGCAAGACGTCATACACACAATGTCTCGTGTACTCGCTAGTATTGGAGTCACCAACCAACAACGTATCAATACCGTTGCAGTATAGCACTGTGTACTCACTACTGCTGCCAGCCAACTTATCGCTACAATTACAGTATAGCCATTGATCTACACACAATTTAGTATGAAGTTAGCTATTCATCAATACCGTTGCAGTATAGCACTGTGTACTCACTACTGTTGGTTACCAACCAACTTATCGCTACAATTACAGTATAGCCATTGCACTACACACAATTTAGTATGAAGCAGTGTGGAAGCCGCGCGATCGTGAGATTCTTTTAGAGCGTGAGTTTGGATAGGGACTATTTTGCTAAATTCTTCGAAAGAACTGCTGCACCTTTGTTTTCAAAATTGAAAGTTGGCGTTTAATGCGTGTGTGTGAACTGCGTTTAATCTTTGTGAGTGTGTGAAGACACTGTTAATGTCTTTGTATAGTATATAGGATAATTAGCTATTCGCAGTGTGCATCTCTAAATGATAACGTGAGACTATATTATATTTTATTTCATCAAGTATCTTGTGGAATTGAATTCGTTCTATAACATTAGTAACATTGTTAGTTGAATTCATGAGAAAAAACCAAAAGTCATGCCAAGCTTTTGTAATAAACTTGACACTCTTCCATTCTCACAGAGTCACACCATTTCTCAAGGAGAAAAGAACGGGAATCCAAGGTGAGACGACGTAGTGTCAGATTTGTCATATTCATGTATGGCTTCGCGAATATATATCTGTTATTGTGTCTTACCTGAGAGAATCTCCACATGAACAACCCGGTTTCTTAATAGGACCAAGAAAAATTTCATCACAACTGTCCTTGTGAGAGCCAAAAAAACAGAGACAAAATACGTTTCTTTTTTCAGAGTCCGTAACTGACTCGTCATCTTGGTATTATGACAATTACAATAAACGTTATAGGACGAAAAATCTTTCCACAGATGGCAAGAAGTGACAAGAAGTTTAGTGGGTGTCAGTTTCTCAAATGAAAAAACAAAACTCATCCCACATCGGCCAAAAATGAAAATGAAATGGTGTTTAAAAAGAGGGCATGACCTTACTTGAACAGGATCTGTTCTATAGGCTCGTACTTGTGTATTCTTGATTCCTCAAGAGACAGAAACCAAACCCGTGTCTGGTTGACGAGCCATGACCATGTAGCTAGAGCGTGATTAACTGAGCCTTATGGTCTTGGCCAAGGCTTCTTAGAGGATTGTTGCCGGTTCCATCTGATGGTTCTTTGGCATGGCTACATGGTTGTCTGACAGACAATATGAACAGGATCTGTTCTATAGGCTCGTACTTGTGTATTCTTGATTCCTCAAGAGACAGAAACCAAACCCGTGTCTGGTTGACGAGCCATGACCATGTAGCTAGAGCGTGATTAACTGAGCCTTATGGTCTTGGCCAAGGCTTCTTAGAGGATTGTTGCCGGTTCCATCTGATGGTTCTTTGGCATGGCTACATGGTTGTCTGACAGACAATATGAACTTTTTATTTTTTACCTGTATAAGTTTCTTAGATTATTTTATGGTAAGTTCTTTTTTTACAATATTTACTTTTTACCTGAATAAGTTTCTTAGATTATTTTATGGTAAGTTCTTTTTTTACTATCTAATGAGGTTATTCTCATGCTATTAACTCAGCACTTTAACAAGGTAATGACGCAACTATTCAATCTATTGTTTTCAATTTTTCATGTCTCATGTGGCTGCATTTACCTACATTTGCAGGCATATTAAAATGGCCGCTGTTGACGCAACTATTCAATCTATTGTTTTCATGTCTCATGTGGCTGCATTTACCTATATTTGCAGGCATATTAAAATGGCCGCTGTTGACTGGAGATAAATCAAATGAGGAGCAAAGCTGCGGGAAGACGGGACATTAAAAGCATTAGAGAATAAATATTTATAGTTAAACTGTCAAACTTCAATGATGTCAAAGGACTGCTGTTACCATCCACCAAAAGTTTAAATCTTCATGGGGCGTCATGGTCTGTTTCTGTTTATAAGTGTCGGTGTTGTTGGCGGTTACAGTGTCCATGGTCTTATTGTTCGTGAAAATGGCATCAGAAAAGTAAGTTGGGTATAATGAGTTACATATATGAAGAACTGGTGAATTACATGCTCAAGACAGTGATGTGGAACCCAACGGTTTAACGTTTTTATGGAGTTATTTTAAACACATCTTAAACATGAGTTTGTAAATTTGTAAACATGAGTTCTAAGAAATCTACTGTTTGTTTTCTACAATATCATTTCTTCTTATACTTTAAACTGTAATTATAACAAATAACCTTAGATTTGTCACAAACCTTAAACTAAAATCCAAAACTAACCAACACCCATCTACATGAACCAAAGCCACACGAAGAAACGCCAAGCAAAAAAGAAAAAAAAAAAAACAGTGGTGGTTGTGTAATGTATTTAAAATGTTGTTTGTCCCACATTGTTCTTGGAAATGGATGGTTATGTATGAACAAACCCATAAACAGCTGATGCATGGTACGAAACAGATGCTTTTTTTATACTAAATATGTATTTTTCTCGAGTGCGTCTATTTTGGTATTAGTAATGGGTATGTATGAACAAACCCATAAACAGCTGATGCATAGTACCAAATTAAACTGAATTTTTTTTTGACACTAAATAGGTTTTTTTTCTAAATTGCGTCACCGATCCATCATCTTAGTAACCCCAAAAAAAACAACAGACATGGACCCACGAAAACAAAAGGAATTGTACGTATCATGGATACTTACACTTCAGGTTGATATATACGAATGTTCAGTTAGAAACTCTATACCAAAAAATTCAGTATGAAATGAGCAATTTGCAATATGCACCTCAAAAGTGATAACTAGTGTATCCTAATTCGTCAAGGAACTTGCAGAATTGAATTGTTCAATAACGTTATTCGTAGGATTGATCAAAACGCCAAAACATATGCCAAGCTTTTGTAATAGACTTTACACTCTTCCTTTTTCACGCTATTTCTTCGATGATAAAAGAACAGAAATTCATGGTGAGACGGGTTAGACTGTCTCAGTGTTAGATTTGTCATATTCATGTATGGATTTTGCGAATATATATTTGTAAGCATGTCTAACTAGGAAAACTTTCCACAAATCTATACAAAAGCCGGTTTCTTAATAGAAGGACCAAAAAATATTTCATCAAAACTGTCCTCGTGAGAGCCGCAAAACCGACACAAAAACGTTTTTTTTTTTTTTTCGAGTTCGTCATCGGCTCATCATTTTGCTATAATGACAATCACAATAAGCGATATAGGACGAAAAGTCTTTCCACAGATGGCAAGAAGATTAGTGGGTGTTAGTTTCTCAAACGATAAAACCAAGACTCATCCCACATTGACCAAAAATGAAAATGAAATGGTGTTTAAAAAGAGGCTGAGCAAAGAAGCCAGCACGACCTTACTTGAACAGGATCTGTTCTATAGGCTCGTACCTCTGTATTCTTGATTCCTCAAGAGACAGAAACCCATGTCTGGTTGATGAGCCATGACCATGTAGCTAGAGCGTGATTAACCGAGCTTTATGGTCTCGGCCGTCGCTCAGTAGAGGATCGTTGCTGGTTCCATCTTATGGTTCTTGGCATGGCTACATGGTTGTCTGACAGACAATATAAACTTTTTCTTTTTACTTGAATAGGTTTCTTAGTGTTCAAGGTAAATCTCCCATTTGCCTTGAATGTAACATAGATTTTGATGGTAACTTCTTTTTTTACCATCTGATGAGGTTGTTCTCATGCTATTAACTGAGCACTTTTAACAAGGTAATGACACAACTATTCAATCTATTGTTTTCATGTCTCATGTGGCTACATTTACCTACATTTGCAGGCATTTTAAAATTATCAACTGAGATAGCAAAGCTGCGCGAAGACGGGACATTAAAAGCATTAGAGAATAAAAATTTATACTAGTTAAACTGTGAAAGGACTGCTCTTACCATCCACAAAAAGTATAGATCTTCATGGGCGTCATGGTCTGTTTCTGTTTATAAGTGTCAGTGTTGTTGGCGGTTATAGTGTCCGTGGTCTATATCATTCAATCATTCATGAAAATGGCATCACAGAAGTTAGTTGGGTATGATGAGTTGTTTATATGAAGAACTGGTGAATAACATGCTCAAGACAGTGATGTGGAACCAACAGTTTCACGTTTTTATGGAGTTATCTTAAACACATTTTAAACATGGGTTTGTAAATTTATATTCATGTGCTAATGCAACAAAGAGTTGGTAGTAAGACAATTAAATTATCAATTGCTTTTTAATCCAATCAGCCAAATTTTGATAAGAGAAAGTGTTTCCTTTATAAGAAATCTACCGTTTGTTTTCTACAATATCATTTCTTCTTATACTTTAAGTCGTAATTATAACAAATAACCTTAGATTTGTCACAAACCTTAAACTAAACTCCAAAACTAACCAATACCCATCAAGATGAATCAAAGCCACACGAAGGAACGCCAAGCAAAAAGGAAAAAAAAAAAAAAAAAAAAAAAAAATTGGTGGTTGTGTAATGTATTTAAAATGTTCTTTATCCCACATTGCTTTTTGGAAATGGATGAACTCGAGTATTTAAGGTACAAACCTTGGCTTTGCCCAGTGCATCTATTTTGGTACTACGTATAATGTATGTGTATTTATGAACAAACCCATAAACAGCTGATGCGATAGAAGCGTTTTTGGCACTAAATATGTTTTTTCTCGAGTGCGTCTATTTTGGTATATTGCATATATGGGTATGTATGAACAAACCCATAAACAGCTGATGCATAGTACCAAAACTGATGCTTTTGACACTACACATGTTTTTTCTCGAGTCGTCACCAACCCATCATCTTACACCCCCACCCCAAAAAAAAAAAAAAAAAAGACATGGACCCACAGCGTAAGGAATTGTATCATGGATAGCAGGATAGTTACACTTCAGGTTGATACGAATGTTCAGTTAGAAACTCTACCAAAAAATTCAGTATGAAATGAGCAATTCGCAATATGCACCTCAAAAGTGATAAATAGTGAGACCTTAGGTATCCTAATTCGTCAAGGAACTTGCGGAATTGAATTGTTCAATAACGTTATTTGTTGGATTTATCAAAACGCCAAAACATATGCCAAGCTTTTGTAAATGACTTTACACTCTTCCTTTTTCACACTATTTCTTCGAGGATAAAGGAACAGAAATCCATGGTGAGTCGGGTTAGAGTGTCAGATTTGTCATATTCATGCATGGCTTTTGCGAATATATATCTGTAAGCCGGTTTCTTGATGGAGGATACATGATCTTTACACAGATGGCAAGAAGGTGTCTGTTTCTTAGTTAAAAAAACCAAGTCTCATCCCACATCGGCCAATAATGCATACGAAAGTGTGTTTAAAAGGAGGGTGGGCAAAGCTACCTTCACGACCTTACTTGAACAGGATCTGTTCTATAGGCTCGTACCTCTGTATTCTTGATTCCTCAAGAGACAGAAACCCATGTTTGGTTGATGAGCCATGACCATGTAGCTAGAGCGTGATTAACCGAGCCTTATGGTCGTTGCCATGGCTCAGTAGAGGATCGTTACCAGCCCAATCTTATGGGTCTTGGTATGGCTACATGGTTGTCTGACAAACAATAATCTTTTTTTTTTCCCAAACCAAGTCTGATCAAGATTATGTTTCTTCTGGCCTTTTTTACATCGACTGATGCAGTGAAATTCTGCAGCACACCGTTTATGGTCTTTCTTTCTTAATACCGATTCTTAGTATATGTTTGACAAACTGCATTTGCTAAAGATAAAGTTTTATCCTTTTACTACAATCAAACCATCTTATTCAATCTCCCTTTTATCGCCTTTTAACCTCTTATGACAAAGTCGACTGTAAACCAAACACCGTAAGAGAACCGTTATTTTGAACATGTCAATTGTAGACTAGAGATGTAACAATATATGGTAGGACTTGTGCCCTTACGAGTTACACAACAATAATCAACAGGTAAATGCTGATAACTTAGTATGATAGTATTCTACCCACTAAATAAGTAGAACATAATGAATAATGAAAAACAAATCCTTTATAAGAATCGAGTTGATACCAATTGTCGCCGCAAGCCAAAAAGTAGAAAGCCAGGAGATAACAGATATATATACTTCATTTTATAGAAATATGGACTAAGATCAGCGGTGTAGTGGTAATTCTTATTTGATCATCTTCCTACACAGGGGAAATGCATTTTTTCATGGATGTAATAAACCATGAATATGAAAAGAGCAGCTGCCATTGATGAGCCATGACCATGTAGCTAGAGCGTGATTAACCGAGCCTTATGGTCGTTGCCATGGCTCAGTAGAGGATCGTTACCAGCCCAATCTTATGGGTCTTGGTATGGCTACATGGTTGTCTGACAGACAATAATCTTTTTTTTTTCCCAAACCAAGTCTGATCAAGATTATGTTTCTTCTGGCCTTTTTTACATCGACTGATGCAGTGAAATTCTGCAGCACACCGTTTATGGTCTTTCTTTCTTAATACCGATTCTTAGTATATGTTTGACAAACTGCATTTGCTAAAGATAAAGTTTTATCCTTTTACTACAATCAAACCATCTTATTCAATCTCCTTTTATCGCCTTTTAACCTCTTATGACAAAGTCGACTGTAAACCAAACACCGTAAGAGAACCGTTATTTTGAACATGTCAATTGTAGACTAGAGATGTAACAATATATGGTAGGACTTGTGCCCTTACGAGTTACACAACAATAATCAACAGGTAAATGCTGATAACTTAGTATGATAGTATTCTACCCACTAAATAAGTAGAACATAATGAATAATGAAAAACAAATCCTTTATAAGAATCGAGTTGATACCAATTGTCGCCGCAAGCCAAAAAGTAGAAAGCCAGGAGATAACAGATATATATACTTCATTTTATAGAAATATGGACTAAGATCAGCGGTGTAGTGGTAATTCTTATTTGATCATCTTCCTACACAGGGGAAATGCATTTTTTCATGGATGTAATAAACCATGAATATGAAAAGAGCAGCTGCCATTGATGAGCCATGACCATGTAGCTAGGCGTGATTAACCGAGCCTTATGGTGCGTTGCCATGGCTCGATGAGGATCGTTACCAGCCCAATCTTATGGGTCTTGGTATGGCTACATGGTTGTCTGACAGACAATAATCTTTTTTTTCCCAAACCAAGTCTGATCAAGATTATGTTTCTTCTGGCCTTTTTACATCGACTGATGCAGTGAAATTCTGCAGCACACGTTTATGGTCTTTCTTTCTTAATACCGATTCTTAGTATATGTTTGACAAACTGCATTTGCTAAAGATAAAGTTTTATCCTTTTACTACAATCAAACCATCTTATTCAATCTCCCTTTTATCGCCTTTTAACCTCTTATGACAAAGTCGACTGTAAACCAAACACCGTAAGAGAACCGTTATTTTGAACATGTCAATTGTAGACTAGAGATGTAACAATATATGGTAGGACTTGTGCCCTTACGAGTTACACAACAATAATCAACAGGTAAATGCTGATAACTTAGTATGATAGTATTCTACCCACTAAATAAGTAGAACATAATGAATAATGAAAAACAAATCCTTTATAAGAATCGAGTTGATACCAATTGTCGCTGCAAGCCCAAAAGTAGAAAGCAAGGAGATAACAGATATATATATATATATATATCTAGTTCAATTTATAGAAATATAGATTGAGATCACTGGTGTAGTGGTAATTCTTATTTGATCATCTTCGAACACAGGGGAAATGCATTTTTTCATGGATGTAATAAACCATGAATATGAAAAGAGCAGCTGCCATTGAGACTCCACTGATAAGAAAAAGACCACGCAATCCATTAAAGTTTAGAACTTTTTGCGAAGGCACAGAATCCTTTGATCCTGGGTTAAGCCACTTATTCTCTAACATTTTTAAAGTACCGTCTTCTCGTAGTTTGACAATCTGTGTCGAGATCAAATGGACCAAGGGTGAACCTGGCGGGAATGGCTGCATGTTATAGCTAACGTTACAATGATGAACATCAAGGAGATTATATATAAGGTCAAACATCAGTCAGAAGACTTACGAAGCCAAAACCACCAGTGAAACCTTCATAGGGGGTCAGGGTGTAGCCAGTTGGATACTTAGCAAGGAATTCCTTGATGTAGGGAATTTGAGCAACAAGTGCATCAATGCCACCTTTCTTACTCCCACGAGCCAGAGCCGTAGCATAATATTCCACTACAGCATTTAGCCTCGTCATGTTTTCCTTATTGAAGTTCCTAACAAAGACTCCCTCTATAGAGGGATCATAACTGTATCCAATTAAGTCTCTATTTGATGCTAACTGAATTTGCTCAACAGTTAATAGCGAACTTAATGTTGCAGTGTAGCTTGAAACAAGCACAAGTACTACGAACAACCACACTGTGACCACAAATCTTGACAAATTACTTTGCAGCTTCTGTCCTGTAATAACTGGATTATAGTATGTTTGACTCATAAAAAAAGGTGAAATTTGGTAATTCGGAGAGCTTACTATGAGCATAAACAATGGTTGAAAAGGCAAACCAGATGGTTGTTCCGATTTGTTCGACTGGTGAACCTTGAAATTCTTCATTCGATCGATGTTCAAGAATCCAAATGACAAATCCCATTAAAATAAAGAAGCAACCAGATACAACCCACAGATCTGTACTAAGTGGCTTCATAAAGATCCACATGCCTGTATCAGCATTTCTTGATAGTATTCCAAGGCCAATATCGGTAAATGGCAGTGTGAAGTCAACATATTTAGATCTGTTAGCTGTGATTGTTATATCTCCAACACCAGCATCAAATACCTGACACGGCAACTTATAATGTGTTAGAATATATTGATTTACCATAAAAAGATTATACATGATTCTAGATCGGGAAACATGTGTGTCGTGAGCCCAGTAGCAGGGTTAAATAATCAATTCAGTGAGAACAAATACAATTGGGTGGTTCTGGGATATCACTATAATCGTGTGATCACTTTCCAAAGAAACTATTCGACCCAATGCGAGTTACGAATATCTACTTGGGATAAGGCCAAACGCGATTATGGAATTAGGCACGATTCATAACCCTTGCACTAATAAGTGTTAATGGTTTTCGTGCGTGTCTCATGCATAATTAGATATCCTATTTATAGGACATTACTCTCGATCGTTCAAATGGAATTATGAGGATTAATCGGCCATTAATCACCTCATAACTATCCCATTATATTGTTAGTGGTTACGTGGCCAATTAAGCGTGGTCATTAAACGATTATAGCGCCATTTAGCGATCTTTAACACTAGCGATACTTTCATACCTCTGCGATACTTTCATTGTACTTGATTGGAAACATCTCTCATCGGTGGAAACATCTTTGTCGATGAAACCACAAGATCTTTCCAGCGATCTTTCTACTAAGTCTACCAATACAAACCACTATAAGATTCGAGGTGTTCGTGGACCTTATGGATGTATGCACTCGTCTCCTAACCCATTCTGAGGTGTGGTAATCCCATGAGTGTCTTAAATTTTCCAACAATCCTCCCAAATTTAGTTCACTTCCTTTGCATGAAAAATAAACATCAAGCAAAACATGTGCATAAGCGAAAATGTCACGAGGATTGAATTTCCATCTTAGTAAATTACACGTTCAAATATTCGAGAATCGGGTGTTCTAAAATTGAACCCTTCACCCATTTGAATACCAAGATAAAATACACACAAGTTTTCAAACACTTAATGACTCGACACTATACAAGCCATGTGTCCATATCCAATTCATAAATGTTGTAAAAGCTAAAGTCAAAGCTTCACAGCGGCAAAACTTCAACATTTACATAGGTGGTTCTCTTTAGTCATGCTCGCCAAGCACTTTTCAAAGAAAATTAACCATTAAAAGTAAAGACTTCATCCTCCTTTCAAGAGTTACGAGCACAACCTTGGGATGTAAATAAACATGTGCTCCATCCATTGAATATTCGACTTTCCACATTGAACTCGGCTCCCAAGTTTCCTTAGGAGGGAGTTGGGTGTCCTAACATTCGAGGACTAAGTTGGACTTAAATCCATCCCTAGCGGACTTTATAACCAAGTCTCTAGCGGACCTTCGTCAGTGATCACCTAAGTTCATTGAGATCTAACAAACTCTATAGATACCACCTCATTCATGATAAGCTCACGAATCATGCTATATCCGACACCTAAGTGTCTAGACTTACCATTGTACATTTGGCTATAAGCCTTAGCCAATGTAATGCACTATCACAGCGGATGAAATAGGTGCTATAGGTTTAGGCCAATGGAATCTCGAAGCAAGTTTTCAACCATTCGACTTCTTTACCAAAGTACCGCTAGAGCCACAAATTCGATTCCATTGTTGAACGGTGATACAAGTTTGCTTCTTGGATGCCCAAGAAATTGCACCTCCACCAGTAGGAATACCCGACCACCGGTGGGCGAATTGTCTTGATGTTCTTGATCAACTTGCATCGGTGTAACCTTCCAACGAAGGATAACCGTATATGAGAGACTATAATCCATAGTTCTCTTCAAATACTTGATACCCTCGAGCGCGCCGGTGATGAGCACTAGGATTACTAGTATACACTCAATTTTCCCACCGCAAAACCAATATCGGGTCTTGTACAAGTCATGACATACATCGAGCATCCAATTACCCTAGAATACTCAAGTTGAGATACTGACCTTGCCATGATTAGGCATCGACTTCTCACAGTATCCATACAGTACTCATCGGAGTACAATCAAAGTAGTTGAATTTCCTCATTACCTTCTCAATATAATGAGGCCGAGAGATAGAAATTCTATTACTTTCATGTTTAATCCATATACCAAGGATAACATCGCCTCCCCATGTCTTTCATGGAGAACCTTGATGACAAAAATTCCTTTGTTAGGTCAACTGGTTTTGGTCGGTGCGAAAGATCAACATATCATCAACATACGGACAAATGATGACTCCTTTACAGTTCATCAAATTTGCTATATACACATTTGTCGACTTGGTTAAGAACATAACCACTAGACAAAACCACTTCATCAAATTTTTGATGCCATTGCTTAGGTGCTGCTTTAGTCCATAAAGAGACTTAATCGGTTTACACATTGTTTTCATTGCCGGGCATGATGAAGCCCGAGGTTGGTTCATATAAACCTCTCTTCCAATTCACCATTCAAGAAAGCTGCTTTCACATCCATCGATGAATAACGGTTGAATAGATGCCATAGCAATCGCGATCTTATGGTGCGATACGAGCCACAAGGGCATAAGTATCAAAATAGTCTATTCGACTTTTGTTTAAAGCCACGAATGACTAGTCTAGCCTTGAACTTTTCAATAGTTCCATCTACCTTCATTTTCCTTTTGAAAATCCATTTGCAACGAGGTAGATCAACCAACACCCAAGTGTTGTTGCCAATAATGGAATCCATCTCATCATTGATTGCTTCTTTCGGAAAGCAATATCCGGGACTTCATTGCTTCTTCAAATGTCTTGGGATCATCCTCAACAATGAAGCAATAGGAGTATTGATGCGAGACCTCATCCTTGTTCCTTCAACCAAGTATAGTTGAAACTCGGGTCCAAATGACTTTGGAGTCGACCCGACTTTTGCTCTTCCTGAGCACGAGTTCGAGTTGTTGAACCACAACCTCATCGGGAACCATCGATGGTTCATCATCGAGGACCTCGATACACCAGGTGTCATGAGTTCCATTAGGAATCCTCGACTTGGTCTTGGGATGATGAGAATCTATTCTCATCAAAGTCTGCATCCGCAGATTCAATTATTGAGTTAAGCGAACATATTCATTAGGTTCATAACATAGAACCTAAAAGCCTTGAATGCTCGGCATATCCAACAAAGATGCGATCGATGCCTCTTTCACCCAAAGTTTTCATCTTTATATCGTGAGTCTTACAACGACCCTACAACCCCAAACCTTGAGATAGTTCAGTTGGGTTTCCTTTTAGTCGAGTTCATAAGGGTAACCTTGTTCCTTTTGTTGGGAGCCCTATTTAATAAATAGCAAGTCATTAACATAGCTTCACCCTGAACCCTTGACTCGATCTGAATAGGACAACATGGAATTAACCATCTCCTTGACCTTGTTTTCCTTTCGAAATACCATTTCTTTGAGGAGTATAAAAGGCGATCGTTTCATGGATTATTCCAATGATGAAAGCACGAGTATCCATGTACTCACCTCCCTATCGATCCTTAATCTTTTGATCAAAGACCCAGTTGTAATTCAACTTGAGTTTTAAACACTTTGAATTTATCTAATGCTTCATCCTTGGTATGTAACAGATAAACATAACAAAATCTAGAAGCATCATCAATAAATGTCACAAAGTACTTATTCCCCAAAGAAGGAGTGGCATGCAAATCACAGTCATCATGTATAAGCTCAAGACCTTAGTCTCACGACTAACACCACGAAAGGTTTCTTGGTTATCTTGGTCAACATGCAAGTTTTACACTTTTCGGTGTCCATGTCAGCAGGATTAAACCATCCCTAGACATATCTTGCATTCTTTTATAGTGAACATGGCCAAGTCTAGCATGCCAAAGGTAGAGTCGATCACGGTCATATGTGGTCACAAAAGCTGAAATAACAACGTCGTTGGTAATATTAGCTCGAACATTTGATTACATAAATAACCAAAACCAATAAAACACCACATTTAGAAAGAACAAATTTATCGATTCAATAACTTGTTTATATCCATGATTATTCAAAAACTACTTGAAACCAAGTTCTTCCCGATATCGGAACATGAATAACATTAAACAAAGTTACAATCTTTCGAACTAAACTTAAGATCTACACAACCATGACCATGCACCAAGGCATTGACTCATTTCCTATGTGAAGAATAGAACCATCATTCGGTGACTCATAAGTCTTGAACCGGCTTCTATCTTTACACATGAACTGTTGCACCGAGTCAACCCACCACGCAACATCATCATCCTGCGTAAAAGATTTAGATACATATGTAACATAATAAATCGAAAAGACTTATTAAACATATTCGACCTTTCGGTGAGTTGGTGAACCACCACTCCCTGAACCATTAGTGCTGATCCATTGGCTTTACCACCAATTTTACACCTTTGCGGTCCCTTTTAATGTGACCAATCTTGCCACATTTCCAACAAGTAGAGTTGCCTTCTTGTTAAGATCGCCTTTGTGTTATCATGATATTTGCGTTTGCCTTTGTTATCATTGTACCGGTGGAGTTGTTATGCTCCACCATATTGACAACAGATGCACCATTAGCATTGCTACTCTTTGGCTTGTCATTATCACGCACCTTGAGAGATTCCTCAATGTGCGGATGACCGCCAACTCAACAAGTTAACTCCTCCTTCATATGTTTCAAGGTATGCTTGAAATCTTTCCATGAAGGAGGAGTTTATCAATGACACAAGAGACTTGAATAGCCTCATCCATGTGCATATTGTGTTGTGTAAACCTTCCAAGTATTCCAAAGTTCATTGTATTGTTCCATAACGGTCTTGAATCGGTCATTTTGTAATTTGTGAAATTACTAACAAGGAACTTCTTACTTGATGCATCCTCGGCCATATATTTGGCATCCAAGAATCCAGGTTCTTTGGAAGATTCAAAGTTCGATAAATATCAAGCAGAGAATCGGACATACCATTGAGAATAAGACCTCTGCATATGTAGTCATCATTCTCCCATTTGCTCCTTCTTCCGATCTACTCCACGGTAGCATCATCCCGTCATCGAGAATAGGTGTAGTAAGCACATACACCACACTTCATGCTCGATGACAGAAGTGCATCTTCTTACGCCACCTCCTAAAGTCCACCCCTTCAACTTATCAAGCTTGGCAAAGTTTGAAGCCATATGTTTCATTACAAAGAACCATTGATTATCACAAAATAGTTTACTTTGATTGTTGGTGTCGTGAGCCCGATGGCGAGGTTAGATAATCAATTCGGTGAAACAAATACCACTAGGTGGTTCTGGATATCACTTGGAATCGTGTGATCACTTTCCAAAGTAAACTATTTGACCCTAATGCAGGTTACACGAATATCTACTTGGGATAAGACCAAATGCAGTTATGGAATTAGGCACAATTCTATAACCCTTGCGCTAATAAGTGTTAATGGTTTTCTGTCTGTGTCTCATGCATAATTAGATATCCTATTTATAGGACATTACTCTCAGCCGTTCAAATGGAATTATGAGGATTAATCGGCCCATTAATCACCTCATAACTATCTCCATTATAGTTGTTAGTGGTTACATGACCAATTAAACGTTGTCATTAAGCGGTTATAGCGCCATTTAGCGATGCTTTATTACTAGCGATGCTTTCATACCTCTAGCGGTACTTTCATAGTACTTGATTGGAAACTTCGCTATCGATGGAAACCACAAGCGATACTTTCCAAGCGGTGCTTTCTACTAGTACTACCAATACAAACCACTATAAGAGTCGAGGTGTTCATGGACCTTATGGGTGTACACTCCGTACCTCTAACCCATTACAAGGTGTGAACTAATCCCACAAGTGCACTAAATTTTCCAACAAAACATGCATACCCCAGCATGGACTTGAGCTATAAGATGGTCGTAATATCCTGTTCCAGCAGATACATTCTTATAATTAGCCGGAATGAATTCCAACTCTATACGCGGATCTAATGCATAGAAAGAGGCTAGGAGCACATCTACACAATACCCTGATACAACTGGTTTGTTAGTATGAGCATCTATTTGCACTTGAAATAGTCCCCCAAATGATCTCTTATTAACTGGAATGCCAATTCTGAGTTTGGATCTCACTTGTAGCATCCTATGTGTTGGTTTAGTCTGGATACCTCCTGGCCACATGATGGCTTCCAGGCCATCATCGGAAAATGAATTCACCTTGCCAAACTTTTTGGTGAAAGCTGCATCCTTTGTCCAAAACCCAACCCTTCGTTCTCCTTTACCTATCACATTTATTATTTCTAGGACTTGTGCACTAACCCTTCCGTTCATAAACCGAAAAGCACCGCCTAAACCATCAAATGATATTCTTAACATCTGATTCAAAAGTTTTGTATTGCATCGAGCCGGGCCAGTGTTTTTCAAATCTTGTGTCCTCTCAACAGCCATTGCTAATGCTGAAACTGCATCGCATACGCCAATAGCACAAACGTTTATGTCCTTGAGCTCATAGTCCTTTCTCCATTTCGAAATGAATTTTTTAAGATCCCTCGATTGTGGAATATATGATTTTAAACCCACTGCCCCATGCATAGACTCAATAACTTCATCATCCATGAAATTGAATAAGTTCATAGTCTTACTCGTGATAATCCATTTGTATCCTGAATCGATCATTCCTAGATATTTTGCATTTATTAAAACATGGGATGCAAGAGAATGACAAGTATGCATGACAAATACTTTTGTTTGCATAGTTGAAAGCTTGTGAAGCTCTTTGTTGACTAGTTCACTTCTAGCATAGGGTGAAATGAGGCTCATATACGTTATAAAGACGTTTTTCTCTTGGAAGGCTTTGGCCATAAATGCAGCCATATCTCGTGTGTTATCAGTGTCTTCACTGATAATTATGACATTCTTCCATTTAAACGAGTCTGCCATTGCAGCAATGGCTTTAAATTGAGTGGTTTCATCTTGTGTAATTTGAAGGAAATATGGATGTTTGTTGGAAGAAGGAGTTGGTGAAAGGGAAAGAATAGGTACTCCAGCTTCATCTCCGAATACCGCAAGGAGCTTTGCTTCGGTTGTTGACTCTGAACCGATAATTGCTTGCACTTTTGGTTTCTTCGAAAGATCAAGCGCTGAAAGATCATTAAAGTAAATTATATTTAAAAACAACGAAAAAGGATTGTAAACCAACCATAAAAGTTGGATAAAAGTGTTGTAAAAAAATGTCAAGTGTTTTATCAAATGGTTGAAAAATGTTAAAGGATAAAGTCATAAAACATTGCCAAAAGTAGTGAAGTTGTTGAACCATAAGGTTTATTTTGATTTATCTGGTTTTCCGACTCGACATTACGAGCCGACTAATCCAGGGCGACTACCCTTTTGGATAGCATGGAGACGGCGCAGATGAACCTCCGTGGCGACAAGATTGTTGAACCATAAGTTGGCTCGGAGATAAATGATTATTTTTATTTATTAAATTATGAAGAAATTTA
The DNA here is from genome assembly GCA_022545495.1 of Chrysanthemum lavandulifolium. Lineage (NCBI taxonomy): Eukaryota > Viridiplantae > Streptophyta > Magnoliopsida > Asterales > Asteraceae > Chrysanthemum > Chrysanthemum lavandulifolium. The sequence goes on from CM040241.1 coordinate 105,148,034, forward strand.
AATCAAATCTGCATAAAAATCGCTATTTAATTATTCTACAGAATTTGTAGTAGCTAATATGTACTAATGGCAAATTAAAATGGGCGGGTCGGGCCAACGGGTCACACGGTAAATTTAAAATCCGGGTCAAACAGGCACGGGTGTCTTTTAAAAAAGACACCAAATGACTAAAATTTTCTACAAGCAAAACATTTACAAACTTAAAACTTTTAACCAATCCTTGTGCGACTTTAACCAAAAACAGCTAATAATAGAACAGTTCTATGAAAACACAAACATTTGTAGAATATTTTTTTATAACATATTTTGAAATACTTGACTTTAGCGGGGGCGTTTACCAGCAGATAGAGCATGCAGTGGTTCTCCGTGAGTATCCCTGTTGTGAATAACTATCCTTGTTGTGTAGTTACTGTTTAGCGTGTAAAAGTCAGATAGTGACATGGTAATGCAGCCATGAACAGTCTTTCCAAGCCCTGATCCCATATCTAGAATCACTCCAACCGGGATCTCGTCATAGGCTGGAACTTCTTGTGCATTTGAACATATCTGGAAGCAAAGTGTCATTAACACTAAGAACAAATGATACCTTCTCTTCCTGCTACTGATATCCATTAGTGAATACGTAGTAAAAAAAGAAAAACTCTTGTTGCTGCAACCTGCAGGAATGTATATGTATCCTTATGGAGTTATGGTATAAGTTACACCCCTACAAATCCATCCTTATGCTTCCTTAATCGAAGCGTTTACACCTCCTACACCTACACGTCAGCTCCAACCTGCCGTCCTTAATCCTTACACCACCAATGATTTCTCCAACCAAGCAGCCTCACACGTGTCAACCCTTTTTTTGTGTGTGTTACTTCTCTATCAAATATACATTGGTTGATACTGTTGTTAGATTTTCACTCAATTTACACACGTATATGTGCTGCTTTTATGCCATAAACCTTACTTTAGTGGTGACACACCCATAGTGTTTGTATTATTGGGATACTTTACATCCCAATTGATAACTCGTCCACTATGTTATGTTTCATAACACGTACTTTATTATGTCATGAAGATGACAACGCAGTCATGAAACACTTTGTAGGATGCAAACCTACCCTCACAAAAGAAAAAGAAAAAGATAAGCGGTTACATATAAGTTTGATGAGTTCGATCCTCACCCTTTGCAAGGCTGGATCAAGTGGTTAAAAAGAGCAAGGTTGGATCAAGTGGTTAACACCCTTCTGGAGACAGAGGTCAAGGTTCGATCCTCACCCCTTGCAAGGCCGGAGGTCCTTTCTACCTTTGGTAGAACCGGAAGCAGCCTCTCTACCTTAGGTAGGGGTAAGGCTGTCTACGTCTCAATCTCCCTCATACACTGTGGAAGACGATACTGGGACCCATAACCCATGGAAACCGGTATTGGGAGTTACTTTACTTTACTTTTTAATGAGCAAGGTTTGATCAAGTGGTTAATACCCTTGCCCCTGGAGACAGAGGTCAAGGGTTCGATCTTCACCCCTTGCAAGGCTGGAGGTCCTTTTCTCCCTTTGGTAGAACCGGAAGCAGTCTCTCTACCTTAGGTAGGGGTAGGGCTGTCTAAGTCTCAACCTCCCCCATACACCGTGGAAGACGGTATTGGGACCCATAACCCGTGGAAGACGGTATTGGGAGTTACTTTATATAAGCTTGATGAGTTACCCCTCAATTATCATCGTGGAGTGCAAATCCATATGAGCTTATATGTTAGCCATATGGCCAGTTGCGATCCTAACAGTAGTTGCGATCGAATCATGGCTCCACTAACCCAAATGGTGGTAACACATCCACACCTTTGTCTTATTCTTTCTTATTGTCGCATACACTTTAGTAATAACGACCATAAAATGTGAGTTGTGAAGTTACTTTACCTGAAATGATCCATTTGATCAAATACTACAAAATCAAACCCGCACGGTCTATTATTAAAATGATTGAACTGATTACATAGAAGAGGACGATCTGCTAGGAACGGTTTGCACCCTGTACATTTATATTGGAATGTTTGATCAATTCATATTTTGCACACATGTTGATTATAAAGCTAAATGAATTCATATACTTGCCAACTACAAATCCCTTACTAGTGTAGCTCCATCGTGATGCAGCTAATTATATGAATACTCAGCCATTGTGAACGGGCTGTTCGTAGACAATTAAAAAAAAAAAAAGAAAAACGGTTTTTGTGTCTTTTGTTGACTTATGTGGTTCTTATCATATATTACGTTTCATTTCCTTTGTAAATTGTAACCTTAACACTATATAGGTAGTTTCTTGACACAATATTCTCTGATTTATAATGCTTTGGCAGACTTTGGACTCTGCATAAAACAAGGTATGTTTGGAATAATCTCCGGTAAGCAGTTTGGATTAGCAATCTCAAATGCATTCAAAACTCTTAATACTTTGTATTCAAATACAATAAGTAGATGGTTTTTTTAAGCAATCTTGAAGACCCCAACACCTGCTAGGATTTATGTTGTATAGTTGTATTTCTGGCAAATGATGACATTATACGAAATTATATCCTCATCTAGGCAATTAATGGCATGGAATAACAACCGCAAAAACCGACACAAACTTTTCTTTAATGTTCTTTCCCGATTTTCTCACCATCTTTGTGTAAAGAGAATCACCACCAACTATATAGGATAGAACAGAAACGCTGTACTCAGTAACACCAGATACCAAGCAAAAGGGAAACAGAAGCAAGTTTAACGGTTACCAGTTGTATCAAATAAAAGAACCAAGATAGATCCCACATCGGCCAAAAATGAAAATGAAATGATGTTTAAAAAGAGGGCGAGCAAAGCAACCAGCACGACCTTACTTGAACAGGATCTGTTCTATAGGCTCGTACCTCTGTATTCTTGATTCCTCAAGAGACAGAAACCCATGTCTGGTTGATGAGCCATGACCATGTAGCTAGAGCGTGATTAACTGAGTCCTATGGTCTCGGCCATGGCTCAGTAGAGGATCGTTGCTGGTTCCATCTGATGGTTCTCAGCATGGCTACATGGTTGTCTGACAGACAATTTATTCTTTTTTTTTTTGCTTCAATCTGCCTTTAAACATTTAAGTAATACACAATTCATATGATATCATTTAAAATCGTTATGCGCAGACAATTTATTTTTATTTTTTTGCTTCAATCTGCCTTTTAACATTTGAGTAATACACAATTCATATGATTTCATTTAAAATCGTTATGTGCAGTAAAAAGTCAGAACTCAAACAACTATGGTACTGAGCTCCGACACTTGAAATAACTATACCAAGACTAAACAACTTGTTCTTGCACCTGATGACTCGAAGGTAAATCTTTACTCGAACTAAAACCTGCAAGTATGGTCACAATTACTAAACATGATCAGATAAAAGCACGTTACACCATATGCCTATAAAGTAACTAAACCCCTAATGTACCTTGGAAAATAATGACAATAAGAAATAGAACCGTGATGAGCATAGCAAAGATACTAATGCTTGATGATGATGATTGTGATGATGGTGATCTAACTGCTCTCGTTTTCTTCAAAGATTTCATCCGGTCAATCCTGGCTCGTTTTTTCATAACTAGCTCAGATATCTCCTTAACTAACCGCAAATCATTTGTACTGAGTGATGGGCCTTTCCGTGGTCGAGGTGGTTTTGGAGCCTTCTTTGAGTTTCTTGTTTTGTGCTTTTCTTTCAATTGTAATTTGCCAATAAGAGGCACATGTTCCCTTTTTTCTGCTTCAGATTTATTGTTAATAGATGATTCTATGTCGTTATACTCGTCATCACTAATTGTCACCGAATTCCTGTTGAATTTACTACTATCTTCACCGTCATCCGACCCTTTACAACTTAAGGCCCCAACTAGCGTTCTAAGCACACTTTTGCCTCTTTTGTTATTTGTCACATGCTCATTTATCGGGTCGTCTTTGCATTCACTTCCAGTACTCTCGATGTCACCAATGGGGTCGCGCTCATTTACCATTTTACTACGGTTTCGTAACTTCCGATACTATCAAGAATTCTGGCACTCGTATCAACCCTTCCGGATTCTGTTAGTTTCTGCACAAAATCATGTTAAACACTATCATTCAGTTTTCACAGATTGAAATCATGTGTATATTGTCAAAGAGTATGTAACTGTTTGAAATAATAAGATTGTAATGGCACTATGAAAATTATCAGCCTTACATACATACTTGCATCATACTATCACTCGTATAAACAGCCTTACATTTATGAGCAATACTAGCAATGTAATTTACCTGAATCTTAAAATCGTTTATCTTCCTAAAACTATATCTAAATCACAAATGCAGAACCCCATATAACAAACACTACAATAAAAAAGCTCCATAAGTTCGGGGGGTGTTTGGGATTGCGCTACCAAAACAGCTTAAACTTTTTGAGAAAAAAGATCAAAACCAGCCCGTTGTCTCAGAAATCATGTTTTAAAGCCTTTTAATCGCAATATCAACAACTTATTATCCTCACAAAAAAAAAAAAAAATTAAAATGCTTAACAGTCTTTCAGAACGCAATAAGCCATAAGCATTCCTAGCCAAAAAGCATATTACAAAATGAATCATAAAACTGTAACATAATGGGCGAACCAATATATTACCTTAGACGTACGTACCAATCACCTATCGTTAGATGTTGCAGGAAATTTAGTTTTGGATATTGATAGACCAAATGCCAATCATGTATATATATATATGTGTGTTCATTATCTGCAATGACATTTTCAGCAGATTAAATTTAGAATATTAAACAGAACAAATCTTCGCCGGCTTATTGTCGTTAAAATTGAAATTAGCAAAAGCATGTTCTGCAATATTTTTATCAAGATTCGACGGTGGGCAGCTTCCTTTCTTCCCAATTTTCTGTTTTGCATTAAACTAACTAATTTGTTTTATGTAAGTACGTAGATTAAGGTGATTATAATACATAAACACATGACTAACATGTTCTTTAATATATAATATAACAATATGGTATTTTATTTGCTTGATTCGGCTATTTTCAAATGTGAATCGATTAACAACTATTTGAACATTTAGCGTTCAAACTTTAGGTTCAATGAATGAAGTCATCGCCATATAAACAAATGCTCTGCATTTTAGGCCTAGAAATAAATTATGCAAGACGTGTTAGCATTGAAGCTAGTTTGGCAAGCTAATGATCGGCCTTAATTACACTACAAAAAAATGTGGGTTTAGGAACGATGATCATGTCCCTACTTTACAAAGAGCGTCGTCCCAATATAAAGTAGGGATACATCATCTCGTCCCTACTTGGTAGTCCCTTTTGTTTCGTCACAAAAAAAATTGGGACGACATGGTATGTGTAAAGTAGGGACGACAAAAAAGGCCCACAATTATTCAACGATACCATGACTAACAGAAAGGGACGACAAAGCTTTTGCAAGTGGGGACGAGATTGTCATCCCTACTTTGTTAACATGTTTTTTTTTACTTTCTTCATTATTTTTATGTATATAAGTAATTGTGTTTAAAAAACATATAAGGACGACGACAAAAAAAAAAAAAAATAATAAAATATGGACGAGATTATCGTATCTAAGTGTTTTTTATTTCACTTATTTTAATATTTAAATAGTTACACGTGAGTAATTATGTGGCGGTCAACACATATAGAGACGACTATGTCGTCCCTAAGTGTGCCAAAACAAACTTGTTTTAGCTATTTATGGACGACATTTTCGTCCTTATTTTTCCTGGTAGCAAAAAAAAAAAAAAAAAAAAAAAGACTTGCATTTTTCCATTTTTTTTGGGGAAAAAAATACCTAAACAAATCTAACCTGTAAATTACCACAATCCATAATACCAATTCGACAATATGATACAATACCAAATTACTAAATACAATACCATTCGACAAATACGATACAAATTAAGCTAACAAGTCACAAAGTTACTAACATGTATGTTAAAAACGATACCATTCGACAAGTTACTAACATGTATGTTATTAACAAGTCATAAAGTTACTAACAAGTCACAAATCCACAATACCATTCGACAAATACGACACCATTTGAAAAACCGTCATATGTGTAAGTTAAAAAAAACAAGTATGTTAAAACAAGTTAAAAAAGCAAGAAGTAACTTGATCTTAATGACACATATTTAGAGATAAATTACTTATATACGCCGTCTCGTTTTCGCTGTTTATAAATTTGCCCTTTCTTGAATGTGTTTTCCTCCAAAGGTCCTCAATATGCCTTTTCGAAACCTTCTATACATACAATATAAAATAAATTAATAACAAGCTATATATAAATAATATAAACACATTTAAAAATCATAAAAATTATAAAGAGTTTTACATATTCATTTTGTCCTTGAGCGAACGATTTTTTCCCTTGGTGAGTTTTGATCTTGTTTTTAGCTCGATTTTTCCCCAAACAGGGGACTTTCCGAAATTAGTTTCTAATAAATTAATTTCAGACGGGTTTTCTATAGGATAATTAACTTCGGACGAGAACTTTCCGAAATTAATCACTAAAATCCTAAAAATATTTACAAACATATTCGCATTATCACAAATTTATAATTAATCACCAACATATTCGGATTATCATATTCACAAAGTTTATATCAACATTCAAACGCATACTAACTAAACGCATATTCATAAGCAAGCATCAAACTAATTTAATTGGGTTAATGGCATGGAAAGATCATCTTGCATTTTTGTCGTTATACAGAATAACTTATTATTTTTCAATTTTGACAGCAACTTTTTGAATTCATGCTATTGTGTGTATTTTGTGACCATTTTACCCTTCATTTTTTCAAAATTTAAAGGGTAAAATGGTCATTTTACATGAAAAAATAGTAACAAAATACACACAATAGCACGAATTCAAAGTTTGGTGTCAAAATTAAAAAAAATAAGTTCACTACACACAATGACAAAAAGTGACAAGTATGATGACTTTTCGTGCCATTAACCCAATTTAATTATATATCTAGTTCACGACCGAAATAGAGGAAGAAATGAAGAGAGGTTCGGCTGCGGTGTCGGTGGCAGAGGTGGTCTGGCAGCGTTGGCGGTGGCAAAAGTGGTCCGACAGCGGTGACGGTGGTCCTAACCAAATACAACAAGAAACAATCTAGATTAAACAATCAAGCTTAACTAAAACAAACTAATCAATACAATCTTTTGACGACGGCAATGTCGTCTCTAAACACATAAACATACAATAAAAGAAACATACCTAGACACAAGCAAAATTCGTTGTGGTGGTGTTGCTATATTGCTGTTGCGGCGGTGCTATTGATTCGGTGGTGGTTCACGGTGGTTCCATCTAATTAACCCGAAACACTACAAAAAACAAACAAATATTATCAAACTAAAATCAAACATACAAAAATTAGAAAAAACAACATACCTTCAAAAAATACAGTAAATTAACAAATCGTGCACAATATGTGGTGGGTTTTGGAGGTTTCGGGTGATAGTGGTGTTGAAGGTGGTTGTTGGTGTTTATTGTGATTTTCGCGGAACAAATAGAGACGACAAATCTGGTCCTCAATAATGGTGGTGGTGTTTTTGTTTTTGTGAAACACTTAGAAGAAAATGAGCAGATCTGCTCCTCAATAATGCATAACAAATAGAGACGACAAATCATTTGAAACTTTGGGACCTGGGATTTTCTATACTTTTTCCTTTTAGCGGGATAAATAAAAAAAATGGCGGGATGATTGAATTTTCGTGAAAAGTTTGGTGAAAAATTAGGGATGACAATGTCGTCCATAACTATTTTATATTCTTTTTTTCCATTTTATCTTATGTATATTTAACACTAATAAGTTATTTAAATAAATTAAAAATGATTTAAATTAGTTATAAATTATTTAAACAAATTAAAAAGGATTTAATTAAAATTAAACGGATGACTCGATATAGTATCGTGATACATGACATGTTAAAACGAATAACTCGACATATAGTATCGTGATACATGAAATGTTAAAACGGATGACCCGATGTTGTATTGTGATACATGAAATGTTAAACGGATGAGTCGAGATGGTATCGTTATACATGAGATGTTAAACGAACGAGTCGAGATGGTATCGTGATACATGAGATGTTAAACGGATGATTCGAGATGATATCGTTATACATGAGATGTTAAACGAACGAGTCGAGATGGTATCGTGATACATGAGATGTTTAACGGATGAGTCGAGATGATATCGTTATACATGAGATGTTAAACAAGCAAATTATTGATTATGTTTAAAGGGGTGTTTGGATATGTAAAATACATACGAATTACATTACAAATCGATAAACGTTCAAATATTATAGCATACGAATTATGTCGTTACAAATTAATCGATAAAAGTTTAGACATTAATTAAAGCATACGGAATTACGTTACAAATCGATAAACGTCTAAAATTAGAGCGTACGAATTACATTACAAATCGATAAAAGTTCAAACATTAAAGCGTACGAACTAAATTACAGATCGATAAAACTTTAAACATTAAAGCATAGGAATTACTACAAATCAAGTTTTTCCATGTCATTATAAAGGACGTAAAATAAGGAAGCTAAATCAACTGTGTGGTTATGGGGATGCATATACATTTCTAGCATTTTCTCGAGTACCTTTATCTTCTGATTCAATTTGAGCACTCTGCATTTCTAGGACTCGATGTTGAAGGTCTTGCGGAATGAGTTGGAGGCATTGAAGCTCCACAAGAACCAATCATTAAGCGGGGTCATTCCTCCTTCCATAAAGAAAAAACACATAAAAAATCTATTAACCGAGGTTGTTAAAGAGTAAAAAATTTTGTTTTAACAACTAATCAAATTATTTATATATTACACATACAAAATATGTAAGTATCTATGGAAGTGGCAACTTACAATGAAAAAGTGGCTCACTATTTATAGGCAAACACCACTACTGTCCCCCGGATCCCTTGCTTGAGGGATCCGTCCAGTGTATTCCTGAGGATCCGTAGGACGCTCCTCCTAAATGGGTTATGGGTCATGGATCATGGGTCATGGGTTATGGACTTTGGATCATGTGTATCCAAATAGATACAATGTATCTAGAAGGTACAATGCATCTAGTCAAATGGGTCATGGGTTAGCTCCATGGGTTATGGATAATGACCAATATGACTTCATGCAATGGGTCATGGGTTATGGATCAAGCTCCATGGGTATGGGTCATGGACTTTGGGTTTTACCCAACTACATTCAATGTATCTAGTTAATGGGTCAAGTACTTAGATTCTTACCCATTACATTACCCATTGCAATATATACTAAGTATGTATATATACCTATTATGTAAACACTAGTTGTTGTACATATGCATTTCTATAAAATGTAAATACTATTACTTGTTTAGTGTTTTATATGAAAATGTAAGTGTGTTAGTAAACTATTGGCTCAAACCATTTATGTATTTTATTTGTTTCGTTAAAATGATTTTACGTTTGTTATCGACAAAACATTAAAAGATCGTAAAATATAAATAAACGTTTTTACGGCTTATTTGTATTAACAATCTCCCCCTTTTTTTTGATAACAAAACATTAGATTATTTTAAGGAAAAAAACTAAAATTCGTAAAAGTTTGAATTGGAGTTTTTACTCTCTTCTCCCCTTTTTTGTCGAAACAAAAAGAGCGTCAAAAAGAAACTAACACATTGTTTGAATAAAAACATGTGAAAAGTAACAATATGAAAAATAAAGAGTAAGAGATGAGAAGGATTCTCGTCTTAGCTCCCCCTTGACCAGTGCTTCCCTTTGTTGAGGGCGTCAAGTAATTAGGAAGGCTAAACGAGTGTTTTGCAATTTTGTTTACAAATGGTTTCGTCTTTTTTACGAACATGCTCCCCCTTGACAAGTACTCCTTTGTGAGGAGGACGTCAAGTAGTAATGTACTCCTATGTGAAAGCATTGCAAGCGTTTTTTTGCAACGTTTTGCTTTGACAAGAAACTCCCCCTTGTTGAGGGTGTCAAAGTCTTCAAGTGTATATTGAAAATCTACAAAACAAAGGTTAGAAAACAAGTATATGATGCATAATTTCCTGCAAATAAGACTCAAATTAGTAAGAAACATTGTTTCTGTTGCACGGATTCCACGGTTCCTCCCTGGGAGGGATCCGTCTAGACCAAATTGAAGGATCCGTTTGCTTGCATACTTAAGACAACAATGGTGATGTAAAATATGATGTTAACATCAAAATGAGTTATGTATTAAGGCACCAAACATATACTCAAGACTATATGGCATATAACATGTAACTTCATTCAATAAAAACACGAGAAATGATCTACATATCTCTAAAACTAAGAGAATGACTAAAACATGTAATACAAATTCTAATATTTCTAAGAAGTAGTGGAAACTTAAAGAGCATTAATGTGCTTGAAATCTAAGGATGGGTAGACTTGTTGATTTGGTCCAATCATTCAAGGAGATGATTAAACATGAAATGCAACTCATTTCGTACTTCTTGAACAAGTCATCGGGTGAGTAGACAATTAGAGCAATTATTGTCATTAATAAGAAACGGAGGAGGTGGAATGTTTTGAGGAGGCTCCACAAATGATGGTGGAATTTGTGAAGGTGAGTTGAGCGACGTAGGGTGTGGTTCCACTAGAAATGAGGGTGATGATGCACGAGTTAGTGGTGGAGATGGAAAGTCCTCTATATGGTTGGTTCTTTGGTGATCTCTTATCTCCAAATATGGACTATTTGATGGTGAAGGTGGTTCCCTATTTAACGAGAAGGTTGGTGAATGGGAAGTCCTTGGTGGTGCGTCTTTTAACGAGTAGAGATTTGGATGGGAGAGAGGTTCGGTAAAGGAATGTAGTCTAGGTTCTAGAAATAAAGGCTTGGGTGTTTTACTAGAGCTAGGTGTGTTTGGTTTAGTGCTTGAGGAAGCCCTTTCCAACTCAAAAGGTCGAATGCTAATCCTAGCGGTTTTTCTAGCTTTGGTTGATTGAGTTTGTTGAGGAGAGATTCTAGCATTTGGACTTCTTACGGGAGATGACTCGGTAGAGGATATCTCATGAATCATATGAGCATTCTTTTTGGATGAACCTTTGTTTGAAAAGTTCTTGCTAGATGCTTTAGTCATAGTGAAAGAGAGGATGTACTAGATGTCTTAGTTACCGATTTTTGGAATGTATTTTGAATGGTGGTTTAAACTCATAAGAATACTTGGTTTATAAAAGATGAAGTTGAGTTAATGAATTAAATTCTTGACCACTAAGAATTTGGGCATGCACTAAGGTCAACTATAGTGTTGTTCTATTCTAGGGAGTCATTTAATGGCAAGAAAAAGTGTTTAGACTACCAAAGGGAGTTTGAGTTAGAGGAAAAAGCTGATCATAAGCTATTCTGGAGACCCGGATCCCATGGTTCCCTATCTTTAGGGATCCGTCTAGTTATAAACTAGGGATCCGTCTATCAGACAACAAAATGGTGGAGTGACTATGTTCTTTTAGGGTCTAGTACCTATAAGTCTTGAGTGTTTGGGTTCCCTAAGATGTCTTAAATGGTATGGGACTTAAATGTCCAACCATAAGGAGTGAGGATACCTAATGATGGTTTTTGGTAAGATAGTGGACCTTTTTGAGAGTGCAACTAAGTATTTAAGGATGATACTAATGATTTGTGTATGAAAAATGAAGACAATTGATCCTAGAGATCAGATGGTGGCTTAAGAAAAATTTGGACATGTAATAGGCGAGATTGAAATGAGTCCCGGTAACAAGGCAATAGATCATGAAGCTTAGGCAAGCGTTGGGATGATCCTTATTTCCCACCAAACAAAGGACGTTCTCCCTTAGCACTAGTTCCCATTTCTTGTATAATGGGAACATTTTCAAAAGCTAAAGGATCTATATAGATGACCTTGGACTTCCTAGTGACTCTTAACGGAGAGGCTCTTTCCATGAGGACGATATCTTTTACCGTAGCCTCTTTCGGGATGGGTGTGAAGTATACCTCGTGATGATCCACCATGTCATGAAGATCGGCCAACAACCATTCATTTGAGTACATGCATACTCCTTGACAAGGGATACGAAGTATCCTAGCAAACTCTTCGAGAGTGAAGGTGAATTCGTGCCCATTGATGATAAACTCTATCGAAATGGTTCCATCTTCATTTCGAATGATCCTCATACTCTTGTAAAACTCTAGGACAAACACCGGACACATTTGTTCATTGATGTTAAAGAGGCAATGTAAGTTGATTTCCCCAAAGACTTGGGGAATGTCAGTGTTGTTGATGAATGAGAGGTCAACTACTCGTCCTTCGTGGAATAGTCTCTTTTCCAATAACTTGAAGGCTTTTCGGTCATCCGGGTTCAAACCATCCTTTCTATGATACATGGGAATGTAATGTGTCGTGTCTTGGTAATCTTGTTGTCTATTGCTAGGCATGATTGGTCCTAAACATCAAAACCACAATGTGGTGTTAATTTTGTGAATGGTAACCTAATGGGATTCATCACAATTTTGCTCAATACATCTTCATTGAATTCCAAAAATGAGTTTAATTTGTATTAACAATGTTGATTCTTTGATTTAGTATATCTTAGAAAACAATGTATACCAAATTGTGATAAAACCATTTGAACTCAACTTCTTAAGATGAGAATTGTACTCCTAGGAATTAAAGAATGGAAATAACAATGTAGTGAAGATTATACTTACACAAGTGATTGTTTCCTTTGAAAAGATGATGAATGAACTCCTGTGAACAGTAAATTAGGTTTTATGTTCGTGAGTTTGAGAGAGTAAAGTGAAGAATAGAACTCCACATTGATCATCTTTTACTTAAATTGTCTTCTGATGTGCCGGTTCCCACGGATCCCTTGAATGAGGGATCCGGCTAGTTCAAACTTAGGGATCCGGCATATCAGCAGTTAGCAGTTTGAGTGAGCTTTGATAATTTTGATTTGGGAGTTCTAATTCTTGGCTAGAGTTGATGTTTATGCTCTATAACTTATGGTTTGGGGTTTTGACGTGTTTTACTAGTCCTATTTGACGAGGTTCCTTTTTTATGAATAAATCATAATTTTTGGGTAGTTTAAGGATTATGATAAAACTATTTTATCATGATATGAGGAGTTTCCCATGGATACTTATTGACATAGATGAAATGTCAACAACCTTATGTGAGGAGTGATGACCATGGCTCTCGAATAGCCAAGATATCATTATCACTAGTTTGTAGTTTTGTCTATAGAGATCAGCGAAAAATACTATTCTTGATGATGAGTTCAATATAGATAACAACTTTAGTGATTTTTAAGTAAACGTGATGAGTCTAATAATCTTAACATGTTTATACAAAATGATATTATTAATTAATCTAGAAAATATACAATAATAATTTATTTGTAAGTAATTTATTAAAGAGCATACCTTTGCTATATATATTCTTTTTAAGAAAAGAAATATTGAAGCGAAATTCTTTATGATCTTCTTAGGATGCCCAAATCCTAGTATGAAGAATTCTCAACAAGGAAAATATTATAAAGATCTATCATTATCCAACATTATAAAATATGATGATTTTAAAAGGTGACCTTTTGATTTTAAGAAATTTCCTTCTTTGTAGTTTTCAATCATACACGGATCGTATCAAGTTTTAAAAGTACAATATACTCTTAAGAAACTTGGTAACGAAGCTTTGGTACCAATTGTGGAAAACTAGAAGGGGGGTTGAATAGTTTTACTGATTAAAACTTTGTTTTAAAATATTTAGATCGACTTATGTCAATGTATTAAATATGTGTGTTGGATGTTGATAGATAAGCATATAAATAAACAATGCAAATATAAAGAGTAAGAAGTACAAAACCACGACACGTGTATTTATAGTGGTTCGGCTACAAGGACACTTTCCTTGCCCTACTCCACTCCCCGAGTCACCTACTCGAGAGTTCGTAATCACCACAAAACACAAGCTCCTTGTGGCGGAGAATCCTTAACAATGTCGCCTACTCTTTATTCGGTACAAGGATAGACACCAGGTTCTTCCACGAAGTAGAACCAAACCTATCACAACGTCGCCTACACTTTATCCGGTACAAGGCTAGATACCAAGTTCTATTACAAAGGAGGAACTACTACCCAACACTACACAATACCTTTCCCAAAGGAGACACACTCTTTATTACAACATCATCAAGGATATCAATATCCTTGGACACAACCTATCTATGTTTGTACATCGATGCACCATATCGATTATACACCCTTGGCATCTTTCACTAATGCCCTTGACACGATCTTTTGACACCTTTCACGAATGCCTTCATCATGAACCTTTGGAACCCTTCACTAATGTCTTAGACACAGACCTTCGGCACCTTTCACTAATGCCTTTGACTTGACCCTTTTGGCATCTTTCACTAATGCCCTCAACACAACACTTCTAGAGAGGAAGAAAGAACTATCAACAAGAGAACTTCAGTAGTCTTGATGATGACGAAGCTTGGCAACTCATGGACTTGAGCTTGCTCGACTTCAAGAGGTGGTGATTTTGTCTTTAACAGGAACCTAGAAGATCACACAAACACAAAACTACATAGAAAGATCCTTTGGATCTGAGGTTAGAAAGTTTACAATACTAAGAGAAAGTATCTATGGAAGTGGCAACTTAGAATGAAAAAGTGGCTCACTATTTATAGGCAAAAACCACTACTGTCCCCCGGATCCCACGGATCCCATGCTTGAGGGATCCGTCCAGCGTATTTTTGGGGATCCGTAGGACGCTCCTCCTAAATGGGTTATGGGTCATGGATCATGGGTCATGGGTTATGGACTTTGGATCGTGGGTATCCAAATAGATACAATGTATCTAGAAGGTATAATGCATCTAGTCAAATGGGTCATGGGTTAGCTTCATGGGTTATGGATAATGCCCAATATAACTTCATGCAATGGGTCATGTGTTATGGATCAAGCTCCATGGGTATGGGTCATGGACTTTGGGTTTTACCCAACTACATTCAATGTATCTAGTTAATGGGTCAAGTAATTAGAATCTTACCCATTACATTACCCATTACAATATATACTAAGTATGTATATATACCTATTATGTAAACACTAGTTGTTGTACATATGCATTTCTATAAAATGTAAACACTATTACTTGTTTAGTGTTTTATATTAAAATGTAAGTGTGTTAGTAAACTATTGGCTCAAACCATTTACGTATTTTATTTGTTTCGTTAAAATGATTTTACGTTTGTTGTCGATAAAATATTAGAAGATCGTAAAATATAAATAAATATTTTTATGGCTTATTTGTATTAGCACATGTCTAAAAAAGCAAGTGAAAAAGCAACTGAAACCTATTCTGACCATCCCAGTGATGAAGAATCCAACCATGAAGATGGAGCAGATAATTCTCAATCTAAGCCACCCCAAATCACAGATATCACAACCATCTCCAACATGAAGCTTCCACCATTGAAAAAGATGAATATGACATCTGGGCTATAGAGATGGAGTACTATCTGGAGTACACTGATAATGAAGTGTGGAAGGTGATACAAAAGGAAACTCTAAAAGAGGGTTTCAAAGGAAAGATGGCACTTACTCGTGTTGCCACACATTCTTCTTCTTGAAATCCTTGTTGTAGAGAAAGAGAGGAAGGCCAAGAACATTTTGTTAATGGCACTTCCCAAGGATCATATCAGACGTTTTCATGGGATGGATGATGCAAAGGAGATATGGGAGGCAATCAAAGTAAGATTTGGAAGGAATGCTAACTCCAAAAAGATGCAAAAGGCTGTCTACAACGCGCGTTCGGGGTCAAAGGAACTTCCTTTTCGTTGAGCAAGTTTTTCAACACCCTAGGCAGTGAACTTAATCGTTGTAGTATAGTATTAGGGTAAGCCTCGGGTATTGAGATCGTTCTCTAGGGGAATAGGAATGCTAGTGAGAAGTTACTACGCTAAGTTTGGGGTTGAGGAATATTATTTTTTTATCTTTTTATATTTTTTAGAAAATTGAAAGGTACTAATCCTGGGGTATTGGATTTGGGGGTTGGTATTTCTACCGATTACTTCTACTATTATATTTTCTAATTAACTAAGCTAAGGGGTAGTCTATGTCTAATTGATGTGTGCTCGTATGATAATTAAATTTGTGTTTACCTAGATGCTACTACTTCCTAGTTATCTCCTATTGATGGTTGAATTGTCACGTCCTTATTCTTAACGCGTTGTGTCTTCTAAGGTCTTAGGGTATGCTTTCCCTAAATCTTTGAGTTCACCCTTAAGTCTAGTAAACGAAATCCACTAAGTCATTCATAAACTAACTTTGAGGTTATCTTTGGGTTTTGTAAACGAAATCCACTAAGTCATTCATAAACTATCAAAGATTTATCAAGCATTAAACACAACGATAGCCTAGTCGCATTCCTAAGCCAATTACAATTAAGATAAGAGACAACCTAACAATAATTAACAACTAGGTTTCATAGATCTAAGCAAACACACAAATAAATTAGCGGACATGGTGAACATGCAAGCATACACATAAACAATGAGGACATAATTGAATCAATGAAGTAAATTATTTATCTTGTTGTAAAATAGGGTATGAGAACCCTAAGATACTGCCCAAGACAGCCAAAATTCGATTTTAGATTTTACTCCACAAAACGACCTCTCTAAAAGTCTGAAAATTCGAACTCTATATATAGAGTTACAACATGTGACGACGTCACTCTTTAAATGTGACGTCGTCGGATCGCCGCCATTAGGATTTCGTCTTGACCACGTCAACCTTGTGATGGCGTCACCTTATGGTTGTGACGCCGTCGGCCGACTTTCCGGCGTCGTTTGGATCGAATCTAGGCCGTCGAGTTGTGGCGCCATACTTTTTAAACTGGCCGTCGGTGTAAAATAGCAATTTCGCCATCTTGAGTCGTCACAAATTTGGAGCACGTTGTGACGGCGTCGCCTTCTAACTCTGACGCCATCACCTTCTATTCCAGCAGCTTGAGTGTCTTGATCTTGACTTGGCCATTTTCTTCATATATTCACGCCTTTTCGTCGAATAAGTGTCATTCCAGCAATTTGCTTTCAAGAGACCTAAAAAGTGAAAAGGAACTAAATTAAGTAGTAACGGATATAAAAGTGGTCGATTAAGGGCTTAAATGACCCCTAAAAAGTGCACCTTTTAAATCCTTATCAAATAATACTACACTTGGTATTTGCTTGTCCTCAAGAAAATGTGCTTTTGGCCAATTAATTTATAAGTTAGGGGTCATGAAGCATTAGTTTAGAACAATTCACAACAAGTATAAGACCCGCAAAAGTCATAACAAGCACGGAAATTACATACTAGCATCTCACAAGTGGTGTTTGGATACTCTCATCTCTCAGGTGTATATGAAATATATCAAGTTGGAAATGGAAGATAAACACTCATTAACCGGTCCTAGTACATAGATTACCATAGGCTTGAGACTAGATCAAACCTCCATCGCTTTGGCGTAAGCACCTAGGAAAAACTATCCAAGATGTCTTTTAAAAGGTTGTAATATTGGGCTTACGGTAGGGAAACAAAGGGTTTGGTGGGATAGGCGATTTAGTGGTGGCAAGTAAAAAATCTTTATGTTACAAGCATGAGAAGAATGGCGTTGATAAGCCAAGACTCGACACTCTAAACTCTAGATAACTTTGAAATAAACAAACATAAATTTAAGGATAGATGTAGGATGGTAGCCCGTATATTTTTTTCTTTTCATTTTTTTCATTTTTTTTCAACGCTCTTTTTTTTCGATTTTTTTTTCACACACTTTTACTCTACCATCCTCTACGATAACATCAAAATAATAGGGATTTATAGGCACATCCCTACACTTGAGTTTTTATTACTCTAACACTAATTTGACCCGAATTGAAAAGATCAAAACACTTGGAGTACATTATTACGTAAATAAAGGGAATTTGAATTTAACGTTCCTTCCCGTCATTTCATAAAATTTCACTTTTCCCATGAGTCCCAATCGTCCCAAAGCGTGTACAAAGGATATGACTCGCTTAGCAACTTATGCAAGCAACTAGATAATTGAACTAAGGGTTTAGTGTGATAACAATAATGCACTAAAGTGAGTGCATACAAGGTAGGCTAAGGCGATTTGGGTGTACATTTGGGGTGGATTATAAACAATGCTCTTCATTGATATTTGAAAAACCAAAACATCACGAGAACCGCGAAAAGGATAGGCTACGAGGGTTAACTCGGGTATCGTGTACTAAAGATGAGTACAACGCAAGGGTGTGGAAACTACTCAACCGATGTGGAAGAAGTAATTATAATACGGGTATCAAACAAGGGTTATCCTAATGCCTCTTATCATTTAGTTATTCCTAACTACACAAGTGTAGTCTCACTAGCGATCTCGAATGCATCACAAAACAAGTTCTAGAATCTATTATACTACCGTACACTCTCGAAGAATTAAAGAGGAATGCTTTAATTCCTACAAATCTAAGGGCGATCCTCACATTTTGGGTGGAATTTAAGTGGTAAAGGGTTTTGTGCTAGTCATATAACTTCCTATCCATGAGACGCTTTATTAAGACTAATGGCCCACTCCTACATGTCATGAAAAATTTTAAATTTGGTGCCAAAATTACCCTAACCGATATTTCTCATGGTTTATTACACAAATGAAATTGGACAAGGCAAATAGTCAAGGATAAGCATAGTTTCAAAGTTCCCATTTTATTTTCCCTTCCTACACTTAAACTGAACATTGTCCCCAATGTTCCTCGAAAGTATCAAAGTTATGATAATGGAAGGTAATTAAAAACGAAAGAAACTAATACTCCCCTGATTAGCTCGGTAGGATCCGTGTGAAATAGTGGTTAAATCCTTCTTCAAGAAGAATGTATGCGTGAAAAGCTCCATCCAATCTTATGTATCTTCTTCTTGATAAATAAAACCTGCACACTTGAAGAAAACAAACGAAACCTTCGCGTAAAATCGGCGGTAACACTATATATGACTATACTAAACTAGGATATAATGCTTGTGGAATGGATGTTTACTGATTTTCCGGAAAATGAAGACACGAGAAATTCCAAAATTTATAAGTAGCACATAAAGCGAGAAAAAAATAGTAAGTCGTTTACTCCTCCCGGCGTCAGTTGCGATCTGATCTTTGTCGGGTTATCCTGACAGAAACTGGTCTGCGATTTTCTAGAAAAAATTCCAGAAAATTTATATCTTTAGAATCTGGAAAAGTTTTTTGCAAAACATCCATTATGACTCGATACAAGCATTTGACTCTAACAAACACACATATATATTTTTAATAATCGTAATTCTCATGTTCACGTTCTTTTTGAAAACGTGTGTAATCCTCCCTACACTTATTCCTTTTGTAAAATACCTTTATATGTAATTAAGACGAGGTTAAAGACAAAATAAAGAATTTTCACAAATTCAAACATGAGAATAAACAATCAATAAAAGATATACGACACATAAACAAGTAAACAATTAAGCATGGGTTGCCTCCCACGAAGCGCTTTTCTTTATTTAAGAGTCTTGTAGCTAGACTCGAAGTCGTGCCCCTACGTGGTCTAGTGCACGCTTACGTGCCCATACTTAAGCCATTCCAATGTTTTCTCACTTTTCTTGTACTCATCTCCTAACTTGAGGCATTGTTTATAATATCTCTTAATTTTCTCATACGGGTACCTAAGTCCATTTTGCTTATCCCTTTCACTAAGCAATGGGATGGGAGTCATTCTATTACATGCCTCAATATCGTTGTGTTTAAACCTAGGATGAGCATGTGGCATTTGGTAGACAAAATCTTCAACTTCATCAGAGAATGTAATTAGACCATCAATCATTCGTTCATTCAACCTAGTCATTCTTTTAAAAGGCTTTCCAAAAATTACTTGAGTGAGCTCCTTATCAATAACTTCTCCTAAGTCTTCTAAGACCATGAATTCTACCAAATACGCAAAACTTCCAACAAACACATGTAAATGAGTGACCGCATCAACAACATTGTTCCCTTGATAAGTTAACTCGCGTACCTTTATTTTATTGTATAGGTTTCTTGAAACTAAGTTTAAAGGTAAGAATGAATTCAAGTAAGCATCAAACCCTTCTAATCCTATTTTGCAAGGGAATTGCATGTTGAAGGGACTATCTTTCTCAATTCTACACCTGGGGTCAAAACATTAGGAGAAGTCTTCTTTAATTTCAAAATTAACTTCATCGATGACCTCCCTATTATCAAGTGCTTCACCATAGTCAAACTCCTCATCGGAATCCGAGTCATAGAAGGGACTATGTTGTTGCCAATTTATGTCATTATGCCCTAGGTGATTTCTAAAGTGGTGAACGAGTGAAGGGTTTTGTGGGATTGATTTTTCTATTTCGGGATTGGGAGGAGGATTGGAGGCGGATAGTGTGAAGACTCTTCGGCGAAAGATGCGAATCATGGTGAGTGATGGGTTTTACGAACAAAGTTCACAAAGAAGGGGGATAGACTACAAGGAAGCTAAAAATGAGAAAAAATCTCACTAGATAGGAATCAAGTAAGGAAACCTAAACGAGGTGGAAATCTGACTAGCTATTCTATTCCCCGGCAGCGGCGCCAAAAACTTGATACACGTACAACGCGCGTTCGGGGTCAAAGAAACTTCCTTTTCGTCGAGCAAGTTTTTCAACACCCTAGGCAGTGAACCTAATCGTTGTAGTGCAGTATTAGGGTAAGCCTCGGGTATTGATATTGTTCTCTAGGGGAATAGGAATGCTAGTGAGAAGTTACTACGCTAAGGTTGGGGTTGAGGAAGATTATTTTTTATCTTTTTATATTTTTTCGGAAATTGAAAGGTACGAATCTCGGGGTATTGGATTTGGGGGGTTGGTATTTCTACCGATTACTTCTACTATTATCTATTCTAATTAACTAAGCTAAGGGGTAGTCTATGTCTAATTGATGTGTGCTCGTATGATGATTAAAGATGTGTTTACCTAGATGCTACTACTCCCTAGTTATCTCCTATTGATAGTTGAATTATCACGTCCTTATTCTTAACGTGTTGTGTCTTCTAAGGTCGTAGGGTATGCTTTCCCTAACTCTTTGAGTTCACCCTTAAGTCTAGTAAACGAAATCCACTAAGTCATTCATAAACTAACTTTGAGGTTAACTTTGGGTTTTGTAAACGAAATCCACTAAGTCATTCATAAACTATCAAAGATTTATCAAGCATTAAACACAACAATAGCCTAGTCGCATTCCTAAGCCAATTATAATTAAGATAAGAGACAAGCTAACAATAATTAACAACTAGGTTTCATAGATCTAAGCAAACACACAAATAAATTAGCCAGACATGGTGAACATGCAAGCATACACACAAACAATTGAAGACATAACTGAATCAATGAAGTAAATTACTTATCTTGTTCTAAAGTAGGTTATGAGAACCCTAAGATACTGCCCAAGACAGCCAAAATTCGGTTTTAGGTTTTACTCTATAAAACTACCTCTCTAAAAGTCTGAAAATTCGAATTCTATATATAGAGTTACAACATGCGATGGCGTCACTCTTTAAATGTGACGCCATCGGATCTCCGCCATTAGGGTTTCGTCTTGACTACGTCAACCTTGTGACGACGTCACCTTATGGTTGTGATGCCGTCGGCTTCAGCTTCTGACGTCGTTTGGATCTAAATCTAGGTCGTCTGAGTTGTGACGCCCTACTCTTTAAAACCTGACGCTGTTAGGTGTAAAATAGCAATTTTGCTACTGAGTCGTCACAAATTTGGAGCACGTTGTGACGGTGTCGCCTTCTAACTCTGACGCCGTCACCTTCTATTCCAGCAGCTTGAGTGTCTTGATCTTGACTTGACCATTTTCTTCATATATTCACGCCTTTTCGTCTGAATAAGTGTCATTCCAGCAATTTACCTTCAAGAGACCTAAAAAGTCAAAAAGAACGAAATTAAGCAGTAACAGATATAAAAGTGGTTGATTAAGGGCTTAAATGACCCTCAAAAGAGTATCTTTTAAATCCTATATATATATATATATATATATATATATATATATATATATATATATATATATATATATATATATATATATATATATATATATATATATATATATATATATATATATAGTGTTGAGTAATCGTGTGATAACTTTTTGTTATTATTCATTCACAATATTATATGAGTAAACCTATTGCGGAAGCTAATTAGTTAAAATAAAAGTAAAAGTTTTATAAGATTACTATTCGCTCTAAAATATAAAATAGATTCGATTCGATACAAAAAAGATAAAAAAAAGAGGAATAATTTTCTTAAATTTTTCATAATCATTCAAAAAGATTTTCTTTTTAAAACAAATTACATGACCCAGTTCTTATTATTCGTTTATAAGTTGAGTTGAAAAATGATCCAAGAATGCATTCGCTGATTGCAAACATGTTATGGGTAGATGCTATAGATGATGAACTATTTCTTTTTATACAGTTGTGACTTTATCCTTGTTAGTGCTGTCTATAATGATAGATGAATCAAAAATTTTCAATTGGTATTTTTGTTTCTCTCCTTGATGCGCGTACGAAGCGCGTTCGGGGTCAAAGGAACTTCCTTTTCGTCGAGCAAGTTTTTCAACACCCTAGGCAGTGAACCTAATAGTTGTAGTGTAGTATTGGGTAAGCATCGAGGATTGATATCGTTCTCTACGGGAATAGGAATGCTAGTAAGAAGTGTGCTACGCTAAGGTTGGGGTTGAGGAAGGTTTTTTTTTCTTTTTTTTTAGAAAGCTAAGGGTAAAATCTCGGGGCTTGGATTTGGGGGGTGGTACTTCTACCGATTATTCTACTATTCTAATTATCTAATTCTACGGATAGTCTTATGTCTATTGATGTGTGCTCATATGATGATTAAAAATGTGTTTACCTAGATACTATTACTCCCTAGTTATCTTTTATCTTAGGTTGAATTGTCACGTCCTTATTCTTAACACGTTGTGTTTCCTATAGTCGTAGGGTGTGCCTATGCCCTAACTCTTTGAAGTCACCCTTGAGTGTAGTAAACGAAATCCACTAAGTCATTCATAAACTATCAAAGATTCATCAAGCATTAAACACAACGATAGCCTAGTCGCACTCCTAAGCCAATTACAATTAAGATAAAAGACAACCTAACAATAATTAACAACTAGGTTTCATAGATCTAAGCAAACACACAAGAAATTTAGCCGGACATGTTAAACAAGCAAGCATACCCACATTCAATGGAAGACATAATGAAATTAATGAAGTAAAACACTTATCTTGATGTGTAAAATAGGGTTTGGGACCCTAAGATACTGTCCAAGTCGGACTACAAACGTTTAGGGTTTTTACTCCAAAAGTCTACCTCTTAAAATACTGAAAATTCAATTTCTATATATAATTTTACACTTGTGACAGCGTTTCCTTATAGGTGGGACGCCGTCATTTCGCCGTCATTAGGGTTTTCATCTTGGCCAAGTTATCGTTGGGACGGCGTCACCTTGTAGTTGTGACACTTTGTCGGGCTTCGATAGGGCGTCGTTTGATTACGGATCCGGGCCGTGCGAGATGAAAAGTCTTAGTGGCGCCTTCCTCTTCAAAGCTCGATTGTCGGTGTATTTTAACAAAAGTCTCTTGAGTCGTCGGTGTATTTTAATTAAATCCGTGAGAGGATGGCGTCGCCTTTTAGTTGGGACACCGTCGACTTGCTTTAGCGACTTGAGTGTCTTCGATCTTGACTTAGCCATTTTCTTCATATATTCACTCTTTTTCGTCCAAATATGCATCATTCCAGCATTTTGCTTCCAAGAGACCTAAAAAGTTAAAATGAGCAAAATTAAGCAGTACCAGATATAAAAGTGATCAATTAAGGGTTTAAATGACCCCATAAAATGTACGTTTTAAATCCTTATCAAATATCCCTACACTTGGTATTTGCTTGTGCTCAAGCAAATGTGCTTTTGGCCAATCAATTTATAAGTTAGGGGGCATGAAGCATTGGTTCAAAATAATTCACAACAAGTAAAAGCACCGCAATAGTCATAACAAGCACGGAAATTATATACTAGCACCTCACAAGGGGTGTTTGGATTCTCTCATCTCTCGGGTGTATATGAAATATAGTGGAAATGAAAGATAAACACTCATTACGTGGTCATAGTACATAGATTACCATAGGCTTGAGACTAGATCAAACCTCCACCGCTTTGGCGTAAGCACCTAGGAACAACTATCTAAGAGGTCTTTTTAAGGGTTTTAATGTTAGGCTTACGGTAGGGACACAAAGGGTTTGGTTGGATAGCCGATTTAGTGGTGGCAAGTCAAAAATATTATGTTACAAGCATGAAAAGAATGACGTTGCTAAGCCAAGACTCGACTCGCTAAACTCTAGATAACTTGAAACAAACATACATAAATTTGAAAAACATAAACACTAAAATAGATGTAGGATGGTAGCTCGTATATTTTTTTTTTTTCATTTTTTTAACACTCTCTTTTTTTTGATTTTTTTTTTGCATACACTTTTACTCTACCATCCTCTAAGATAACATCAAAATATAAGGGATTTATAGGAGCATCCCTACACTTGAGTTTTCATTACTCTAACACTAATTTGACCTGATTTGAAAAGATCAAAACACTTGGAGTATTTAATTACGTAAATAAAGGGAATTTGAATTTAACGTTCCTTCCCGTCACTCCATAAAATTTTACTTTTGCCCATGAGTCCCAATCATCCCAAAACTGTGTACAAAAGATATGACTCGACTTAGCAACCATGCAAGTAACTAGATAATTGAACTAAGGGTTTAGTATGATAACAATAATGCACTAAAGGTGAGTGCATACAAGGTAGGCTAAGGCGATTTGGGTGTACATCTGGGGGTGGATTGTAAACAATGCTCTTCATTGATATTTCGGAAAACCAAAACATCACGAGAACCGCGAAAAGGATAGGCTCTGAGGGGTT
This sequence comes from Chrysanthemum lavandulifolium, assembly GCA_022545495.1. Lineage (NCBI taxonomy): Eukaryota > Viridiplantae > Streptophyta > Magnoliopsida > Asterales > Asteraceae > Chrysanthemum > Chrysanthemum lavandulifolium. The sequence continues at coordinate 105,173,116 of CM040241.1, forward strand.
AACTAGGGGTATCGTGTACTAAAGATGAGTACATCGCAAGGGTGTGGTGTAATTACTCGACCGATGTGGAAGAAGTAATTATAACATGGGTTTCAAACAAGGGTTATCCTAATGCCTCTTATCATTTAGTTATTCCTAACTACACAAGTGTAGTCTCATTAGCGATCTCGGGATGCATCACAAAACAAGTTCTAGAATCTATTATACTACCGGTACACTCTCGAAGCATTAAAGGTGAATGCTTTAATTCCTATAGATCTAGGGGCGAACCTCACATTTTTGGGGTGGAATTTGAGTGGCAAACGGTGGTTGTGCTAGTCATATAACTCCTCTCCATGAGACGCTTTATTAAGACTAAAGTCCTACTCGTACATGTCATAAAAAAATTTAAATTTGGCGCTAAAATTACCCTAAAAAATATTTCTCATAGCTTATTATACAATTGAACTAGGACAGGACAAATAATCAAGGATAAGCATAGTTTCAAAGTTCCCGTTTTATTCTCCCTCCCTACACTTAAACTGAACATTGTCCCCAATGTTTCCCGAAAGTATCAAAGTTATGATAAAGGAAGGTAAGTAAAAGAGAAAGAAACTAGTACTCCCCTGATTAGCTCGGTAGGATCCGTGTGAAGTAGTGGTTAAATTCTTTTCCAAGAAGAATGTATTCGTGATATGCTCCATCCAATATTGTGTTTCTTCTTCTTGCCAAATATAACCTGCACACTTTAAGAAAATAGACGAAACCTTCATGTAAAATCGACGATAAAACTACATATGACTCAACTACACTAGGATATAATGCTTGTGGAATGGAAGTTTGCAGATTTTATGGAAAATTAAGAACTGAGAATTTCCAAAAATTTATACATAGCACAGAAAACGAAAAGATTTTATAAGTTGTTTCTGCTCGACCTGACGTCGTCAGGTTCTAATCCTGACGCCATCAGGTTGTCCTGACAGAAAATGGTCTGCTGCGTTTTTCTGGAAAAATTCTAAAAAAATTACATCTTTAAAATCTGGAAAAATTCCTGCAAAACATCCATTATGACTCGATACAAGCATTTGACTCTAACAAACACACATATATATCAATTTCAATAGTTGTAATTCTCATATTCACGTTCTTTTAAAAACGTATGTAATCTTCCCTACACTTATCTTATTGTATTTATATGTAATTAAGACGAGGTTAAAGACAAAATAAAGCATTTTCACAAATTCAAACATGAGAACATACAACAATGAAAAAGATATATGACACACAAACAAGCAAACAATTAAGCATGGTTGCCTCCCAAGAAGGGCTTTTCTTAATTTACGAGTCTTGTAGCTAGACTCGAAGTCGTGCTCCTACGTACATATGTAAGTAAGTTTATCCTCAAGAATGTCATAGGGATCAAACTTATCTTTTAAATTCCTAGTGGTACGCTTAGTTCGGTACGCCTTTTCAAAATTTTCTCCATCGGGGTCATAGATTGTCATCCTAATGTGCCATTCTCCATTCCCATCACTAGGTGGTCTATCCCAATTCCAATTATGCTTAGGATTCTCACTCTAAACTTTCTACTTATTCATGACAAGATTAACGGGCAAACTTCCTAGGAACTCGGTCATCTTCCTAAACACTAAGGCGTCCTCGAATGGGTTCACTTCAATGTCCCTAGCCAATTATTGCTCATGGAAAGTTGAGTCACTTACAAAGGCCTCCTCTAGATAGAAAGGTCTTTGAGATCCTACAAAATCTTTATTAGTCCAAGATCCATATATAGATGATTTTCTATCCAACATGATCTCGTATGGTATTTCTTCCTCTTTGTAGTTGATATGCTTCTTGACATCATAAATTGACCTAGAACTCCCTTCTCCTACCACTATCTTAGACATCTTACAATCAATTATGGCACTAGCGGTAGTTAAGAATCCTCTTCCTACTAACAATGGGCATGTCGGGTCTTTATTCATGTCTAGCACATAGAAATCTGCCAAAAGAGTCAATTGACCTACGTGTACTACCATGTCTTTTATTATCCCTACCGGATATGCAATACTTCCATACGCTAGACCTAAGATGGTTTCCGTTGGTTCTATCTTTCCTAGGTTAAGGTTTCTATGGAGGGACAACGGAAGAAGATTGATGCTTGATCCTAAGTCGGCTAAAGTGTCGAAATATTTGGAATTTCCAAGTCTACACGGAAGGATGAATAGCCCAGGATCATCTACCTTCTTAGGTAACTTATTTTGCACAAATGCGGACCCACATTCTCTTAATTTTAGTTCTAGCTCATATTTTTCTTTTAAAGCATTATAATAAGGCGCATGAGTCAAGACTTCAAGAACCCGTTTTTCTTGGTAGAGTTCCTTGTACTCCTCTTCTAGATTAGGTTTGGCTTCTTGGTTGATGGGTTTATCAAGAGTTGGAGGGACCAACGGTTCGGGTCCTTGGTACCTTATGAGGGATCGCTTGGAACCCGTGTTGATGGCATTGACCGAGTGAACTTTCGGGTGTGAAGGGCATGGATATGCACTCTCCCAAGGTGAGCAAGAACATGAAGTCGATGAAATCGAATTCACTTTTGGGTTCTTTATAGTGTCACTTGGAAGTTCTCCAATTTCCCGGTCATTGAAGGCTTTTAAAAGGGCGTCGAACTTGGTTGTCATCTCGCTTTGTCGTTGCTTGAAATCGGCTTCAAGCTTAGTCAATCAAGCTTCTTGAGATGACTTGAACCTAGACACCATTTCCTCGAGACTAGTGGAATTCCTGGTATTTGTAGGGTTGGACCTATTGGGTGGACTATATGAGGTTTGGGGCGGGTTTGAGTTTTGGCTCCACCTAAGGTTAGGGTGATTTCTCCATGAGGGGTTATAGGAATTTCCTAAGTTGTTTTGCTCGGGCTTGAAAGTGTACCACTTCTCTCCCGTTTCGTTAGTACACGTGGAGGTGTAGTCCGCAAAAGCTTGTTCGGGGAGTCTCGTGCAAGTACGAGTTTCATGGGGACCACTACGTAGATCACATAAGGAAGAGACTTTGTTCACTTGGTGTGAAGACTTAGGATTCTCGTAGGAGATTATTAGGAATTTGACTTGATCTTCAAGTTCGAGCATCCTACGATTGGAAGTTTGTGAGTCAATGAGAGGCAAGGAGATTGCCTTGACGGTTTTGGGCAACTCACGGGGGTCATTCCAACTTTCGTTGTCATAGAGGGCAAGGTCCTCTATTGTACCCCTGTAGGACCTTACTAATATCAACCTTATCACTTTACCAAGCAAACCCAACACACGTAACCCAAGTTACGCGTATAAAACGTGAAACACAAACACAAACAAAGCGTAGAAATAAGATTAGAAAGATGGTGACTTGAAGATTTAAAGATCGTGTATGTTATGAGTAGAAAGATAAACAATAAAGATGTTGTATATTCCAAAGGAAGAAAACATACACACACACACTTTCAAGCACACCCCTCAAATGACCATTTGAGGGGTATTTATAGTACAAGTAACTTAAAACCCTAAAAGGCTTTGCTTGGGATTTTCATGGGTTGGACATGGATTGGGCTTTGGATACTTAAGCTTCAAACGGCTAGCATGATCATAACGCCTAGCCATTTAGCTTAGTCCAATCCACGAGCCCGTTGACTATTCTATCACGATATCTAACACACGATACAAAGTTCCTAAATGTGAATGACCATCACTTCTAATAAAACTATTAAGGCTAACAATCTCCCCCTAAGGGGTGGTCATTCAAAAGATGCTCCACTTGATTTGGTCTTTACTTTTCTAGAGCTTGAACTTTGTGCGTAGATATAGAATAGTCTTGAATCTTTGTTCCTTCATGCTTTGTGATCAGATAATGTGGTTGTCTGCCGTTGTCAACTTTGTTGGTTAGGTGTCTCCACGCCTTTCTCCACCATGCTCACACTTCTATTTGTCTTTTGGTTACCAATGATGTAGTTCTCGAGTCTTTAAACTTTGTAGATTCTTTGACATTGACGAAGAATCATCTTAAACTTTGAGTAGCCTTTGATTTTGATGAGAACTTTCATGTGTTGTTGGTATGAGCATGTGGAGAATCTGCACGATCAATCCGCTCCGGAGCTTCCATAAGAAGAAAACATAAAACAGGTTAAGTAATAAGCGGATTCCGCACTTACAAGTTTGAATTTCGAGGGTGTTAATAGCATAGTGTGAAAACACTTTTCTAATTCTCACGAGGCCGTTCTGAACTGAGTCCCACAAGTGAGAGAACGCGATATACCGAAATACATCTGATTCGGATGAGTCATTTGAAGTACACGAAGCATCACTCCACGATCAGACCGTTTGAGACACACTAAGCGTAATCCACGGGAGTTACCGGTGACTGCTTTGTCGGTCGCTTGATGTTGACCACGGCGGGAGTTTCCATTCAATCATCAAGATCATGAAGTGAAACTTCTCATAAATGTTACGGCGATTGCTAAGATCTGCGTGGGACTCTAGAATATATCACTTGTATCCTTATTGATGAACAACAAGCGATGTCATGTCATGTGTTCCTATGAGATCTTTTGATGAATCTCGTGGCTCTAGACTTAAATAAGTGCATTTTGTTTTCCTGAGCGGAGACTAGGGAGAGGGTCTCCTTCTACAATACCAACGATCTATAAGAGAAAGTCGATAGATTATGCAGGGTTCCCAGTGAGAATGAAACAAATCCTTTTAAGAGGAATTGACTAGCTAGAAGGTTTAGTGCGATCGTCCTTTGGGTCCATGACGTCTTGGTCTTCAATACCGGTGTCATCTAGTGACAACCAAGAGCATATGTATTGAACCGGTTTACGCCCTAAGGTTGAATATGGAGGGCTATTTCTTTTCACCCTTTCTACACATTTCTTTTTAATTCTTCAACCCCTTCTTTCTCCTTTCTCACATTACTCCTTGTTTTTCAATCATTCCTAAGGAATTCTAGTTCTATACTATTGGTGATGTCCTTGGGTAGATCCCTCCGGCTCTGGCGGATCATAGGACGAATTTCCTATCCTTAGTCACCTTATAACTCCATGACTGTCCTATTGTTGCCATAAAACCATTTTTCTTGAAAATCTCTCAGAGTGTTTATGATAGAAAACATGTTTGCAACACTCAAGTGAGTTTTGTATTTTCGTAAACACTCCCCTTCACATGTGCTTATAAGTTTTGACAATCGCACATAGAGGGTAGAGTTCGCACTTTTGAATTGATCGACTTTAAATGAACAAGACCGATTCGAGACACGTTTACATTACTAGAGAACTAGCTTGAAATTATTACCCGTCCTGGTCAAGTCATAGAAAGTTTCTCGAGATGGTACATGATTCCTCGTCAATTCATTGGTTTCAACTGAGTCGAGCTCATTTTGAGATTCAAACACCGATTTTGATCACATTTTAATCACGTCTCCTCCCCCTCAAAAATAGCATATATGTGATATTTTTTATATCAACGGATTAAACAACATTTTAGAATCTTTTGGGGAGACAAACGGATTTGATGTAAGCATGAATTTGGAACATTTTATTTTATACTCCCCCTTTAATAAAGCATAATCAATTAAAGGGTTTTAGAGGGAGTTATCTTGAGCACATAATATTTTGAAAGATTTTGAAAAATCTTTTTGAACAATCTTGAAAAGGTGCTCAAGATGATGATGATTTCTCACCATTTTTAAATGTAGTGAACTGAAGCGTACACTTGATTTTTTCTTTTAAAAACACGAGTTTTGATTTGTAAATAATCAAAAGTCATCATTTCGGTCCGGGTTTCATACTGATGTATACGAAAGCCATATTATGAAGAAATTTTGAGAAACGACATGTTTTAGAAAACACATAAATAACTCTCGCTCAAGCATCTGGACATGCCCGTATCATTGTTGAATGACATTTCTAGATACGTACAGAATATCGATTATACAAGAGACATGTCGTAGAAGAATATTTTTGGATTTTTGAATTTCTATTTTTTTTTGTATTTTTGAAAGATTTTATATTTTTATATTTTGCTTTTGTTGGTTTTTCAAATTTTGTATTTTGTTTTTCAAAAATATTTACAATGACTTTTGGAAAATCATTTTCAAGAAGATTCGAGAAGACGTTCTAACTCCTCAGGGGTTAGGCTTCGCATTCCAATTCGTCGAACTAAATACTCACACCTTTCTTTTGGAAGTGCTTTAGTTAATAGATCGGCGAGTTGGTAATCTGTCTTCACGAAGAATAATTCAACAGTACAATTTTCGACGTACTCTTTGATGAAGTGATAGCGGACACGGATATGCTTAGTCTTTGAGTGATGAACATGATTGTATGATATGGCTATGGCACTTTTCGAGTCACAATACATAGGTATTTTATCGAAAGTAAAGCCATAATCTGTGAGTTGTGTTCTCATCCATAGAACTTGAGCACAACACGCAGATAGAGACACATACTCGGCTTCGGTTGAAAGTGCAATGCAATCTTGTTTCTTTGAAGACCGGTGACTAGCTTTTCACCCAAAATTGTGCTCCTCGATGTACTTTTTGTCAGAACTTGATCACTGCGTGGTCCGCATCGAAAAGGCAATTAGATCAAATCCAGTTCCTTCGGATACCAAAGTCCCATGTGAATGGATGTCTTGGTGCACCGAAGATCCTTTTAACCTCTTTGAGGTGCGATTCGGTGAGCTTTGCACGAAACCGTGCTAATATGCAAACATCAAAATGAATATCGGGTCGACTAGCGATAAGATACATGAGAGAACCAATCATGCTCGATATGTCTTGGATCAATAGGTTTCCCAAACAAATCGGCTCCAATTTTGGTGAAGTTACCATTGGTGTTCCGACCGAATCACAATTGTCCATACCATGATTTTCAAAATCTCGGTTGTGTATTTAGCTTGATTTATAAAAATTCCACGAGGGGTGATGTATTTGTAAACCAAGAAAGAATTTTAGTTCCCCATCATGGACATTTCAAATTTGCTTTTCATGAGATTTTCAAAATGTTTTGAAAGTTTCGGATTAGTGGACCCAAAGATGATGTCGTCCACATAAATCGAACAATCAAAATATCGTGTTTGCATTTTGAGTAAACAAGGTAGGATCAACTGTTCCTTTGGTGAAATTGTTTTGGATAAGGAAAGAGGACGATTCGTCATACCACGCTTCATGAGCTTGTTTTAAACCATAGATTGCCTTTTGAGTTTGTAGACGTAGTCGGATGTTCCATGTCTATGAAGCCTTCCGTGACTCACGTACACTTCTTCTTTCGAGTTCCATTCAAGAACGCGGTCTTAATGTCCATCGATAAACCGTGATGTTTTTGTGAGTGCATATGCTAAGAATATCTGACCGCTTCAAGTCGAGCTACCGCGCGAATGACTCTTCAAAGTCTATCCCTTCCTCTTGTCTCAGTATCCTTTGGCCACAAGACGAGCTTTGTTGCAATTACAGAAATCTCTTCATCCCTTTTGTTCTTCCATAACCATTTGAGATCAATGGCGCGAATGTCAATTGGTCTTGGAACCATTCCCAAGAGTCATGAAGATGGTATTGAGAAGTTCCTCTGCATTGCTTCTATCCATGCGGGTTCGGCCATTGCCTCGCGAATGTTCTTTGGCTCTATATTGCTAATTGAGAAAAGGTAAATGCATAAGTCGCAATCGGTGGCAAGTTGGCGTCTCGTCTGAATTGGCCTTGAAGGTTCACCAATAACTTGTTCAATTGGGTGGTCTTTTGTCCACTTGAGTTGAAGGATACCGTTGGTTAAGCGTGTCACGAGTTAGATGGTTCTTGTAGGCTTGAAGAAGATTCGGTGATTCCATACCAAAGGGTTTTCAAATAATTCTTCATCTAACGTTGCATCATTCGGTTTTGGTTTTGCTCATCAACCGCTTTGGTAGAGCAGGTGCAATAAGCGTAGTAGATGTAGATGATGTAGATGGAGTTGGTGCATTGGTTTCGACCGTTGTAGATGCATCTTACGTTGGTGGTGGAGGATGATTTTGAGCGGGTGCGGTGGAATGATGGTTTGATGCATTTGTCGAAGTTCCACCATAGTATTCATCGAACATTAACTCAAGAAATTTTCCCATTCTTGTTCTTTAGGATTGTCAAGCGAAGTTGATTGAGATCTTTGAGTACGAGTCTGAGCGGTTGTCGAAGTCATCGGTTTAGTGCGGGTTCTAGAGCGAGTCTCTCGGAAGCCATATGTGAAAGTTCATCAAATTTCACATTATCGTCTCCATGATCCTCCTAGTTCTCCTATTATACACCACAGATGCCCTCGAGCTATCTCGAATATCCAATGAAGATTCCAATATCACCTTTAGATTTCAGTTTACCTAGATCTTCTCTGTCGTTCGTCGGATAGCACAAAGTGCCAAACACGTGAAAGTAAGAGATATCGGGTTTTCTGTTGTTCACAAGCTCATATGGGGTTTTATTGAATCTTGGATGGATTAGGGATCGGTTACGAGTGAAACAAGCGTTGTAACAAGATCATCCCATAAAATAACGGTGCACTAGAATAAATTAGCATTGTGCGGCGGCTTCCACAAGAGTTCTATTTCTTCTTTCAACTACCCCATTCTCATTGTGGATTTCTAACAAGCGATGTCGATGTGTAATTCCAACATCTTCAAAATAAGTTCTTAACTCACGATTTGTGAATTACGTGCGTTATGCATTCTTACAACTCTTACGGAGCTTGAAGAAGTACTTGAATACGTTTCGTGAAGGTGATGATGATGCCTCGTGCTTAGTCTTTTGATCTCGAAACTTGACCCATGTATATCTCGAATAATCATCGACAATAACAAGAATATACTTTTCCCATTAATGCTTTCAACTCTCATTGGGCCACATAAGTCCATGTGCAACATATGCAACTTTGCTTCCGAACTAGAGTACGGTTTTGGGTTTATATGATGCTCTTTTCTTTTCCTTGTTCACATGATGGACATAAGTGATTCTTGGTGTATTTGAACTTTGGAAGTCCGTTGTGATGTTGTCTTTGGCAAGATTGTTGATGGTGTCAAAATTGAGATGGGATAACCTTCTATGCCACAACCGGACTGTGTTCCGATGCTCGTGTCATAAGACATATTGGTGATGAAGAGGCCATTTTGTTGATATCGATAGCATACAAGTTTGTATCACGATTCCCGTTAAGAGATCGATGCCATCCAAGTTTCTAACGAAGCAAGCATTTTCCTAAAAGCAACCTCTAAATCGCATCACAGGCCTGACCGAGAACAGTTGTGTCTCAACCCTTGGACATAGTAAACCCGAGTGATCAAATAATTTCGAAGGTAGATCTCCATAACCCATGATAGTCTTTGCATGATCATTTCAAAGCGTATGGTTCCCATGAATTGCCGACGAAATTGATCGTGACTTGATTCGGTCATATGCTTGGAGCAACCCGAGTCGATGATCCAAAGACATATTTCGATAGCACGCCAATTCTGAAAGAAGAAGATTTTGGAAACCGTTTCGATTTTGGTTCCTTTGGGTTAGAGGTAAAATCGATCACACTCATAGAAGTCATCTATTGGTAAGGCAGTGCATTACTCATTCTACCATTCTCGAGTGTGAATGTTCTACCCGTTGGTTTCAAATGTCATCCCAAAAGTAAACATTATGCTCTCTATCGGTAGTGTAAAGCCTAAGTCTCGCAACTAGTCTTCTATTCGTTTAGCATAAGTTCTTTTGGGAACATTCTTCTTAACGAGCTTAACAATCTCATTCTTAGAAACACAATCATCATGAGCAGATGGTTAAATATTTCTCATAAGTTAAACAAATGATTCAACAGATTCATTAAACTTAGCGATTTCATAGGTTCATTACATTCGGATGAAATGTCTTTCTTATTACAAAGCGGTAAATTCTAGGGTGTTCTTCTACTTTCTTCTCTTTATTCAAGCGACTACTCTTAGAGGCAAGCGAGACTCTATTGTTCCTTGAATTGCTCTTAGGCTTTGGTCTGCTTTGCTCCTAGAGGTTCTTCCTAGTCTGTAGAAGGTAAGGCACACTCATTAGGATTCACATTTTTTCTAGAGAGTGGTTTCACTATCCTAGTCTCTTTAGAGTGCTTTTCTAAACTTATGTCGTTTGTTCCATATGTTTTAGATGTAGAGGCGAGGCGCATTAGTGGTACTCATCTTAAAAAGGCCGGGGCTAAGGATTTTGGTTTCTCGATAACCGCTTTTCCTTTATCAACATTTTGTTTAGGCAAGGCGGTGGAGTGGTGGTTTTGATGAAACATTTTCTCATTGACTTTTGGAGGAGGCATAGAAGCAGACATTTTGGTTTAAAACCGGTTTGGGAACATTTGCTTTCTCCTTAGTCAATGGTTTTGTAATCACGCTTTCCACTACCTTTCCTTTTTGACTTTCTAGTGAGCCCTCAAAAGATCATTTTAGCTTTCATGTCATTGTAGGCACGCTCATCTGACGGTTTGTCATACTTGCATTCCTCGGTTTTCGATCAAGTTGTTTAAAGTATGAGACATTTTCTTTTCAATTTTTCAAGAGCTTTTCATATTTTGAAACAATTTGGAGGTCTCGGTGGAGTCTTTCATGATCTTCAACGAGAATATGTTTGCAAAATGATGGACATAATATCGATGAGTCGAACATCTTGAAGAGAGTCATTTAAATTTTCCAAAACTTTGATTTGTTCAACACGTCATTAGCTTGCTTTACCGAGGATTTATGGTCCTTGACAAAGTCGGTTGTTTCTTTCAAAAGCGATTGTTCAAAATGAATTACCCTTGCACCGATGGCATTCGGTGAGGGGCAATTTGAGTTTCAAAAACTTTCTTTGTTCGATGTCAAAACTAGAGAACCGGTTGTTAGGTGTAATAGTGGTTTTAGTTTTAACGATTGTCTTGAAGATCCATAATTCTAGTTTTCACATTGTCTAAAATACTTCTCGCATCACTTGTGTTAAAAGGATTGTTTGAAGACATTTGTTCAATGTTAGAAAAAGAATTTGAGACAACAAGCGGTTTTGAAACAGTGTTGACTCTTTGTTTGAAACACTTGGTGTGATGGAAAACTTTGACTTTTCTTTTTGATTAACAAAAGTAATTCCGTTATTTTTGTTCCATTTGTTATAATCAATTGGTTTGATTTCCGAATTCTTTTGTTTCATTTTTTCTCTACTCTCCTTAGATAGTTCTAACGTTTCAAGAGAATCACGAACAATTATGGGTTTATGCAAAACATTTCCATTGTTTAACACATTCTGATGTTTCTGAGCTTTCTTGAGGAGCGAAGAAGGGTCGTTACCAAGTGCCATTCTATTAGTAGTATGAAAGCAGATTTACTTGATTAGAAAGCATCTTGATTGTTTTATCGAATGACCCGTTGTAAGAAGCAAATTGTCCAAAGATTTGATTTTCTCATTTTATCAAGAATTTCATCAAGAAGAGAATCTTCTCGTTTTGAAAAATCGTTATCAATGCTTTTTCTCTTTTCAAGATCGAAAACTTTGCTTTTGTTTAGAAAGTTGGTTATTTAAATCGAAATTTCCTTGTTTAAAGATTTAATTTTCAAGTTCAAATTCACATCGAGTGTGTTGTACTTGATTTGCAATAGTTGTTCTTTAGAAACCAAATTTCGATAACCAATTTCTAATTCGATTCTTTTTTTTACGAAATTCAAAGGCTTTTGCGTTCTCCTTGTAACTCTCAAGCTCGGTCAATTTGGCATTCGCACCTTAACATCGCGATTGACCTTTTAACTTTCTCAATTTCAATGCCACGGTTGTTGATTAATGATTCAAAATAAGCACGTGTTTCCTCATCGGTCTCGATATTTTGTGCCACACGGTCTCCACTAGGATCCACATCGGAGTCTCGAGTTAGTATTGCTACAACTCGGATTGTCCGGTATGTATTCATAAGTAGGTGCCGATGTCACGAGAATCTTGTTCGTCATGAGTAAACACATCAAATATGACATTGTTATAGCATGGATCAATGATTGGTACCTCGACATCTGCGTTGGCATCATAGACATGAGGTGCGTCGAGTCGATGTCGTACTTAGTCTCTTGAAGATTTGCCATGAAGATGCGGTTTGCATTGAGTTCCTCGAGGTCTTCAAATCATCCATAATAGCCATGAAGTCATTTTCCTCGAAGACTCAATTGAAGTCAGTTGTTCCTTTTGTACCAACATGATAGCTTTACGAAGATCGCAAGATCCTTCTTTTTGGCTTAGTTGGACAATTCCTTGCCATGTGACCCAATCCTTGACGGTTATAACACGTAACACGATTACCACGATTCACATTTCCATAATTCCCAACGATTGGGCGCAACATTCCCATTCGATTACCCACTGCTCTATTCCCAACATTCGACCCATCGATTACGATTTGGAACCGCTGATTACCCGTGCGAAATCCAAGAGCATATCCTGCGATTCCCAATAACTCCAACCATTTGACCTTGACGACCCATATTCACACCGGTGTGCAACTTGCATTGCGAGTGTTTGATGAAATCCTTTGGTTGTTGTTAGTTGGTGTGGAATAGCGACCTCTGAATGCTTTACCCAAGAATGCAAATGCTTGTGACAAAGCTTCTTCCGGTTCCATTTCAAGATCGGTGATTCCTTGTTCTGGTAATGTTGTTGTTCGGTGGATAGTTTTGTTGTTGAGGATGTATTCTTTGCAAGTTGTTGTTATTGGAAGATGATGAAGCTTGTTGTTGTGTATTCACCGTAGTTTGAGTCTTTGCAATGAGTGCCAATGGATCATGATTATTTGCTAATCTTTCTTGCCCGACTTCATTCACTTGACTTGATTTTGTTTGAGAAAATCGTTGAGTTGATCAAAGTTCACTTGATGTAAGTCTTTTGTTTGGTTGACAATAGTGACATATCGTCCCCATTCTTACGGTAGATTGTTCAAGAACTTGATGTTGCTCACGATAGTTACGGGTGTCAACTTGTTTCGATCGACTCATTCATTAAAGTGCAAAACCTTCCATAATGGATTCTCACGGAGTAGATGTAAACTTCTCCCAAGCGATTAGCAACTTGTTCTCTGTGTCTCGTTGACCATGACAAAGTCGTCTAACACGTTCCCACATATCAAAGCGGTTTCTGGCTGCTCTGAGAAAAAGATGTCTCTTGGTAAACCCAGGTTGGACAATATGAATTGCCATGTCATCTCGCTTGACTTTCTTGATCCTCTTGAGTATTCCGATTCTTTTGAAGGCGAAAAAATGGTGGGACGGAGGTGTTGCATCGGCATTTCGTGGTCTTGGACTTGTCGAGTATGAAGGGTCCATCACGAATGGATTTGATCATCAATTTTCCATTAGGTTTTGTCTTGATGTAACGAAGCATTCGACTTGTCCATTGAAGATAACTACCTTTTTCCAACATAGGAGGACGGTTTTCGGCACCGGCTGCATGAATGTCTTGTTGAGTTGCCATTGATGAAGGTATGATCTGATAAAGTTGATGTAGGATCGATTCAACGATAAAGGAGTTGTGGTTGATGAAGATTAAGCTCAGTTGAGGTATTTCTGAGAGTCGTACTCGTAACCTTGGTTCTTAAAAATTTTTCGCCCAAAATTTGAAATTCACTATAAAAATCAATTCTAAGGTCGTATGAAAAATGTGAGTTATGACAATTTTGACGCCAAATTTGACGAAAAATTTGAATTTAGGCCCAAAATTTGAATTTTGACCAAAATTTTGACATTAAACCAAAATTTGAATCTCGTAAAATTGAGCGTTTAGTCTCCTCAAAATTTAAATTTTACTCAAGTAGGAAGCTTAGGCGTGGGATCTTATGCGTGGGAAGCTTAGGCGTGGGATCTTATCGTGGGAAGCTTAGGCGTAGGATTCCTTAGGCGTAAGCGATGTCGACGCGTAACCTTAAGCTTATGCGTGAACAAAAGTTACTCGTAAACCTTACGCGTAATTGTGAAGTTATGCGTGGAGTTACTCGTAAGCTTTTAGCTTATGCTTAAACTATGGTTAAGAACCAAAATCCTTTACACCGTCACGGCGTAAGGGATATCCACAAGTCGAAGTGTTCCACACACTTATCCAAGTGAGGAAAGCAGCGAGTAACCGTTATAGCTCGAAGATTCTTCACCAAAATGTTATGCGTGAAAACTAGGGTTTTGACTTTTGATTTCTCTGGCGTAAGAAATTTCAACGATTCAAATGATTTCACTTGCACGATAGCCTTAAAAACACTCGAATAACCCAAAATGTTGACCTTTTCACCCAAAGTGCTTAGAAAAGTTACGAGTAGAAATGACCAATGAACCAAAAACGAGCTTAAAACTTAACCAAAACGCGTAAAGCTTCGAACTTTTTGCAAAAAACTAAAACTTTAGCACCAAATAAACCTTAAACCACAAGAATCTTGAATTTTTAAGTGCAAAAGTTAAAGCTTTAAGCGTGACAAATATGTAAAACGAGAGCCTTTACGCGTAACCCTTCAAAACAAACACAAACACTCCTAAACCATTGTTAGGCGATTCATACCAATTGTAGGACCTTACTTTTATTAACCTTATCACTTTACCAAGCAAACCCAACACACGTAACCCAAGTTACGCGTATAAAACGTGAAACACAAACACAAACAAAGCTTAGAAATAAGATGAGAAAGATGGTGACTTGATGTTATATTCGTGTATGTTGTGAGATAAAAGATAAACACAATAAAGTTGTATATTCTTTGAGAGAGAAAATACACACACACACACACACTTTCAAGCACACCCCTCAAATGACCATTTGAGGGGTATTTATAGTACAAGTAACTTAAAACCCTAAAAGGCTTTGCTTGGGCTTTTCGTGGGTTGGACATGGATTGGGCTTTGGATACTTAAGCTTCAAACGGCTAGCATGATCATAACGCCTAGCCATTTAGCTTAGTCCAATCCACGAGCCCGTTGACTATTCTATCACGATATCTAACACACGATACAAAGTTCCTAAACGTGAATGACCATCACTTCTAATAAAACTATTAAGGCTAACAACCCCACGATTCTTCCGCGGTGAGATCACTAAGTTTTCCACCGGCCGCTTGGTCGATGGATTACTTAGATAAGAAGTTGATATGATCGTAAAAGATTTGGACTTGAAGACAAAGATCGATGCCGTGATGAGGGACTTTATGGAGCAAGTCCTTGAATCGAGTCCATGCCTCGTAGAGAGATTCACCTTGACGTTTTTGGAACATCAAGATTTCATTCATAAGTTTAGTAATTCTCCCCGGTGGGAAAAATTGGGCAAGGAAACGAGTGGTGAGATCATCCCAACTTGAGATGGATCTGGCGGGAAGTCGCTCAAGCCAATTGCTAGCTTGGTCCTGTAGAGAGAATTGGAAGAGATGCAAGCGCGTGGTCTCCCATGTGGTAGCATCAAGGTCGATGGAATAAACCATTTTAAGGAAGTCCTTGAGATGCTGATTAGGATCTTCAGAACGAAGTCCATGGAATGCACATCCGTTTTTGCACCAACCGGATGGTGTCGGATCGCAAGGCCGTAGTTTGAGTTTGATCGCGGAGCTCAATGGTGTTCCTATAGCCTTGGTGGCTTGGTCTAGAGTATTCACCAAGAGTACGGCCTCTTGGCGGGTCAATAAGTGGTGGGTCGATGGGAATTGGGTGATCACCTTCAATGATGAAAAGTGATAGGATTACTAACAAAGTCACGAAGAAGGGGGATAGACTACAAGTGAGCTAAAAATGAGAAAAAATCTTACTTGATAGGAATCAAGCAAGGGAACCTAAGCGAGATAGAAATCTAACTAGCTATTCTATTCCCGGCGGCGCTAAAACTTGATG
Organism: Chrysanthemum lavandulifolium; assembly: GCA_022545495.1. Lineage (NCBI taxonomy): Eukaryota > Viridiplantae > Streptophyta > Magnoliopsida > Asterales > Asteraceae > Chrysanthemum > Chrysanthemum lavandulifolium. Next base: position 105,188,955 of record CM040241.1, read on the forward strand.
CGGCGTCGAAGCGCGTTCGGTCAAAGGAACTTCCTTTTTGTCGAGCAAGTTTTTCAACACCCTAGGCAGTGAACCTAATCGTTTTAGTGTAGTATTGGGTAAGCCTCGGGGATTGATATCATTCTATAGGGGAAAAGGAATGCTAGTAAGAAGTGTACTACGCTAAGGTTGAGGTTGAGGAAGATTCTTTTTTATCTTTTTTTTTAATTTTTTTAGAAAGCTAAGGGTAAAATCTCGGGGCTTGGATTTGGGGGGTGGTACTTCTACCGATTACTCTACTATTCTAATTATCTAATTCTACGGGTAGTCTTATGTCTATTTATGGAAAACTAGAAGGGGGGTTGAATAGTTTTACCAATTAAAACTTTGTTTTAAAATATTTAGATCGACTTATGTCAATCTATTTGGATGTGTATGTTGGACATTGATAGATAGATATATAAATGTGTAATGAAAGATAAAGAGTAAGAAGCACATAACCACGACACGATTATTTATAGTGGTTCGGCTACAAGGACATCTTCCTTGCCCTACTCCACTCCCTGAGTCACCTATTCGAGAGTTCGTAATCACTACACGACACCAACTCCTTATGGCGGAAAAGCCTTCACAACGTCGCCTACTCTTTTTCCGTTACTAGGCTAACCACCGGGTTCTTTCACAAAGGAGAACCACACCTATCACAACGTCGCCTACCCTTTATCCGGTACTAGGCTAAGTACCGAGTTCCATTACGATGGAGGAACTACTACCCAACACTACACGACACCTATCCCAAAGGAGACCAACTCCTTATTACAACACCATCAAGGATATCAATATCCTTGGATACAACCTATCTCTATTTGTATATCGATGCACCTCATCGAGTATACCACCTTGGCATCCTTCACTAATACCACTTGACTTGACTTCTAGGCATCTTTCACTAATGCCCTTGACACGGACGTTTGGCACCTTTTACTAATGCCTTCGTCTTGACTCTTTTAGCATTCTTCACTAATGCTCTTGACACAGACTTTTAGCACCTTTCACTAATGCTTTCGTCTTGACTCTTTCGGCATCCTTCACTAATGCCTTGGACACAATGATGAGTGTGTAAATACTCATCATTTTTGTACAAATTAAACTGCAAAAACATCTGAAAACACTCAGAAATACATCAAAATGATAAAAATATCACAAATAAGTGTTTTATGTGTTTTAAATGCAAAAATATCAAAATCGGTGAAAAAGCGTATCAAGTTTGCATAATTGGCGCTTTAGTCCCCAGTTTCAAAAATGTCAAAATAGTCCTGGTAAATCTAAATAAAGAAAAATGTTATTCAAGGTCCACGAAATATTCTAAGTTGTCAAAATGGTCCTTGAATAAATCTTTTGTTAAATGGCGAAAAAGGTCCTGAACTTTCAAAATGTCAAGTTTGGTCCTGAAATTTGAAAATGACAAAACTGGTCCTTGTACTATTGGGACTTGTCAATATTGGTCCCTTGTAACAAGTTTGGAAAATTACAGGATTGGTCCTTCATAATTTCAGATTGGCAATAATAGTCCTTGTCTAAACTAAACCTAAAGCCTTGTCAAAACTAATTATGGACCCCTGCCTTTATACCTTTGACCCCTGTCTTTTCTCATTTTGGACTGCCCAAGTCAAACCCCAAGTCAAACAAACAGTACCCCTCCCTTTGCCCGCCACCTACTGTTTATCCCTTCCACCTGTGTCTTCCAACTTGCCTGCAACCCTCAGCCCTCTCCCATCACCTTTCCACCACCCCCTCATCATCACTAACCCCCCACAATAAATGCCACCCCCCCTAGCAGCTAACACAGGCCTACAAGTCAAATCCATGTTTCCCGCCAAAATGATAAAAGCAGCCATCACACTCCAAACTCTCCCATTGGCCAAACAAAGTGGTGGGATTCTCTCAGAAGGCCACGTGGATGCTTTTTGGAGCATAAAAGAGGCAAGAAAGAGGCAAGAGAAGTAGTAGTTAGTTTATTTTTTCAAGTGTATGTCGATTTCTAGCTTATCATGTCTTAAAGTAGTTTTCAATTGTATTTTCCAGTTTACTTTGTATCAAACTAAGGTTTAAAGTGTATTGCAACTCTATTAAATCTCAATTCCAGTTTATGTTCATGTTTTCAATTTTCATGTTAACTGTTGGATTTTTAAATTTCAAACTCTGAATATCAAGCTTCAATTAGCTTCTTTCCAAGTTAAAACAAGGTTATATTAGCTTATAATAGCTTTTTATAAGCTTGTGTTTAAGTTTTAAACCAAATTGAAACCTGGTCAACAAAAGTCAAAAAGGAGCAAAAATGATGCAGCAAAGGGAAATGGTTGATTCAGACATGGATTTGGGTTAGTTCAGAGACACTGGGTTGGATAAAATAGGTTAGAGGTCCTTGGGTTCACTGTTGGCAAGCCATTGTGGCTAGGGACACTTGTAAGTGTTTTTCAACAATTTTTAGCATAGTCTGATTTAGAGGTTACAAGTAGTTAAATTCTGTTCAAAAAGTGGTATTTAGGTTAATTAGATTTAGTTTGATCAAAATTACATATTGGATTATTAGTTAGCCTAGTTTCATTTGCTAATCAGTGTAATAAGGGTGTGTTTGGATTAACTGTCATACTGTCTCAGAGGTCTATTCAGTGGTTAACTTTTATTGATTCATGTTTACTAAGCTCACTTGAGCACATATCTGTCAATAATTTGGGTCTGCAAGCACTGAAAGTCAACATCTCACTAAATCTGTCTCATTCATTCACTGTTGGAATTTTTGGATTAGCAAGCTCTTGTTTTGTGTTTAAAAGTTATAAACATTGCTTGCATTGTGTTTATCACATCATATTACATCAATACCTGTCCAAAAATTGGAATCAAAGTTCATGAAAGTCAAACTTTCTCAACTGCCTTTAAAAGTCAAAACATAAAAAATGGATTTGAGCTAGATTAGGAGGATTTTTCATGAGTTTATCTCTGGGTCTTATCAAGTGAGACTTGGCATATTAGAAACTTCATCTGGTCTTTTTACTTATCAGCATTTTTGTGGAATTTTGCAATTTTGTTAAAGGTCTCAAAACAGCTTATCTTTTAGGCATTAAATGCCCTGTTCATAGATACTCAGTTTAAGCTGAGTTTTCTCAGTTTGTGCAGCCACTTGCACAGGGCTCATAAGAGCTTCCCAAGGTCTGAATTTTGGTTTGTTAGGTCTCACCTAGGTCTAGTTTAAGTTTTTATATTTGGTTGTTGTTTTCTAGCTTATTTGAGTGCTCATTTGTAAGCTCAAAGTAGGTACCTGAAACTGCTTTTTAGCTTATATCTCAAAACATCAAATCTGTGTAAACAGCTATTCAGTGGTTAAAAACAGTTAGGATTTGTTTCATTTTAGTTATTTTAGCAGTTTATAACTTCTGTTAACAGTTGGTGGCTTATTGTTGTGTTTTGCTTATTCAAAGTGCTTATTCTATAGCACTTGGTATTGCAGTTTCATAATCTCACACACAAGCCCATGTTTTTCTATTTTTCCTAGATTCAGTATATTATTTTAGAGTTTTCCTGAATTTTTCACATTTTTCTAGATTAGTTTGCTATTTTTCTTAATTAAAAACAGTTTTTAAGCATTTTTAATTAGCTTTTATTGCAAATAAATCAGAAAAAGTTCAAAAAAATAAGTTTTCATTTTTCTTAGATTAAGATAAATATAAAAAGCAAAAAAATTAATTTTCCATATTTTTCTTAGTTAAATTTGTATTTTTAAGCAATTTAATTAGTTTTTAATAGTTTAAAATCCATAAAAAATAGAAAAATTATCAGAAAAATATAAAAATAGTTTTGAAAATTCTAATTTGATATTTTAGATTTTTCTAAGTCTTAATTTTATTTTTCTAGCTTTATTTCCTAATTTCTTGTATTTTAGGTAATTATTTAATAGTTAAAAATAGTTTTTAATTAATAATAATTAATTAAATAGTTGTAAAAATAATTTTCTTTTTCTAAATATTTTCTTTTATCATTAGGATTGTAAAAATATCATTTTCATATTTTTAGGATTAATATTGTGTAAGTTTCACGTTTTTATTTGTACGTCACGTAGTTTTTAAATTAAGTTTTATAAAAACATAAAATCAAAAACATCATTTTAAAATTAGTGATAGCGTTTATTTAATATAGTTAATCTTTTTAATTTCCTTTAATTTGCATTTAAGCCTTTGTAGTTTATAAATTAACTCAAAATCCTTACTGACCACTATCCTTAGTGGTTACTCGACATCTGATTGTGTTAAACACCAGTCATCCTCCGTGGGACTTAACGACCCGGGAATCCACTGTATTCTCCTGATCTAAATTGCAATTGGTGTGTGAGCTGTTTTAAGTTCCTTACGGTACGGTCATTCATGAGTGATCACTTCGCGTGAGAAAACTTGCGGTTTTGCACCGATCACACAACACTTCTATGAGGAAGAAGAAGTATCAACAAGAGAACCTAAGTAGTCTTGATGATGACGAAGCATGGCAACTCATGGACTTGAGCTTGCTCGACTTCAAGAGGTGGTGATCTCGCCTTTAAGAGGAACCTAGAGAATCACACAAAACAAAGAAAAACTACATAGAGATCCTTAGGATCCGAGGTTAGAAGGTTACAATACTTGGGAAAGTATGTGTGGGGTGGCAAGCCAAAATGAATAAATGGCTCACCATTTATAGAAGAAATTTAATTCTTGTTCCACGGATCCCACGGATCCTCACTGAGGATCCGTCCGGTCTATCTTGGGGATCCGTGGGATGCTCCCTTTTACCCATGGGTTTTGGGTCATGGGTTATGGATCATGGGTATCCAAGTAGATACAATGTATCTACAAGATGCAATGCATCTAGTCCATGGATCATGAGTTAAAACCATGGGTAATGGATAATATCCATATATGACTTAAGCATGATGTCATGCAATGGGTTATGGGTCATGCTCCATGGGTATGGGTCATGGACTTTGGGTTATACCCAACTACATTCAATGTATTTGGTCAATGGGTCAAATACTTAAGTTTCTACCCATTTATATTACCCATTATAATACATACTAATTATGTATATATTTACCCAATATGTAAACACTAGTTGTTGTACATATGTATTACTAAATCATAAAATCAATTATACTTGTTTTAGTGTTTTATGTGAAAACGTTAGTGTGTTAGTAAACAATTGGCTCAAACCATTTACGTATTTTATTTGTTTCGTTAAAATGATTTTACGTTTGTTATCGACAAAACATTAGAAGATCGTAAAAATATAAATAAACATTCTTACGGCTTATTTGTATTAACACTATTGATGTGTGCTCGTATGATGATTAAAAATGTGTTTACCTAGATACTATTACTCCCTAGTTATCTTTTATTGTAGGTTGAATTGTCACGTCCTTATTCTTAACGCGTTGTGTTTCCTAAAGTCGTAGGGTGTGCCTATGCCCTAACTCTTTGAAGTCACCCTTGAGTGTAGTAAACGAAATCCACTAATTCATTCATAAACTATCAAAGATTCATCAAGCATTAAACACAACCATAGCCTAGTCGCACTCCTAAGCCAATTACAATTAAGATAAGAGACAACCTAACAATAATTAACAACTAGGTTTCATAGATCTAAGCAAACACACACAAAATTTAGCCGGACATGTTAAACAAGCAAGCATACACACATTCAATGGAAGACATAATGAAATTAATGAAGTAAAACACTTATCTTGATGTGTAAAATAAGGTTTGGGACCCTAAGATACTGTCCAAGTCGGACTACAAATGTTTAGGGTTTTTACTCCAAAAGTCTACCTCTTAAAATACTAAAAATTCAATTTCTATATATAATTTTACACTTGCGATGGCGTCGCCTTATAAGTGGGACGCCATCAGATCGCCGTCATTAGGGTTTTCGTCTTGGCCAAATTATCGTTGGGACGACGTCACCTTGTAGTTGTGACGCCGTCGGGCTTGATAGGGGCGTCGTTTGATTACGGATGCGGGTGCGTACGAGATGAAAAGTCTTAGTGGCGCCTTCTCTTCAAAGCTGATGTCGCCATGTGTATTTTAGCAAAAAGTCTACTGAGTCATCAGGTGTATTTTAATTAAATCCGTAGAGAGGGACGGCGTCGCCCTTTAGTTGGGTCGCCGTCAACTTTAGTTTCAGCAGCTTGAGTGTCTTCGATCTTGACTTAGCCATTTTCTTCATATATTCACTCCTTTTTGTCCAAATATGCATCATTCCAACATTTTGCTTCCAAGAGACCTAAAAAGTGAAAAGGAACGAAATTAAGCAGTAACGGATATAAAAGTGATCGATTAAGGGCTTAAATGACCCCTTAAGAGTGTACGTTTTAAATCCTTATCACTATTTTGCAAAAAAAGGGAACTCAAGTAAGTGCTTTTTTATAAACATGTGTATAAAAAGAACATATTTCATTTAGCTCTTTGATGCCAACCATTACTAGTTATTTCGGATCAATCACTAAACTAAACAAAGTAGCAAAAATCATAAGAGAAGAAAAGTTCACACCAACTCCTCAGAATTTGGTAAATTCAACTCCATTAACAGATACTTATAAAGTTTTTTTTTTCCGTTTACACCCATTATCTTAAGTTTTGGATCGAACCAATCCATTGACACAAATAGTTCATGGGAGAAAATTGAGTTATTTGGGCCCGGGGGGATTGACTGCACGAACTGCTAATTTTCCAATACGAGATATTCATCCTAGTCCCTATGGGCTTCTTCGTTGCTTGGTCGGGAAACATTCATCGATTTCTTTTCATTCTTACTGGGCTTGCAAGTGACTTACTTCTTTTGGGGAGAGTTTTCTATTTGAGTTTCGGAAAAAAAAGGAGAAAGGACTTTTGAAGCTTGCTGACTAGGGTTGGAAGCGAAATTCAGTATATCTATTTTTGACAAGATTCTGTTTTTCTATCGGGGTTCTCCTTATGGACGAAATCCAACAGCTAGTAGCCTATTCATACATGTTCCGACTCGCCGGTCATTTTGGATCTAGTGGCATGGCGGGGCAAAAGAAAGGGGGAAGGGGAAGCAACTACCACAACGACCGAATTGATTATCTTCATGCATAAGGATACTAGATTACCTAGTAGAAAAGATTTCAAAATCATCACAAACATCCCTTTTTCTTTTCTATTGCAATTTCTGGTTATTCCTTACCTCGGGACCAAATTGGTTATTGGGCAGTTAAAATTGAAACAGGTGTACCTGACGCTACCTGTAATAGGATCGCCTTTGGTAGAATTATTGCGCGTAAGTGCTAGTGTGGGACAATTAGGCTCATAATGCCCCTTTTTAATAAGTTAGTTAGGACTTACCTGCATCTCCCCATTCAATAGGCTAGGCAGCTAGCACTTTAACGGTCTTGGTTTTGTCTCAGCAGACTAGTTTTTTATATAGTCTTTTTTTTAGTTTAATCTAAGGAAATGTGCGCATGGCTAAAAAAAATTACTTAAGGAATAAAAATATACAACTACACTATATACGATCTCGAGTAATAAAAAAAGATTAAAGTGATGAATATGAGCGCAATTGAAATTCTTGGGGAGTTATACATTTGTGTATTGATAAGACCATTCACTATTTCTTGAAGCTCGATCTCTCCCCCGAAAGAACCATATAGCCTAGAGAAACCATGAACCAGAATAGAAGAGCTTGCCCCACCCATGAGTTAATTCCGTCTAAGAAGTAGAAGTAGGTTCGTTGAAGCCCATCTATTCAATAAGATCAGTTAAGCAGGTTGTTAGGGCCTGATCTTATTGAATTAATTCCATCTAAGAAGTGGAAGTAGGTTCGCTGAAGCCCATCTATTCAATAAGATCCAAAAAATCTCATATTCGTAAAGCAGAAACATAGATGCACTCCTATGAACATGAAAAATATACCCGATTAGTCAATTCGACTATCAAGACCATCCTCTTCTAGCTCTCAGAATGTTGCCTTTGTCTCACATGGCAAGAACAGTACTAACCAAGTTAAGTCTGGTGGTAGTTATAATACTTGTTAGGAATTAGAAATTCCAGGTATTAAAGAGTCGGTCACCTCAAGTATATGTAATCGTTAGAAAGCTCGTAGTCGTAGTTATTTCAAGCTAAGTAGTATTTAGTTAAGTAACACCGTGGAGGACGGACGGGTCTTTACCCACTGTATGCCTGATCCACATCCCGTTGTGTGGCGTTTTATGTAAGACTATAAATACTCTCTACCTCCCAAGGTAGAGAGTTGGAGCTCATAATAAGATCTTTTCTTTCTCTCACTAAGTTCCCTAAACCTCTAACTTTCTCTCTCTAGAACTCATCTTTATACGCCCACTTTGTGTTATGGTTTGATGTGTATGTGAAATCCAATATCTTACAATTGGTATCAGAGAGCCATGGTTAGATCATCTCTTACATATCTTTGGATTTCTAGTGGTTTTTAGGTGGTTTTTGAGTTTGAGAAAGTTTAATGGTTTTTGCATTATTTGGATCACTTCTTGTGTTAAAGTTTGAATTTTGGGTGTATTTTTGTGTTTATAATCATTGTATGTGCTTGGGTGTTGATTTGGTAAGCTTGAATCACTGTGGCTGGACTTGTTTTGGATTGAAAAGTGTGTTTTTAAAGTTTTTCTTGGTAGCGACTTGGTTCTCGTTGTGTTTTTCATCGTAGCGACTTGCTTCAGTAAAAGTTAGCGACTTACAGTGTTAGTTGTTAGCGACTTGGTCCTAGCGACTTGTCTTTTGAGACAAGCCGAAAAATAGTACAAGTTAGTGGATTCTCCACTACGGCTAGCGACTTAGTGAGGGTAGCGACTTGCTTCAGAAAGTGTTAGCGAGTTATAGGGTAAATTGTTAGCGACTTGTTACTAGCGACTTGGATCTTAGCGAGTTGTTCTTTAGCAACTTGACTGTGTCTTAGCGACTTAGATACTTAGCGAGTTGCTCTTTAGCGACTTGGCTGCTTAGCGACTTGGCTGCTTAACGACTTGGTGCTTAGCGACTTGGTTCAAGTGTTATAGCGACTTGGTATTTAGAGACTAGGTGACTTAGCGACTTGGTTCAAGGGTTATAGCGACTTGGTTGATTGTTTACGAAGAAGAGGCTTGACCAAAGTTGACTTTTTACGTCAAAACTTCAAGCGGCCATAACTTTTGATCGTAACTCCGTTTTCGTGAAATACCACAAAGCAATGAACAGTGAATATTGTGAGGTTTCACCACGATGTCGTAAAACGAATTTTTCGAGGCCCAAATCCTCGAAAGGAAGTTATTGAGGTTTTAAGTTCTTAGACCTAAAATTCTCCATAAAACGTGCATCAACCAATCCAAATCTCAACCAAACAACATTTCGACTTTTCCTACGAACAATCTAAAGTCCTATCACACAATCTTCTTTCATTGTATCGATCCATCATCATCTTAACACACTCTCTCGGTCATTGCTTAACGGTTTCGTCTTGATTTTAGTAAAATCCGAGAAAGATTCTATTTCTCGGTTTAAATCATAGACTTGTAAAATCCGTGCATTCTACCACATCATGTCTTACTCTCTTGACCCGGTGATTTACAAGTACTTAAACTATATGATCTTTGTGAACAACCATGAGAATATTAGCTATCTTGAGCGATTAAAGATGTTTGAATTAAACAATGAGGATGTGAGATCTTCATGTTACGAGTACAATGAGAATGAATTGCACCGCTATGTAATGCCATGCAAATGGAATGCGACATTGAGCCCTATCATATACTTCATCCGCACCTCATACAATTTGTTATCCATAGGCGGGGATCGAACATGTAGTGCTCTTTTCCGCGGGACTTACCTACATTGATAAGAAGCTTCTTTGTTGAACTTAGAGCATCTAAAGATGCAACTTACCAATGAAGAGGTTCAAAAGGATGGTTCGGTGCGACTCTTCAAGTAATCTACAAACAATTTGACCATTCATCGGTGGGGAATATTCATAGATTACGATCAACACTTGACCGAATTTCCTTCAAAAACATACTTGGAATGGAAATTGAGAATTCATTGAGACATTTATCCAACTCATGGATAATGTGAAAAAGTACATTGAGGAAACCGCACAAAAGGATGAAAAGTGAATGAGTTTCGTGCGGTTGAGAGATTGTTGTGATAACTTGGGTAATGTATCGTGGAAGAATCGGGTGTTCTTTGAATGCGAAGGTTAGAAAACAAATAATGATGAGTCGGACAATGCTAAAATAGAATCTTCATGCTCATGTTCACAAGAGAGAGGTGCACCGATCGCGACCCGTGCAAGCTAATGCAAAGGAACGCCCATGGAAGCTTGGATGTACCTAAGATAGAGATGCACCGCCACAACCCGTGCGTTATCTGAGGAAAGTTGCATGGAAGTTTCATTGTACCTAGGTATGCATCTTCTACTCAAAATGATGACTATGAATTGCATGAGTACACCGCATTTGTGCTGATGATTCCTTGACCACCGAACTCAATACCTATAAGGATCAAGTTGCCATATCTGAGCAGTGCTAAGTTTGAACTTACCACTCGTGAGCGGGAGATGGATATCCAAATGCGTATAATTATTAGAAAAGTTATTTTAGAGAAGAAGTATTAAAACAAGAGTTAAACTCCTTACAAGAAAAGCTTTCCAAAGCGCTAAGCAAAACACGAACTTCAAGAAAATGTTAAAATGCTTAAGCAAGAATTCAAGGCTAAGGAATCAAAACTTTTGAATGATTTTTCCAATATAAAAACTTTGAAAACAATCTTGAAAATAAGTTGTACGTACAAGGAATACCATTCAAACGCTCACATGATCACTAAGCATCGAGTCTTAAGCGATAAGCATAGCATTCCCTTGTTGAGGAACCAAATCCAGAGGTAATTAAAAGGATAGAAATGCTCATAAGGTGCTTTATGATGGTAATGAAATCCTTAAGCCTAAGCGAAACCTAGTTGCGTTGAGTGCACCGAGGAAGATAAGAAATGATGAAGTCACTAGGGAGAAAATGAATAAGAAGTTAGAAGATCACGAGTGTAAAAGAATAACATAACGATCAAACCACATAATTACACTAAAGAAAATCGGATATCCTTGAACAAGTTTAAGCCTCGGACTCTATTAACCCCGAACAAGTGTTCGGAAAAGGATATGGAAATGCAAAAAGTGAAAATCTTGTTGAAAAGAATCCCCATGTAGGAAATCGCCTAAAGCAACTGTGTATCCTACTAATACACCAATGCACTTAGTTCCTAGATCTATTGCCACTAAAAGCAAGACCTTAATTAGTCAATATGTTATCTTTCAACTATTTGTTGATTTTGAGAAAACTTGTAAGAAAAGGATCACACCCACCGGTATAAGCGAAGGGAAAGGGTTTTGAGCAAACTAAAGAATGCTATTTAACCGAGGTCATGCCTTTCTTTAAACAACTAAAAGATCAATTTGAGAGTCTTAAAAAGGGATGCATTCGATATTAAAGAAATGGAAAAGGAATTTGATGCAATGATTGTTGAGGTTAGTGACTATGAGAGAATTAAAATATAAAGAGATTGAGAGGAAGAACTTGCATACACCGAATGAGAATCGATTTATGAATGTATTGCTCAAGATGTGTTTTCATCGCTACAAATTGTTCCATTAATGCTTCTCAATTTCATGAATTATCTGTTGCTCTAAAAGTCTCCCATGATCGTGTCATTGAGCTTGAAACAACAAATTCAAAATTGCATGAGAAAATAGAACAGGATGATCATGATAACTTGGTCAAACATTATTCTAAATTAGAAGTTGAACATCTTGCTTTGCAATTAAAACATCAACATCTCAAAGAAAATGTTAAAACCTCAAATATCAAGACATCCTCTGATGCTCTTGAGTTTGATGCAGTTTTTGAAATTAGCAAACGTGATGAACAAATTCGAGCTCATTATAACACAACTGAAAGGTGAAAAGAAGGATGTGACTGGTTCCCATATGACTCCACCTTTAGATTCTCAGAATTTCCAACTTCAAAACATAATTGATAACTTGCAAAAGGAAAATGATTGTTTTAAAGCTGAAATTTCAAAGGTTAATGATCAAAACAAAGAGTTATGTGATTCATTTAAAGTTAATCATGATAAACAAATTGAAAAGATAACTTCTTTACTTAACGATATTGAGAATCTGAAGCGTGAGGTGAAAGGAAAGTTGCCAATCCTCAATTGCAAATACTCTGTTCCTAAGGTTTCTGCTTGTGATAAATATACTATCGATATGTTATATATTCCCCCGCCCATTAGGAATAATGAACTTGCACATAAAGCATATCTATCACACCTTAAGGACAGTTTGAAGGGTCTCCATGAGATTGTTGAAGATGAAAGATTAGAAAAACCTTTTGATAGTACTATAGCCTATGCCTGCATGGATGCCAAACGATCTCAGGAACTCTTAGAGTATGTAATTGTCACAAGTCCGAAATCTAGCAATAGGCGAGATAGAATAGTTGTGCCTTGTTCTATGCCTAAAGCCAAGCATGTGACCCTTGATATGCCTTGTTCCATGTCAAAATTCAAGCAAGCAACCTTTGATGTGCCTCCTAGAATTTCGGATCCAAAGACTTCTAGACCGAAAATGCATAAAGCGGTGAAACCATGTAATGTTCCCATCGTTACTTCTCTGGATGTTAAGATTGACACTAAAGTTAGCGGGTCAAAACCTAGAAGCAATGCAAAGAAGGATAGGATTACGCAAACTAAAAATGTTAATGATAAGGAAGTGAAAAGAACACCATAGGGACAAGAAGTTTGATTTGAACAAAAGAATCGTGTTAGTTCTAGTATTAGCTCTAAGCTTCTCAAATTAATTAAGTGGCCTCATCTTTGTCTGAAAAACATGTAAAAATGTTTATTTTACGTAATCATGATAAATGTGATGTGTTATTTAAAGGTCTAGGATTCATAACCCGATTAAGAAAGTTTGGAGAGCAAAAGCAGTTAAGCAATCACGAAACCTACAGGGAATGTGTTTACAAATGTAGGATTTTAGTGGAAGCCCACGGTCGAATATTTACGAATGGAAAACCTTACCCCTCGCCTAGATCCACTATGCCTAGAATAGTGCTGTTAAGGTTTGGAAGCCAACCGTAGAATAATCCCATTAAGCACAAAATGTCATTTGACTAAGTCCGATGCTTCTACTAGTTCGACTCCTAGGAATAATGCCATTGCATCTAGGGTTTCTGTGATTCAAAGATTGTTTGTGCTAACCAAAAGGAACCCATCAACGACGGGGATCCAATGTTTCCAATTCTCTGTCTTCGTCATTGTCCAAAGCGGTCGTATAAATCGTCCCTTGGTATTTTGATTGGTGACTCTAAACATATGACTGGGCTCTTAACGATGGCGCCTGTTCAAATCGATTCAGCCTCGTACTTCATCATTATGGCGTCTCAAGATAACACTTGAGCCCGTTCCTCATAGAAAAGAAAAGTGTACGCTCTTACGTAAGCTTTATCTTACGCTAATAAGAAATTCTCTCATAAATGGCCATACTCATCTACATTCTTCATCAACAAGCTTCATGTTTTCCACGCTCATTCGGTCATCAAGTGGATCTCGTTCATTGGTGTATACTCTTATTCACTTGTTAAATAAAAATGGCAACTTGGATGCAATTTTTGAGGGGAGAAGAGTGAATATACTACATGATGATGGATGTTTGAATAATGGTTATACGACTTAATTTTTGATGATGATGCGTGTATATTCTTTTGACGAAGAGTGAATATACTAAGGATAAGCTGGATTTGTTTTGATTTTGATGACTCTCCTCCAACGCCTAATGCTTCACTTACTAAGGATAAATGGGAATCAATGTTTGGGATTCATTGTTTTCAAAGATATGTTTGATGAGTACTTTCAACCTCAAGCGAATGTTGATCATCCGAGTTAAAGCTCATGCTCCAGTTTCTATTGACTCAACCGGTTCACCATCTAAGAAGTACTTCTTGGAATTCTCAAGAAACCTTATCTCCGGTTATTTCACAAGGCGTTTATAATGACTATCATGATATTGTAAGTTGCAATATTGAATAATGATCCGCTCTTTGGTATTCCCTGCCAAATCTTCACGGATTGTTGTTCATGGATAATGATCCGCTCTTTGGTATTCCTTTGCCAAATCTTTACGGATTATAGTTCCTCTCATTGTGCACGCTATAAATCAACCACATGAACATTAAGGAAAATGACTACCTCATTCGCTCGAAGACATTTGTGGTGAATCGCGGATCGGTCTCTACATGTATACCTTTAGGAAGAATGCATTAATGTTGAGAAATCATTTGTTCCGGTTCATTCGGTGGATCGACGTACATCCGGTTGTACGTTTATTCACGTGTTGGGCATTGACACAAGTCGATTACTTGAGTTAATCAATTATCACTTATTTGAGATTGAAGTTAAATTTCAAAGGCGTGTTCTTATTTGATAACTAGCTCGGGTCTAAGAATTTTAAGTTGAAGACTTGGTTTATCTAGTTACCACCGTGCGGATGGATGGTTGAAGATCCGTTAACTATCACTTTAAGGAGTTACGTGGTTTTACTCGATGACACACGAATATGGCGTTGTGGATAATCGCAAGAGGTGTTAAATTCTCATACTTTGGTTGAGTATTGAGTACTTAGAGATTTGCTTGAAGCATAAATTCTCGACCTTTGTTCTTCCAACATTAGTGCAAGCTTAAGATGCAAATGCAGAAATTCTTCTTGATTTCAAGTTTGGTATATCGGTTTTCTTCTTGGTGGTCACTTCAAATTGTCTACATATGGGTTGATAAAGATAGTCGAGAGAGTTTCTATCGCGGTGGTCCTAGGGCTCTGGACAATCCATTCTGGACCCTCACTTCAAAAGCAGTCCCATTGGTTCATCCTTGTACCAAATCCTCTCCAACGACTCCATATGTACCTCCATCAAAAGATGATTTAAGGAAATTGTTCGATCCAATGTTTTATGAACACTATGAAACAAATGATGATGAAATGTCAAATCCATCAATGAGGCTACTCCTATCCACAGAATGAAGTCAACCCTTGATCTCAATCTCATTAAGTCAAGAAGCGCATCTTGCGATCACTTAGTCTCATCAACAAATCATCAATCTTGATTGTACATCATGGAACGTATCGGCATCAATGATGAAGTTAATCCCTTGCTACTCCTCGAAGATGCTCCATTTGAAAACATATTGTTCCCTCAACAACTACCAACAACTACCACATTCGAATCTTCATCGAACCATCTTCTTGTGAGACATCGACTCTGCTACTTGATCCCTCAACAACTACCACATGAACACCTCGTAAAATGGACTCACGATCATCCATTAGACAACATCATTGGAAATCCTCTCGTCCGGTATCCACACGAAACAACTTGCAACCAATGCCTTATGGTGCTTCTTCAACTCTGTACTCTAAGATCGAACCAAAAGATGTTAAAACCGCCATGAATGAAGATAGTTGGTTCAATGCCATGCAAGAAGAAATTCATGAGTTTGATCGACTTGATGTATGGGAGTTAGTACCGCTCCAGTTGTGCTATGATCATTGCTCTAAAATGGATCTTCAAAGTGAAACTTGATGAGCATGGTGATGTGTTGAAGAACAAGGCTCGATTAGTTGCTAAAGGATACCGTCAAGAGGAGGGTATTGACTTTGAAGAATCTTTTGCTCTGTTGCTCGAATCGAGGCAATCAAAATCTTTTGGCTAATCTTGCTAGTAAGAACATGGTAGTCTATCGGATGGATGTAAAGGCGGCATTTACGAGCGGAGATCTTAAAGAAGTCGCTCTCGTCGATAACCGGAAGGATTTGTGAATCAAGAGCATCCTACTCACGTTTATCGTTTGAAGAAGGCTCTTTACGGTTTAAAGCAAGCTCCAAGGGCATGGTATGATACGCTATCAAAGTTTCTTCTATCTACCGGATTTAGCAAAGGAGCAGTTGATCCAACATTGTTCACCAGAAGTCGAGCAAACATTTAATTCATGTTCAAATTTATGTTGATGATATCATCTTTGCCTCGACCGACCCCAATGAGTGTGACCGTTTTCAAATGAAATGGGTTCAAATTTTCAAATGTCAATGATGGGACAAATGTCATTTTTCTTAGGACTACAAATTTCACAAAGTCCGGAGGCATTTTCATAAATCAATCTAAATATGCAAATGAGATTTTAAAGAAATTTGGATTTGATTCAAGTGACCACATTGACACTCCCATGATTGAACGTACCAAACTAGATGAGGACCACTCGGGGATCATGGTAGACCAAACGAAATATCGTAGTATGATTGGATCACGATGTACCTCACGACTAGTAGACCGGACATCTTGTTCATTGTTTGCATGTGTGCTAGATACCGAGCTAAGCCTACTAAAAGCACCTTGAAGCGGTTAAGCGGGTCTTCGGTATCTCAAAGGAACCATCAATATGGGACTTTGGTACCAAGGACACCGGTATGTCACTAACGACCTATGCGAATCTTGATCATGCGGGATGTCAAGATACTCGTCAAGCACGCCGGAGGTGCACAGTTTTGGGTGATAAGCTTGTGAGCGGTCTTCAAAGAAGCAAATGAGTACTTCTATTTCCTCTGAGAGGTGAATACATAGCCATGTCATCTTGTTGTGCTCAAATCCTATGGATGAGATCTCAATTATCGACTATGGCTTTGAATTTAACAAAATCCTCTATCTTGTGATAATAAAGTGCTATTGCTCTCTCATGCAACAACGTACAACACTCAAGAGCAAAGCACATCGAAATTCGACATCATTTCATCAGGGAACAAGTGGAAAACGGTGTGGTGGAACTTTACTTTGTGAGGACTGAATACCAGTTAGTAGACATCTTCACCAAAGCTCTTCCTAGAGAACGTTTTGAGTTTATTCTTCCACGACTTGGCCTTAAAAGCCTTCAACCTAAAACACTCAAACGTCTTCAAGAGGAAGAAGAGGAGTAAAAGGTTTCCTTCATCTATCTCTTGTAAATATCTTTTCGAAAAGCAAAATACAAAATTACAAAACCTTCAAAAAGCAAATAGAAAAATATAAAACTTTCAAAAATCCATAAAAATTGAAAAATCTTGAAAAATTCCAAAAATATTGTCTTTTTTCATGTTTTCCTCGACTCGATAATATCTACGGTCTTTGTGATGTCATTCAAAGAATGACACGGGACTTTAGATGTTGTTCGAATGTTTAAAAAAAAATCAAAAATTATTTTTGGGAGAAAGAGAAACAATGGCTTATTGTCATCTCGAGCGAGAACCCGCTTTTAAAGAAAGAACATAGCCATACTTTATCATGTTTTCAAAATTCCATGCTCGATTCTATAAACATTTATCGATGAAAACTAACTGCTTTGAAAAATAACTCGGACTCTATTTTTGATAATCATCTGGACTTATTTGTCAAAATATCAATCTCTCAATCAACAACCTATGTCATTGATTGAGGGGATAATGATTTCAATTAAATTAAAAAGTTATTTGGCATTAAATTGTTTTCAAAAGATATACATGCATGTTTTATCAATGGAGTTTAAAGTCTTAAATCCGATCCTTATCGCTTAAAACGCTTTCATAATCAAGTCACAATTCTCCTAAAGCTTTCAAAATCAATTTAAATCTATAAGAGATCACAAATCTCAAATGATTTGATAATTGTGATCGGGGAGAATGTGTGATTTAAATTGGATTTAAACGATAATTGGTAAATGGTTTTATAA
This sequence comes from Chrysanthemum lavandulifolium, assembly GCA_022545495.1. Taxonomy (NCBI): domain Eukaryota; kingdom Viridiplantae; phylum Streptophyta; class Magnoliopsida; order Asterales; family Asteraceae; genus Chrysanthemum; species Chrysanthemum lavandulifolium. The sequence goes on from CM040241.1 coordinate 105,206,753, forward strand.
GGATGTACATGCTATCCTTCCCACATGTGACAAACGATTTCAAATTTTCCATGCACATGTTGAGGGGAGCATCTATCTTAAACCTATGATTTGAAACGTGATCACTTCTCTCGATGTGCGGTTCCTCTAGTATGTGCAAAACTCTTTTCAAATCTCGAAGCACATATTGAGGGGAGCAAAATCATGAAAACCTCATCCTTCCCAAAATGCTTTATCTACTTGATTCGATTAGGAAGTGATGTTGATATTTTTGAAAATGGTAATCAAAGAAGTTAATTCTTCCTCTTGCCTCCATGTGCAAAACGATTTCAAACATTTGATGCACATGTTGAGGGGAAGCACTTGTTCCAAAAAATATCAAAAACAATTCAGGTACAAAATGTTTTGATACTAGATCACAAGTATCTGGATTGATTTTCAAATGGTTTTCAATTGGTTCAAATGGCAGATGAACAATACCAAATAGACCGACCAACTTTACTTTATGTACGGTGATATAAGGATGATAAGGTTAGGTATTTGTTCCCATGATCCGCCAGAACCGGAGGGATCTACCCAGGGACTAGCCACTAGTAAGTGTAGAGTTCTTAGGTATGATGATAAAATGAGAAAAATGAGATATGGGAAGAGTGCGGATGAGGCCGAGCTAGTCTTGGAATAAACCCAACAAGGTTCTAGCTATGAAGTATCGGTAAGCTTGAAGTGGTTGAAGAATTAAAAAGAATTGAATGAAAAAGGGTGAAAACAAATAGCCCTCCATATATTCAACTTTAGGGCGTAAACCGGTTCAATTCATATGCTACCGATGGTAACATCGGTATTGAAGACAAGGCGTCATGGACCCGATGGACGACTACACTTCAACTTTCCAAACCACTCAAGTTCCTCTTAAAAGGACTTGTTTCATTCTCACGGGAACCGACATTATCTATCAACTTTCTCTTAGAGATTGTTGATATTGAAGAAGGAGACCTCTCCCTAGTCTCCCACACAGGATCCAAATATGCACATATTGAGTCTAGAGCCACGAGATCATCTATAAATCTCATTAGGACACTTTCAATGAAGACTCTCTGCTTCACACAATGTGGAAAGAGATTATATCTTGAGTCCCACGCATTATCCTTGTGGTATTGCGGAACATCCGAGTAATATGCTAACATATTCACAATGAAGATGGAAAGCCTTCGAGCCAACATCAAACAAGCTCCCGGTGGGTGGCATGTGAGATCTAATCAATAGATCAACCATGTGACAACCGAATGAAATAATGGGAGATTCAATCTTTTGAATCAATCACGGTTCGAGTTATGGATTGGCGGATACCTTTGAAAACCGGTCGTTGTGCTTAAAACTCTTTTCTTTAGCAAATCGACCGTATACGGATATTTCAAATCAAAAGGTGTTTTATGATTGATAATTGATTTTCATTAAAACCTTCGTTGTATTGCAAAACAATTTCTATTGAGCAATACACGATTGTTTTCAAATATATTTTCATCAATCGTTGAATTTCTATTCATTTGGTTCACTCATTCCGTGTTGTCTTCTTTGAGAACGTTCGGTTTGAGAACGACTAGAGCATTGCGAAACCTCGTCAAGGAAATTCTTGAAATCTTACCTAATCACAGGCGGATTTTGTCTCGATCAACGGGAACCGTGGGCGTGTACCTCAATTCAACGAAAGTGATCAAAGATACTTTTCGTGCGCTTTATTGCTAATTGTTTTATGCGGTACACCCGACGTTTGCGGTGATCGAAATGAAGCGGTCAATCCATAGCCGCATGCTCACACAATACATTCATCTCTCAAGAAATCATGATAAGTGCATCAATGACTCTTATATTTTCACTCCATGCTTCGCTACTGCTGCGCCAATATCATGAATCAACGAAGCTTCCGCTACTCGATGAGAAGATATCATGATCCGAATGTGAGCATGTCGGTCCGAAAGTCACAACATCACATAATACCAACACCACAATGGATGTCTCGAGATTTTGTTAGTGATGGTCTCAAAAGTGGCTCAAATTTATTATCACGTGGATCGATAATAGACCTCCATCCGAGTAACCAAACATGCAATGTGAAGAATCAATGACTACGAGCTTAGGAGCAAAGTACTACATCAAGAATGCAAGAACAATTGTTAATGTAATATCTATTTTTATTCAATGTATTTTTAGTACATGATTGAGGTGACCTCCTTGGGAGATTGTTAGGAATTAGAAATTCCGGTATTAAAGAGTCGGTCACCTCAAGTATATGTAATCGTTAGAAAGCTCGTAGTCGTAGTTATTTCAAGCTAAGTAGTATTTAGTTAAGTAACACCGTGGAGGACGGACGGGTCTTTACCCACTGTATGCCCGATCCACACCCGTTGTGTGGCGTTTTATGTAAGACTATAAATACTCTACCTCCCAAGGTAGAGTTGGAGCTCATAATAAGATCTTTTCTTTCTCTCACTAAGTTCCCTAAACCTCTAACTTTCTCTCTCTAGAACTCATCTTTATACGCCCACTTTGTGTTATGGTTTGATGTGTATGTGAAATCCAATATCTTACAATACTTCCTAATTAAGTACTTTAGAAAGAGGGGCACCTACTGGAGTTGCTGATCAGGTTATCTACTCTCTCTTTGCTAGATCATCAGAAGAGATAGATTTGCTCAATGAAGATCTGGAGCAGATGAATGATGCAGATATTGAGGTGATGGATATAAATTGGCAGATAGCCATGATTGCTATCAGAATGAATAGGTTCTTTAAGGGACATGGTAGAAGAGTTCGCTAAGGTATTAGGTTAAGAGAGGAGTTTTAAGCCTTAACCATTGTTAAAAGCAATTAATAGAAAATACAAAGTTAGTATATTATTGTGTTCTTCATACTTATTGTGTTAAGATTCCGCATTAGCACATTAAGATCTTGTTAAGAGTTCTTCACATAGTGAATTTGGATTTAGTCAAGTTTACTATAAGTCATATAAAGGCTACTTAGATCTATAACTTTGGGCCTACATAAGTGTTTTATAAAAATAGTTTTGGTTTTATATAAGTTATTTAACTAAACATGTTTTGATGGTTTTATATGTTTAGTAAAAGTATGTTAGTAAACTATTGGCTCAAAGCTTTTACATATTTTATTTATTTCGTTAAAATGATTTTACGTTTGTTATTGACAAAACATTAGAAGATCGTAAAATACAAATAAACGTGTTTATGTTTTATTTGTATTAAAAATCTCCCCATTTTTGTTGATGACAAAACATAAGATTATTTTAAGTAAAAAATAAAATTCATAAAATTTTGAATTGGAGTTTTTACTCTCTTCTCCCCCTTTTTGTCGAAACAAAAAAAGCGTCGATAAAAAACGAATACATAGTAGAAAAAAATTTAGAAAGAGTTTTGAGAAAAATTTATAGAAAGTAAGAATTTAGAAAGATGTAGTAAGGTAAGAAAAATAGTCTCGTTTTAGCTCCCCCTTGATGGATGTTTCCCTTTGGTGAGGGCGTCAAGTAATTAGGAAGACTAAACGAGTGTATTGCAAGTAATTTGCAATATTCTTTGCTTTGATGAAATGCTTCCCCTTGACGAATGCTCCCTTTTGATGAGGGCGTCAAGTAGTTAGGAAGACTAAGTGAATGTATTCCAATATTTTGCTTTGATGAAAAGCTCCCCCTTGTTGACGGCGTCAAAGTATTCATGTGTATTTTGAAAATCTACAAAAAAAATGTTAGAAACAAGTATATGGTGCATTGTTTCCTGCAAATGAGCTTTATATTAAGCTCAAAAATTGTTTTCTGTTCACCCGGTTCTGCCGGATCCTTCACTTGAGGGATCCGTCAAAGCCAATTTGAGGGATCCGTGTACCTGCAACTTAGTAGCAGCAATGTAGACACAAATAATGACATAAAAATCCAAGTAAGTCATGTATTGTTGCACCAGACATGTTCACATAACTATATAACATACAAACATGTAGTTTTATTTAATAAAATGAGAGAAATGATACACATATCTCAATTCTATAAAACTAAGAAAATGATACAAACATGTAATAAGGTAAAAATCCTAACAACCTAAGTTGCGCCTAAGACTAGAGAAAAACACCACTTGTGCTTGCATTCTTAGGTTTAGGGACGGTTAGGTTTGTTGACTTCATCAAAACGTTCAAGAAGGTGATAGAACATTAAACATACTTCATCACGTACTTCATGGACTAACCCTTGGACATGTTGACAATGATAGCAATCATTGTCATGACTAGTAAATGGTGGTGGTAAGAATGGAGAAGTTTGAGGAGGTAAGTTTGATGAAAAAGGTGGAGGTTCCATAAAGGATGGAGGGTTTTGTGGAGGTAACTTTGATGAAGTAGGTGGTGGTTCTACCAAGGATGAAGGTGGTGAAACATGTGTTGGTGGTAGAGGTAAAGAAGTATCCACATCCATATGGTCCGGTTGTTGAGGTTGGAGATTCCTCATGATCCAAAATAGATCATTTGAGGGTAAAAGAGAGAGACACGGGTGCTAGTGAAGTTCCAACACTGAGGTTTTGGTGAAAAGGTTGTTGTGGTACCATTTTCTCAATTGATGAGAATGTGGGAAATGGTGGTGGATGAGAAGGCCTAGGTGGAAAATCTTCTAAAGAGTATAGGTTTGGAGATGAATGAGGTGTGGTGAAAGAGAGAACTCTAGGTTCTAGAGGTGAGGGTTTGGTTGTTTTAGTGGATATGGGAGTGTTTGATTTTAAAGGTATGGTAGTGTTTGGCAAAGGTTGTTTGGTGGGAAAAATCTTTTAGGAGTTGGTTTGATTGATAGAGTTGTTTGGGGAGGAACTCTAGTGTTTGGAGCTTTGTTGGGTGATGACTTGGTTGACGAAATTTCATGAACAACACGAGAAATTTTATTTGGATGGCCTTTGGTTGATGAGTTTTCACTAGGTGCTTTTCTCATGGTGAAATGGTAAAAGGTGAGAATTGAAATAGGAAGTTTAGCTACTGAAAATGAGTGTTTGAATGGTGGTTTGGAAGCACAAACATAAGTGGTTTATAAAGGAAGAAATTAGACAAGTGAATTAAAGCCTAAACCACTAAAGTTCTTCAAATTGCAATGATTTACATGTAGAAGAGTCAAATACAGTGTTGCTCTATTCTAGGGAGTCATTTAAGACAATGTGGAGTGTTTAGATTAACAAAGAGGGTTTGAAATGATTATATCAAGTGATATTAAACCTTCTATGTAGCCGGTTCCAACGAATCCCTCCCTTGAGGGATTTAACTAGCTTTAAGCTAGGGACCCGACTCTCAGAAGCATGGAAAAGGGATGATTGGGTTCTAGCAAGGTCTAGTACCCATATATCCTGAGTGATTTGGTCTACTAAGGTGTTTTAAATGGTAGGAGACTCAAATGACCAAGTATAATGAGTGAGGATAACCAATGATGATTTTTAAGGAGAGAATGGAGTTTTTAGAAGCACCAATGAGTGATCATGGATGACACTAAGAGTTTTTAGGATGGTAAATGGTTGTAGAAACCAGATGGTGATCAAAGAAAAATTTAGAAAATTCCTTAAAAATCACAAGAAATGAAAAACAAGATTTTTGTTAGGAATTAGAAAATTCCATGTTAAAGAGCCGGTTACCCCAATAATGGTCTAGCATATGTTAGCTCGTAGATTTGTAGTTACTTACGTTATTATGTCGTTTATTAGTTAGTTTGTAGCGTAGTTTAGTTTAGAGCAACACCGTGGAGGAAGGACGGTCTTTACCCATCAGATGCACGATCCATGTGCCGTTAGGAGATCGTATTTCTTGTAACTATAAATACCCTTCCATCCATGGAAGGGTGGTGCTCATAATCTAATATTCCATACTTTGAGTAAACCTCTAGCAAGAACACCCTCTCTCTCTCTACTTTCTCTCTCTAAAATGGAAAACATGTATTTTGATCTCCCAAGACCACCCGAATCATCAAACACAATAAAAATAACGATCCTACAATTGGTACCAGAGCCAAGGTTGTTGTGTCTTGATGATTTTTGTGTGTGGTTTTGATACGTTTTTTGTGGTCGGATTATTTCTATGGGTAAACAGTTTTTAACAGTTTTTTTGTGGTTGGATTATTTTGTTGTATCCGATGAGTCTTTTGTTGTATCTGTTGGTCAAGTCTTTGTCTGTCACAGTCTTGAATATCATATTGTTTTGGTCATATCTGTTTTTGTCAATACTGGTATGTTTCATGTGGACTAAAACTGCTTTATGTCAAGATTCTATTAAGTTCACCTTTTCTTGGTCTATATGGATAAAGCATTTATACGGTCAAATAGGTGAAACTGGGTCAAAATGATGAGTTTTTCTGCATAAGTGTTTCTGGGTAAGTATGCATATGGTCGGAAAAATAGTCGAAAAATCTCATCGGAATAAAGTCATGCTTTCTAGCGACTTGGCATATACATTCAGATTCAGTGTACCCGTTTCCTTAGCCAGTTGGCATTTTAAAACATGTTGACCTGGTCAATAACGAGTTGCTTCCAATAACTAGCGACTTGGATTTGACTCAAAATTGGTAGCGACTTACTCAAGGCCTAGCGACTTGTATTGACATGTCGTAGCGAGTTGTGTGCTGAAAGGGGTAGCGACTTGGGGTAGCGACTTAAGTTAGCGACTTGTTTTGAAAAAGTATAGCGACTTGTCTTTACAAGTCGTAGCAACTAGTGCTAGCGACTTAGGCTAAAGATTTTGGCTAGCGACTTGTTTACAAAAATGGTTAGCGACTTGTTTTGGACAAAAAGGATGAAGATGAATGCAGACCAGGACCAAACGACCAACATCAAAGCAAACACCAAAACAACACGACCTCATACCACAAAATACAAAAATCTAAATGACCTCAGCTTCTTCTCATCATCAGTCCATGGTTTTCAGTTAAAGAAAACGTGAAGCATCGATGCAGCTATAACTGATCCGAAACAAACATCCAACATCTAAACATACATCTCCTCAACACCAATCTAACAAAATCGAAAAACTAACAAGATCTCAGTTTGTGCTCAACATCTTCTAAATCTTTTACAAGAATTTTGTTTGAACAACACCATCATCGATCCATATTTCTATGAAAATGTCCGAATCTAATTGAAATAATTCAAAAAAAAACCATTTGGGGTTTCAAATATCTTTCATGATTCGTGCAAAATGTTAATACGGAAACGATCTCAGCTTTGCTCTTTTTGTGTGTGGTTTCTTCAAACACATAGATCTCAAAGGATCTATACACAAACGAGCTTGTGCCTCATCGATCTATTTAGGAGTTTCACTCCTTTGAAATATCCGAATATTTAAGATTAAACATCTAACACGAGTGTTAAATGTGTTCTCTTGATTCGTTCTAACTAAGCAAGATTAACCAACGTTAATATGAAAAAACCTACCGTGCTTATTTGTTGGACCTGATGCATAATCATGTCAATCGACCATCCCTGTGGCAATTCAATGGTGTCCAAACCATTAACCAAAGCCATCCCTGTGGCCTGGATTTGTCTAATCCGACTTATGAGAAGAAAGGGTTTGGAGAGAATGTGTTAAAGGGGGCGGACGGATATGGGTTTTGGTTTGATCGGTGAAGATAATTTGGGATTTGAGGTGTAATCTTAGTGATGGAGGCGGACGATTTATGATTAGGGTTTGAAGGTGTGAGAATGGTTAAGAGTAGCAGATTCTTGTGAGGAGAAAGTATGGTAGGCGGTTTAATCTCAAATGAGTTTAGGGTTAGGGCAACAATAGAAACTCTCTATTTTATAACCGGATATCAGTTTCATGGATCGGGTCTATTTATTTGCGATTGGACGTGGGCCTCACTGGATTTGGGCTCTTTGAGTGGAACTATGTTTGTGGGATGCAATATAAACGGATGGATGGATTGAATTTATAATCGGATGAGCCTAGTAACATGAAGTGTGAACACATAAAGTAGTTATCCGAATATTTTTGTTAAAAATATATATATATATATATATGTATATTGGATACAAATTTTTGATAACATTGGAAGTGAGTGGTTGTTTTGGTCTATGAAATTTCACGGAAGGATACAAATTCACGGTTTGAGCTTAATATTCGAGAATAGAATTGTTCATGGTGGACAAGAATCGTTGAAGAACCAATGCATGTTCCCCTAAAACAGATATTCACCGAAACCAAATTTGTCATAACACTTTCAAGCTGACATTGTTTACGGTTTAGTCTTGATTTTGTAAAATCCCGCGAAAGAAACTATTTCTCGGTTTAAATCATAGACTTGTAAAATCCCGTGACAATGGAAACATCCTGGTATTTGTAAAGTGCATTTCCGGATCTATCTTACGGTTTATTCTTGGTTTTGTAAAATTCCGCAAAAGAAACTGTAGAAAACTAGAAGGGGGGTTGAATAGTTTACCGATTAAAAACTTTGTTTTGAAACTTATTGAAAGATCAATTGATATTGATCTTAAGTATGTTAATGAAATATGCAAGCAATATGTAATAAGTAAGCAAGGAAAGAAATGATCAAACCACAACAAGTTGTTTATAGTGGTTCGGCCTACAAGGACTCTTTTTCCTTGCCCTACTCCACTCCCCGAGTCTCACACTCGAGAGTTTAACTTCACTAGTCAACAAGCTCCTTTCACCGGCGGAGAAAACCTTTACACTTCGCTTACACTATTTCCGACACTAAGCTAGATGTCGAGTTCTTTCCAAGGGTACAACTACTCCCACACACAAATTATTTTGAGGACTAAAATACTAACCACTCACACTCACAAGATTATGATGGTTTGATACAACAATGAAGTATGGATCAACACTAGATCATACAACACTAAACAAACAAGACTTCCAACTTCTCGTTGAAGCTTGAATATGACTTGATCTTCTTTGCTACAAAGAGATCACTAATATGATATGAAACCGAGTTAGAAAGGTTAGAGAAGATATGTATGAGAGTATGTTAGAAAGGGATGAAAACTACTTGGCTTGGCATTGCTATTTATAGCCAATTTGGACGAGAGCGTCCACGGACCGCGGACCCTAAAAGGGTTCCGCCTGTACCCAATTGGTACCGCCATCGGCAATCAAGATATCAAATCTTGCCTAAAGTCAACTCTATCTAAGTAAGATTGTGTAAGATATGAAGAGTACAAATCTTCACAAAATATCTAATGGAATCTTCCAATGATCTCCATGATGTAATACATGATGTTAAAATGTTGTATTACTATTAATAGACATATGCAAATGCTTAAGTAGTGTTTGGTTTTAAGAACCTAACACATTCTACAAACTACTATCATACATAATGATTAGAGTCATATCAAGATGTTACTAATCATAAATGTAAATGCTTGAATGATGAATATATTGTTTGAGAAAGCTTGTTTTAATATCTAATAAACTTGACAAGCTTTAAGCTTTTATAAATTAAATTTACTTTTGTCGTTAACAAAACTTAGGCAAAGATCAAAAATATAAATAACGTTTAATGACGATATTTGTATTAACAATCTCCCCCTTTTTGTTGAGGACAAAATATAAATTTTATTTTTATAAAAGAGACAAAGTTTGTACAAGAGTTATAAAATATTAGTTTTAGAACTTTGAAAAGGAAATGATAATATAAGTGTATGAATTTTGACTTTTATGAAAGTCAAAGAATTCACTAGTTGATGCATGATGTTGACTTTTCGAAAGTCAAAGTATGCGATTTGACTTTAAGAAAAGTCAAGTATTATCAATGAGGGTTCTGTTTGACTTTTAGAAAGTCAATTGTATGCGCTTGACTTTTCGGAAAAGTCAAATATAAATAATTTCAAGTTCTATATTTTCTCCCCTTTTGTCTCAACAAAAGAAGAGGCTATCGCGAATGTAATGAGCTGAGCTTATTATCTCCCCTTGTTCAAAGCTCCCCTAAATTGGGTGCTTTAATGGGAAGATACATGGATTGTGAAAATAAAGCTACAAAAAAATGTTAGTAATAATGATCATTCACAAGCATTTCCAAACACTATGTAATGACACCAACAACATAATAAACAACATTCATTTGTTAAAATTTTCATGAGTAAAGATCATGAAAAGAGAACACAATGATGTGTTTCTAGTACAAGAGAAAAGAGAAAAATTATCCTAAAAACAAAAACAAATAAAAGACTATTCTAAAACCATCCTAAAGAGATGGTGGATGGGAAAGAGCGTTGAGGCGCTCAAGAATGTGGTTGAGGATGAACCTCATTTCTTCGTGGAAGTCATGGACCATAATCCGGTCCGTTCCACGGTTTGACCCGTTGCTCACAAGTTGAGCAACCATGTCTTAGTGGGTAGAAAGTTTGCGGAGGTTGTGGTGGTGGAATGGTGGATGTGTTGGTGGTGTTGGGGATGTTTGGAGTGGTCATGATGGATGCAAGCAAAGCATTTTGCATTTGCATTGTCTCACTTAAGTGAGAATCCACCATGCCTTTGAATTGGTGGAGGTTGTGGAGTTCGGCTTGAATCTCCTCTCTAGTGGGATTGTCATCCCACATGCTCTCGGAATGTCCTCAATATGAGGGACATTGATGATGGAAGTGGATGATCCCGTATAAAGGACCATGAATGTCCTTGTGAATGGGGTGGAAAAGGAGAGGTCTTGGCCCTAATGGGCGTTTGGGTCAATGGATGACCGAGGTGATTCATGAGCGATTCGCTCAATGGTGCCAAATGATGGCAATGGTGGTGGATGACTTGGCCTAGAGGCAAGTCTTCCAAGTCCTCTAGGAAAGGATTTGGTGATGTTGGTGGAGTGAAAATAACTCCATGGGAGTGAGAGGGAGACCTTGGTGAAGGTGGTGAGGTGTTTTGGATGTTTGGATGGGTGCCGGTGGAGGTGAAGTGGGTGCTTTTGATGGTGGTGGAGTGGTGATCACAATGTGTGATGAAGTGGGTGTAGCCAAGATAAGGTGTGTATCATCTCTAATGGGAGATGAGATGGTGAGTGGTGAAGATTCGGATGATGAGCTAAGATTAACAAAGCAACAAGGCCTTACGCTTATTCTAGCGGTTTTCTTGCAAGGTTTTGGTGATGATTTAGTCATTTTATCTTGGGTTTTGATTTGCTAGATAGTAAGTGAGAATGAAGAAGGTGTGAGGATGATCATGGTAAAGCCTTTCAATTTATAGAGGTAAGAAATTGTTGAGAAAAGGTTTGATTTGATGTTGAACCATTGAATAGATGAGGTTCCTAATGATTTGGAAGTGGGTTGAATGCTAGTCATATCACCCAAGTCAATCCATACAAAGAAGATGGAGTGAGGAAGAAAAGATATGCAATAAATGTGTTCTAGTGAGTGGAATTTCCTAATATTGATTACCCACAGTTTGAAGGTACCAAAATTTTGGTTCCTTCCTTTATGCCAAAGGGCTCCTTGGGTGGATTTTCAAATTTTTGAATTTTGGTGGAAATGGATTTCTTACATCCCTTAGTGAATAATACTAGTTCTAATAACAAGATAAACTAGTTAAGATTGATTTATGAGTGATGGAAGATAATTTGGAATTACGAAAGAGTCGAAATTCGAAAATTACCCGGAGGATCCACGGCACCAAAATCATACAGACGGAACCCAAAAGGGTGCCTGCTGGTCCGCTATCTGAATATATGGCGGTACCAAAATTCATAAAGGACGGTACCAAAATAAAGGTGCCGTCGATCCGTGGAGTCTTGAAATTTGAATGAAAGTTTCCTAAAAACTAAAATTTCCGAAATCTAAAATTTTTTCTCAAAACCTGTTATACTAAACATTTCTTGTTAGGAAAAGTAAATAACACATATGTAAACACATATGTTATACTGAACATTCCCTTAGTTTGCTTGAATTCTGCTGATTCATTCTCAATTTCGGGAAGAGATGTGTAATACTCTTGAGGTGGAAGACGAGAGCTTGGAAGACCATCCTCGGAGCTATTTGATGATGATGATGAAGGAGTTGGAGGTTTAGCTCTCTTGCCTTTAGTCTTAGCAACTCGAGCATCACTCAAGGGCACAAAGATGTGAGGGATGAGATCATATTGAAGGTGCATCCCTTTTGGGGTTGGTGGAATTGGAGCGAAGTTTCTATATAGACGGGTGAGAAGCATCCCGTATGGAAGAGCAACGGATCCTTGAGTTGGAATATCAATCATTCTCCTAGCTATGTAGTAGGCTAAGTTGAATGGTTGTCGGGTGGACAAGTTGTAAAGCATGTGACAAAGACAAGCGTTTATGTGATCCCTATTTCCTATGGTGCTAATGACGTTTGCTCTAAGTAACTCCTCCCATTTCTTAAATTCGTGCTTGAGTTCATTGAGCTCCATTCCATATGGATCTCGGTCTACCTCTTTTCCTTTCGGGTGACTCGGGTTGTATCCGTTTTGGGTTAAAAGGTGTTCACGGATGACATCCTTATCGGCTAAACGGGTTATGTAGGGAGAGGCGGTCATTGATTGCATCAAGGGCGGTGAGTGACCACTTATCCGTGTAGACACAAGTTCCACGGTTGGGAATTCCTAGTACTCTAGCAAAGTCACTTAAAGTGATGGTGTAGTCATTTTGGTTGATTCTAAAGCTAAGACAAAACTCATCATCTTCATCACTAAAACCGGTTACACTAGCATAGAATTCTAATACGAACCTAGGACAAATTGGTTCATCAATGTCAAGAAGACAATCGAATTGAATGGCGGCTAGTTCTTCACGAAGATTGGTATGCTCAAGGAAGGATGAGTGAATGGTTCTACCTCGTGGAAATACCTTGATTCTAGACCCTAAATATTTCTACTTGTTCCTTGGTGAGTCCTTTGGTTTTGTGGTGTTTGGGAATGTAGTTAAGGTGTCTTTGTGATCATAGAATCTTGCGGCTACCATGATTATTCCTAAGGATAAGAATTAACATGTTAAAAAATTTAGATAAATTTTAACATTTTGATTCTAGTGTGTGCCTATATGAAAACAATTTGGAGTTGCGGTTATCTCGACTCATTTTATGCACAAAATGGTTTTAGTGGAGTGTTTGGCAAATACCATGAGATAACCCAAATGCTCCTAATTCAATGTTGCTATATTTGAATATACCCGGAGTGCATATTAGTTATGCAATACCTTTAGTATTCAAGAGCATGCAAGTGATGAAAATTCTAACGTTTCTATTTGTATTAGCAATGAAAAATGTTTTCCTATAAGTGAGAAGCTTTTCAAAACTTTTGACATGGGGTGTTTGGTTGTTTGAATAAGGCCTTATATTTATTATCTATCAATTAGTGGGAAACATGATTTTGTTTATGCAATATGATAATGTAGTACCTAATTGAATGACTAGTTATGCAATTTGCCAATTGAATTCATATTTGGTATAAAAGCATACATAAAACCCCATGTAATGATTTGTGATAGTTTTGTGCATAAATAAGAATCCTAGACTCGAAATTAAGAGATGAAATGTAGTTAGGATACTTACAATGATGTTATCTTGATGATTAGTGAGTGGGAAGATGACAATAATGAGCTTGGTTTAAGTTTTACACGTTTTGGTAAAGTGGGTTGTGAGGAAGAAGATGTTATGTATAAAATTTGTTTTGTTTACAGAGACACCACGGACGAGGCGGTACCAAATTTTGGTTCCGTCCGTGTTGTCGTTGGTGCCGTAGCTACGATGAGCGAAACAAGACAAAATTGTTTTGGTTTGACTATTCTAATGTTTTAGGCTATGTTTATCCTACATGCTTGGTTCCATTAACCCTAAACCAAGTCTAAGAAGATTAAAAGGTTCTCGTTTAAGAGGTTTAGTAAGGATGTCGGCAATGTTGTCTTCGGAGGATACTTTCTCGATTGAAATGTTTCCTTTTTGAACATTGTCGCGAAGAAAGTGATGACGGATTTCAATGTGCTTTATACGAGCATGTTGAGCAGGATTCTTCTTGAGATCGATGGCTCCTTTGTTGTCGCAAAGTATCACAATGTCGTTGAGATGAATTCGTAGTCTCACGAGAGCTTGCTTCATCCAAAGAGCTTGTTGACATGCTTTTCCGGTGAGGCGTATTCGGCTTGATGGTAGAGATGGCTAAAGCCGTTTGCTTCTTTGCAAACCATGATGTGAGACAATGTCCAACAAAAGTACAAATACCACTTGTACTTTTCTATCGACATAATCACCGGCATGATCCGAGTCGGCATACACTATGGTGTCTATACCGTTCCTTTGGGATACCATAATCCTAAACACGTTGTTCCCTTAATATATCTAAAATCCTTTTAATGCTTCTAAGTGTGATGCCTTTGGGTTTTCTTGAAAGCGAGCACATAGACAAACACTAAACATAATGTCGGGTCTACTAGCCGTAAGATAGAGTAGGCTACCAATCATTCCTCTATATTTAGTGTTATCTACGGATTCACCTTCTTCGTCCTTGGTGAGTTTAGTGTCCGAAGACATGGGTGTTTTAGTTGGTTTGGAATCTTCAAGACCAAATTTCTTAAGCATATCTTTTATATATTTAGATTGGTTAAAGAAAATACCATCCTCTAGTTGTTTAATTTGAAGTCCTAGAAAGAAGTTTAACTCACCCATCATACTCATTTCAAACTCGTCATGCATGATTTTAGAGAAATCATTACATAGTTCTTGACAAGTTGATCCGAATATAATGTCATCAACGTATATTTGAACAATAATAATTTGTGATTCCTTTTTCTTAGTAAAAAGAGTATTATCTACTAATCCCATAGTATATTTGTTATCAATAAGAAAAGTCTTAAGGCGGTCGTACCAAGCTTTAGGTGCTTGTTTAAGGCAGTATAATGCTTTCTTGAGTTTGAAGACATGATGTGGTTTCTCAAAGTCGGTAAAACCGGGAGGTTGAGCAACATACACTTCTTCGTTAATAAACCCATTAAGAAAAGCACTTTTAACATCCATTTGAAATAATTTAAAATCATAAGCACATGCATAAGCAAGTAATATTCTAATAGATTCAAGTCTAGCTACCGGTGCATAAGTTTCATCATAGTCAATTCCTTCTTGTTGATTATAACCTTGTGCAACAAGCCTAGCTTTGTTTCTAGATACTATACCATTTTCGTCCATTTTGTTTGAAAGACCCATTTTGTTCCAATTATAGTTTGATCTTTAGGTTTTGGAACTAGTTTCCAAACATCATTTCTAACGAATTGGTTTAATTCTTCTTGCATGGCCATTACCCATGACTCATCTTTTATTGCTTCATTTATGGTTTTGGTTCAATGGTGGATACAAAACAAAATGATTACTTTGATTTTGAGCTTGTGATCTTAAGGTTCTTTGATTGAGTTTTCCTATGACCTTTTCTAATGGATGACTTTTAGATTCTTTTATGTTGACAATTTCCTTATTTAATGGTTCATCTTCCTTGTTATTATTAATTTGACTTTCAATTATTTGACTTTCAACTAAGTCATCATCTACCAAAGGTGATGTCTTAGAGGGAGGTGGACTTTCGTCAAATGTTATGTTCAACGATTCCTCGACTATCATTGTTTCTTTATTTAGGACAATGTAAGCTTTACTAGTTTGAGAGTAACCAAGAAATACACCTTCATAAGACTTTGGGTCAAACTTGGTGAGATAATCCTTAGTGTTAAGAATAAAACATTTGCAACCAAAGACTTTAAAATATCCTAATGTTGGCTTTTACCTTTATAAAGTTCATATGGTGTTTTGTTTAGGAAAGGACGTATTAGGACTCTATTTAAAATATATGTAGAAGTGTCAACGGCGTTACACCAAAACTTTTGAGGAATGTTTTGTTCATTAAGCATTGTTCTACTCATTTCTTGAATTGTTCTATTTTTACGTTCTACTACTCCATTTGATTGAGGTGTTCGTGGGCGGAAAAGTTATGTGTTATACCATTTGTATCACAAAAGTTTCCAAATTGAGTTTCGTTGTCAAATTCACGACCATGATCCGTTCGGATCGACACAATTTGACACCTAGAAGATTTTGAATTTTCTTGCTAAGTATTTCAAATTTATCAAAAGCTTCATTTTGGTTTTCAAAAATAACGTCCAAGTAAACCTTGAGTAATCATCTACTATGACCAAAGTGTATAAGTTGCCTCCATAGCTTCTTATAGCGGATGGTCCAAACAAGTCCATATGTAATAATTCTAGACACTTAGATGTAGATACCATGTTTTTAGATTTGTGACTACTATGTGTTTGTTTACCAATTTTGCAAGCGTCGCAAAAGTGTTGGTCATATTTTAGTTTTGGCAAATTCCTAACTAACTCTTTTGAAGATAAGTTTTGTATAAGTCTCATATTAGCGTGACCTAAGCGTCTATGCCAAAGAGATGAGCTATCGTCTAATGTTGTTAGGCAAAGTTTGTCATTATATGTTTTATCTATTTTCATGACGTATATGTTATTTTTCCTAACTCCTTTAGCTATGGTGATACCATCTTTTAGTATTTTACTACCATTTTCATCAAATAGTACTTTATACTTTTTATCGCATAGTTGGCTAATACTAAGTAGATTAAATCCTAA
The DNA here is from genome assembly GCA_022545495.1 of Chrysanthemum lavandulifolium. NCBI lineage: Eukaryota > Viridiplantae > Streptophyta > Magnoliopsida > Asterales > Asteraceae > Chrysanthemum > Chrysanthemum lavandulifolium. The sequence goes on from CM040241.1 coordinate 105,223,319, forward strand.
CCTATCCACATGAGCAACATTTTCAATAGTTAGAGTTGTGAGCAATCGTACCTTTGCCAATGATTTTGCTTTTGAGATTGCTACCGAAAGTGACATTACCTCCGTCATACTCTTGGTATGATGAGAAGAGACTTTGTTGCCCGTCATGTGTCGTGAGCATCCACTATCTTTTATCCATTCATCAGGTTCCAATCCAACTTTCAAACATACCTAAGAAGCGAATAACTCAAACATTTGGTCCCCAATATCTCATGGGTCCGTTTGGGTTAAACATACCATTTATTTGATTCATGTATGGAAATGATGGATAAGGGTTCCATGGCATGTAATCTGGAGTTTGATATGGTCTAGGAAAGTTTTGATTCCAACCGTTGTGTTGGTAGTTATGTTGAACGTTGTGGTTGCTCTTAGGAAAGGGGCGTTTGGCAAAAGAAGTTTTATGTCGTTGTTGAGTAGTTTTTGATCTAAATTCATTTTTAATAAGTCCTACTCCTGATATAATGGCTGGTTTTAGTTTAGCATTATCATTGGTTTTCTTTGTTATTTTAACAAATTGATGCGGTCCGTATTGCGAACATTACATTACTCATGAAGTACCATGATACCGTTTTACTACAACGACGGAACCCTTTTTTGGTTCCGTCACGGTCCGTCTTGTCTGTTGCAGCTTTTGATGAATGTTCGTCCTTTTCGGCCGCTTTGTTTTGACTCTTAGGAATTAAAACTTCATTAAACCCTAGCCCATTCATGTCTCCCGGTGTTTTATGGATTTTAACTATTTCATCGGCAATAGCGATGTTTTTGTTAAACCTTTTAAACTTAGAATTATTTTCTATTAAAACTTCTTGTGTGAGCTTTAGTTTTCTATTTCAAGATTTAGCTCTTGACATGATTTACAATCATTGTCATTTGCTTTTCCTTTTCAAGTCGTTTTGCTTTTCTTTTAACTCATATACTTCATTTTCCAAAACTCCTTTTTAGTTTTAGAAATTTATTTTAGTTATGATTTTAGACTTAGCTCACACAATTGATTATATTGTTTTTGCAAGGTGTCATCATCTATGGAAGAATAAGAAGAATCGGAAAGTACCTCATTTGACTCATGTGCCATTAGAGCGATCTCTTCCTTGCTTGATTCTTCATCGTCTTCACTATCACTCCAAGCACCACTTACAAAAGCTCGTTGATTTTTGCTCTTAGGAGGCTTGGGACATTCTCCTATGAGATGACTTGCATCACCACATCTAAAACACTTTCTTTCACCTTTGATCTTCTTATCATCCCGATCTTTTGAATGGCTTCTTTTCTTCTCGAGGTTGTCTTACAAACTTTCCTCTTCTTCTAAAGAACTTCTTGAAATCTCTAACGCCATGGCATACTCCTCATCTTCACTATCGAACAAGATTCACCATCATCGCTGATTCCGCCTTTGCTTTAAGAGCAACGGTTTGATCTTCTCCTTTCTTCCTTTGATGATCTCGAATCTTTCTCCATTACCATTTCGTGAACTTTGAGGTTGCCAATTAGCTCGTCTAGTGACATTATTGAGAGATCTTTTGATTCTTCAATAGCGGTCACTTTAGCTCTCCATTTGGGATGGAGTGCTCTAAGAAATTTCGACAAAGTTCTTACTACGAAAAGATTCGTCAAGTGCTTTAAGTGATGTAATGATAGTGTTAAAGCGAGCAAAGCCACAATCAATGGTTTCATCTTCAGGGATAACAAATTGTTCATATTGTTGAACAAGAAGATCAATTTTGTTATCCTTGACTTGTGAATTACCTTGATGTGTAACAATTAAAGATTCCCAAATATCTTTGGCGGTTTCACACATAAAAATTCTTTCATATTCTTTTCTAGGTAAAGCATTATAAAGCATCATTTTAGCTTCATTATTTTTAGCAACTAATTTCTTTTGTTCATCAACGGAAATATCCTTTGTTGTAGAACTAAAATCTCCTTTAACAATAATAAACCAAAGATCTATATCTTTTGATTTTACATATGTTTCAAAACGGTTTTCCAATAGATAAATCCATTGGTTTCAAAGAGTGGTGGTCTTTGCATAGATTGCCCTTCTTTAAAGTTTTCGAATCCATGGATCGTTTCAAGTTTATAAAATACAAGTTATTTTAGAAATTCTTTGAGCAACGAGGCTCGGTACCAATTGTAGAAAACTAGAAGGGGGTTGAATAGTTTACCGATTAAAACTTTGTTTTGAAACTTATTGAAAGATCAATTGATATTGATCTTAAGTATGTTAATGAAATATGCAAGCAATATGTAATAAGTAAGCAAGGAAAGAAATGATCAAACCACAACAAGTTGTTTATAGTGGTTCGCCTACAAGGACTCTTTTTCCTTGCCCTACTCCACTCCCCGAGTCTCACACTCGAGAGTTTAACTTCACTAGTCAACAAGCTCCTTTCACCGTGGAGAAAACCTTTACACTTCGCTTACACTATTTCCGACACTAAGCTAGATGTCGAGTTCTTTCCAAGGGTACAACTACTCCCACACACAAAGTATTTTGAGGACTAAAATACTAACCACTCACACTCACAAGATTATGATGGTTTGATACAACAATGAAGTATGGATCAACACTAGATCATACAACACTAAACAAACAAGACTTCCAACTTCTCGTTGAAGCTTGAATATGACTTGATCTTCTTTGCTACAAAGAGATCACTAATATGATATGAAACCGAGTTAGAAAGGTTAGAGAGAGATATGTATGAGAGTATGTTAGAAAGGGATAAAAACTACTTGGCTTGGCATTGCTATTTATAGCCAATTTGACGAGGCGCGTCCACGGACCGCGGACCCCTAAAAGGGTTCCGCCTGTACCCAATTAGTACCGCCATCGACAGTCAAGATATCAAATCTTGCCTAAAGTCAACTCTATCTAAGTAAATTGTGTAAGATATGAAGAGTACAAATCTTCACAAAATATCTAATGGAATCTTCCAATGATCTCCATGATGTAATACATGATGTTAAAATGTTGTATTACTATTAATAGACATATGCAAATGCTTAAGTAGTGTTTGGTTTAAGAACCTAACACATTCTACAAACTACTATCATACATAATGATTAGAGTCATATCAAGATGTTACTAATCATAAATGTAAATGCTTGAATGATGAATATATTGTTTGAGAAAGCTTGTTTTAATATCTAATAAACTTGACAAGCTTTAAGCTTTTATAAATTAAATTTACTTTTGTCGTTAACAAAACTTAGGCAAAGATCAAAATATAAATAACGTTTAATGACGATATTTGTATTAACGAAACTATTTCTCGGTTTAAACCATTGAATTGTAAAATCCGTAATGATGGAACCATCACGGAGAAAGGAAGGTGTATTTCGGATCTTATCGATCTTGGTACTACGGTTTCTACTTGAAGAAGGATAAAAGGTGTACTTCATGAATTGGATGTGTGTTTGGATATTCGTCATGGCGGTTTGGTTATTACATGGTTTTACGGGTTACGTGCTTTTAACCATGGTCGGGATGAAAACCATTATCATAGTTCACTTTAAACGTGAAAGGAGGCTAGAATTGAGCTTTTAATCAGAAGATGTGACAACGGAGTTAATTCACTATTATTTATTTGAGGTTGAAGTGAATTATCACGGGCGAGTGTACTTAGTATCTGAAGGTATCGGGGATGGATGGATGAAGATTCTTCGAGATCCTTGTTCGAGCTTATTATCAAAAAATGAAGACTTGGAAATCTAGTTATTGTTGGGTGTCTTTTACCTTTTCTTTTACCACTTGGGGGAATTGGGCTCTTATCACCTCAAAATAACTATCACTTAAAGGAGTTACATTGTAGTGCTCAGTGTCACATTCAATTGTGGATTTTCAAGAGGTAATGTACGTCTTATACTCGATGGTTGGTTGGTTGATGAGTATAGAGTACTTAGAGATTCAAATGGGCATGAAGTCTCGGCACCGCTCTTTGTTACATATGTGCAAGTTTAAGTCACGAGTTCGGAGTAGTTTACTTCAGGGTCAAATTCATCATATTGGGTATTCTCCATCACCGTCACACGACAAAGAGCTTCTTGAATGATAATGGGGATGATTACATGTTTTGCTAAGAGAGTGAAAAGAGAGAGATTATGACGTCTGCTCACATCGATTCAGCCTCGTACTCTAAAGAAAAGAAAAGTGTACGTTTGATCGCTTTATCTTGAAAGAAGAGAAATCTTCTTATGACGTACATTCACATCGATTCAGGCCTCGTACTCCAAAGAAAAGAAATGTGTGCGTTTCAAGTGCGCATTATCTTCAAGAAGAGAAATCTTCTTATGACGTTTGAACACAACAGTTCAAGCCTCGTTCTTAAAGAAAAGAAAAGTGTGCGTGTCGATGCGCTTTATCTTACGAAGAGAAATCTTCTCTATTATGACCATTCTCATCAACATGCTTCATACTTTTCCATGCGCTCACCATTAAGTGAACAAGACTCTGTTGATTGTTTTCGATTCCACTTTCTCAACTATAATGACGATGACGACATCCCGTGTCTTGATTTTGCGGGAGAAGTGTGAATAGACTACAAATGGATAATGTTCACTTATTTAGTCAAGAATGGCATCTCCGTATGCAATTCTTGAGGGGAGAAGAAGTGTGAATTTTTGCATTGTTGATTGACATTTGAGAATATAAATGGTCATACGGCTCTAAACTCATGTAAGAACCGAGCTTCTTCTTATCGGGTCATCTTCACATGGAGTTTTCTCTTCTAAGAGCCGTTGGTTGACATCCTCACTCGGATTGATGAGTTTATCGACAAAGTGCTTCCGGTTAATGCTTCACGATCAAACAACATGATGATTCCGAACAATCTATCTGTTCTTGTTTGATGTGATTGGTAGTTTGGTGTTACCATCTTGTGTGTTCGTTGCGGCTGATTCTTGATTTCCTTGATGAACATCTTTCTTTCTTGTTTGATTGGGAGAGATTTTAGTTAAGGGACTTGCAAGATGTAAGTTAATTGGGATGCTTTTGGTGATGTTCTTATTTTTGGTGAGTTGAAGATGTTAACTATCTATTCCCCAACCGGACAATCTTGAAGAAGGTCGAGTCTGATCGGTTCTACATTTTCGATATATGGTAGAAGACTAAAGACGAGTTGCATTTAACGATCTAAAGACTTCTTCTTAATCTGGGCTGTTATCAAACAGATTGTCGGTTTAGGGAAGAGCACTAATTGGGGGAGAGTGATATGTCGAATTTAATCCCCAATTAGACTTGCTCACATTCTGCAGCAAGTTGATTCTCACAGATATATTTGTGCTTATAGTGTTCTTCTCAAAAGATTTCAAGTATTCGGGCTTACAATGAGTTGCTGATTCTGAAGTATCAAAACCAGCAAGGGGGAAGGAGACAAGCATCTAAACGCGAGCAAACTTGATGAACTTAATACTTCTAAGTGATTGAAGATATCCCGGGAAGACAAATGTCATTACCGCAGAGAAACTCAAGGTTTGACTCATGGCGTTTAGTGTTTATTCCAACTAGGTGGGGAAGTGATGTTAGAGTTAGTTTCGAAGATGAATGAGGTACATCGGTGTGTGATGATCTCGATGTTATCGCAATCATCGGGGAGAGATTGTGTACATTGGGGATGCTCATTGTTTTACTTGAGGGCTTAATCGGTGATTCGAGATATAATCACTTATTCGGTGTTGACATCCGCAGAGATTGTCACCCGCAGAGATAATCGATGATTCGGCCCGCTTCTTCATTGTTATCGGTTGTTCTCTCTTTGGGGAATGTGTGTACTTGGTCCTTGAGCTTCATACACGATCATCGGGGAAGAAAGCCATTGTTTGCCACAAACATTGGGAGGTGTTTTCCTTCCGGCATGATGTGTATTCGGGAGAGTTCTTGGATATTGGTGTACTTGGTTCTTGAGCTTCATACACATTCATCGTGGATGAAAGATGTGAACATTGGGGAGTTGTTCTTCATTACCCTCATGATGTGTATTCGGAGAGTTCTTGAGCATTATACAAAGAGACCGACCGCATCAATTCAACTACTTGGGGAATTGTTCTCTTGACACCTTTTTGGAATGGATTGCTTTGGACCTCAGTGGAAAAGAAATTTGAGAAGATTATTTATGTGTGGGATGAAACGTTGTTGATGTTCTATTGGATGATATAACCCGAATGGAGAATCTCGATTATCGGTCTTAATAGGAGCAATGGGATTTATGATAATGGTGTGCTTCTCTGCACCGGCTAAGGAAAGCTTGAAATAGAGCTTGAATCTGCTCATCCAAAGGATTTTCGGTTTGGGGAAGTCGCGAGTCTTACTTTCAGATGGTTCAATTTCTTTCTTCAATGCAAGAGCCTCGAAGATTTGGTGGTGAAAGTTTTAGGATGATGACTTCTATCTTCTACAACGGGTCGCTTGATATCCTTATCTCGGTACTCGTATCATCATCTTCTTAAACTATATCATCTACTCTATCCTTGTAAATATTTATTCGAAAACAAAATACAAAATATAAAACCAACAAAAGAAAATAGAAAAATATAAAACCAACAAAATCCATAAAAATCGAAAAATTTCAAAATACCAAAATATGTTTTCACATGACATGTCTTCGGTATCGATAACATCTACGGTCTTAGAAATGTCATTCAATAATGGCACGGGACCATAGATGAAGTTCGAGCAGGAGGTGTAAATATTCCTTTTAAACATGTCTCATAATATGGCTTGCGCTATTACTTGATCAGAACCCGCGCTTAAACCATGGCTTGCTATTATTTGAGATAGCAACCCGTTTTCAAAGAAGGAAAGTGCTACGCTTAAACAATTTTCAAATATTTTGTGCACTTATCCTAAAACTAAATGAGGAAAGTATGTCAAGGATCATTGTTCCTACACAAATGTTTTTTCGCCTAAAATTCTTCGAAAAATATTTGTTGTTTTCAAAAAGTGGTGGAAAATGAGTTGCTTATAAATCAATCGATTCGAGTTTTTGTGAAAATTGAAAACTCAATCAATGACTTCAGCTTTCAATCTTTTCGGAAAATAAGTCATTGATTGAGGGGAGAATGTTTTCAAATTTATATCATCTAACGGACTTTCTTAATTATCCTCGTGCTTATCCGAAAAATATAATTGCCTATGTTGAAGGACTAGGTTTCTAGGATATGATTGTTAGGTTTAGATGATTAGAGTTTGAGAAACACATTATTCCCATACCTTACATGATCCGATTGATATGTTGGATTGACTTTTATTAGTCGATTCTTTGTTTGGGTGTTGTCGACCACCATATATTTGTATGTGTGTTCACTAACGATGCGGTATATTGGTTATAAGAATGTTCCCGATCCGGATCCCACAAATGAAGATGATTGGATGCCGAAGGAAAGGGTAAATATTTCTTGGGTTGACAAATGAAGAAACGGAGCTTAATCGGACTTCAATGGAGAGTTGGCATGAAATGCAACGTAAGAGGTCTTCTTGCATCGTGGATGGTTTTCTTGACAAGTGAAGAAACGGAGCTTAATGGACCTCGGTTGGCATTCAAAATGCAACGTAAGAAGAAGTCTCATTGCATCGAGAAACGGTTTTCTTCCAAACCCTACAAAGAAACAACAACAAAAGCGGCTCAACCACCTAAGGAATCTTTGTGCATGATACCATTATTAAACAATTTTGAGTAAATTGAATTAAATTGTTTTGAATATGGAAAATGTTGTTTTGAAAATATATTGGACTAAATTTTGAAAATCACGGACTTCATTTTATCAAAACTTAAGTCACTCAATTATCGACTTACATCATCGATTGAGGGAGAGTGATTTTGAATAAATTATTTTCAAACAATATTGCTTCATAAAAGTCCGTTTATGCGCTAAAATGTGGTGATCTAAATATTTAATGTTATGTCATGGTATGGTTTTCTTTAAAACTCAAAGATCATCAAAATGAAATTTTTTCATTCTTGTTTGATTGTGAAATTGTTTTATTTTACTTAAAGATCTCTTAAAACTATCATACCGACACTAACAATCTTTAATGTCTAAATCTGGTCCTTATCTATCATTTTTCAAAATTAAATCTTGCCACGTCTTTCCCAAATTTTTCTAAATGACTTAATCAGTTGGGATCACAAATCTCAAATGGTTTGATATTTCGATCGGGTAGAGATCGTGTTTTAAATCTCAAATCTGTTTTAAATGGAATTGGTTTTAGTCCTTTAAAGGCACTCCTGCCTCCATGTGCCAAACGATTTCAAAATACATAATGCACATGTTGAGGAGGAGGATTTATCCAAAACCATATGAGTATTTAAACAAGGCCACATTTTCTCCCATGTTTTCTAAACCTAATTAAATCACTTGGGATCCAAAATCTCAAAGGATTTGATATTTTGATCGGGGAGAATTTGTGATTTAATAATGAAATTTGATAAAAGTTGATCGTTTTGATTCGGTTGTGCAGTTGCTCTCTCATATGTGCTAAACGCTTTCGAATCTCGAAGCACATATTGAGGGGAGCAAAACCATCGAGTACAAAAGTTTTTAAAAGAGATTATAAAGTACCTTGATTGTGTTTTCAAATGGCTTCTTAATGGATTTTGTGATTGTGGATGTGCTTCAAAGAACTCTTGCCTCTATGTGATAAAATGATTTCAAAATCCTATGCACATATTGAGGGGGAGAATTTTACCAAGAAAATCAAATGGCTTTTTCGTATGAAAATTGTGATCAAAGAAAATATTTCAAAGTCCTCTTGCCTCCATGTGCCAAACAATTTCTAAATCACACGCACATGTTGAGGGGGAGGTTTTCTAAATGATCAAAACTATTAAGGTACAAAATGCTTTGATCTCGTATCACAAGTACCTTGATTGTTTTTCCAAATGATTTTTCAATTGGTTTCATGAAGGAAAGAACAATACCAAAAGACCGACCAATTTACTTTATGCATGGAGTTATAAGGATGGTTAGGTTAGGTATTCGTTCCCACGATCCGCCAAAACCGGAGGGATCTTCCCAGGGACAATCCACTAGATAGTGTAGAGTCCTTAGGAATATTGAAAAAAAAAAGGAGAAAAATGAGGAATGGGAAGAGTGCGGATGAGGCTAGCTAGTCTTGGAATAAACCCAACAAGGTTCTAGTTATGAAGTCTCGGTAAGCAATGAAGGGGTTGAAGAATGAAAAGAAATGAATATGAAAAGGGTGAAAAGAAATAGCCCTCCAATAATTCAACCTTAGGCGATGAACCGGGTTCAATACATATGCTACTAAGTGGTTACTAAGGTAACACCGGTATTGAAGACAAGGCGTCATGGACCCGATGGACGATCGCACTAAACTTCCCAAGCCACTCAAGTTCCTCTTAAAGGGCTTGTTTCATTCTCACGGGAACCGACATAATCTATCGACTTTCTCTTAGAGATGGTTGATATTGAAGTAGAGACCCTCTCCTAGTCTCCGACACGGGAACCAAATGTGCACTATTGAGTCTAGAGCCAAGAGATCATCCACAATATCTCGTTAGGACACTATATTCTTGAAGACTTGCTTTTCACACAATGTGGAAAGTAAGTATATATTAAGAGTCCCACGCATTATCCTTGTGGTATTGCGGAACATCCGAGTGGTATGTAAAAGTATTCACGATGAAGATGGAAATCCTTCTAGAGCCAACATCAAACAAGCTCTTGGTGGGTGACATGTGAGATCTTCTCGTAAGATCAAACTTGTGACAACCGGATAGAAACGATGGGAGATTCATTCTTGAATCAACCTTGGTCCAGAATGGAATTGACGAATACTTTTGGAAAAACCGTTCGATGTGCAAACCTTCTTTTCTCTAGCACGTCGAATGTGTATTCATTTCAAATTCAAAAGTATATCGATTGAAAAATACTTTTAGAAAACCATTCGATGTGCGAATCTCTTCTTTTCGCTAGCACATCGAATGTGTACTCATTCTCTAATACAAAAGTATTTTGTTTGAAAATTGATCTTTCTCATAAAACCTTTGTCGTATTGCAAAACTCTTTATTCTAAGCAATACGCGATTGTTTTCAAATCAATTTTTCATCAATCGGTGAATCTCAATTATTGGTTCACTCACTCCGTGTTGTCTTCTTTGAGGCGTTCGGTTTGAGAACAACTAGAACATTGCGAAACCACATCAAGGAGATTCTTAGGAATCCTACGATCACAGGCGATACTTGTCTTGATCAGCGGGAACCGTGGGCGTGTACCTCAATTCAAATGAAAGTGATCAAAGACACTTTCGTGTGTTTTATTGCTAATCTGTTGTTTGCGGTACACTTGGACGGTTGCGGTGATCGAATTGAGGAGTCAATCCAAAGCCGCATGCTCACAAATCCACACTTAATTTGAAGAAATCATGGTGGTGCATATCTACATAACTCGGCTCGAATATTTCATACTATGCTTATGCTTATTGCGCAAATATCATGAACCGATAAGGCTTCCGCTACTCGATGGAAAGATGTCATGATTCAAAAGTGTGAGCATGTCGGTCCAAATGTCACAACTTCACATGAAGGCAACACTACTATAGATGATCCGAGAGATTTCATCGTGGTGATGATCTCAAAGAAAGCTCGAAGATCATCAAAGATGTGGATCGATTAAAGGCCTCCACCGAAAGTACAAATCAATGCGGACTTTGAAGAATCGCTACAAATGCACAAAGATTGCGAATTTGAAGAATTCAAGTCTGAGCTCGAGCGAAGTCAAAGATAGAATGCTAGGAAGCAAAAATGTATTTCATGGGGTGACCTCCCTTAGGGGGAGATTGTTAGGAATTAGAAAATTCCATGTTAAAGAGTCGGTCACCCCAATAATGGTCTAGCATATGTTAGCTCGTAGATTTGTAGTTACTTACGTTATTATGTCGTTTATTAGTTAGTTTGTAGCGTAGTTTAGTTTAGAGCAACACCGTGGAGGAAGGACGGGTCTTTACCCACTGTATGCCTGATCCACAGGCCGTTAGGAGATCGTATTTCTTGTAACTATAAATACCCCTTCCATCCATGGAAGGGGTGGTGCTTCATAATCTAATATTCCATACTTTGAGTAAACCTCTAGCAAGAACACCCTCTCTCTCTCTACTTTCTCTCTCTAAAATGGAAAACATGTATTTTGATCTCCCAAGACCACCCGAATCATCAAACACAATAAAAATAACGATCCTACAATTTTAGAGCATTTCGAGGTCAAGATGAGTAAGATCAATTTGTAAAAAATGAGAGAAATATCAAACTAGGTGTTTTGAGATGAGAGAAACAATGTGTAAACATTAGAGTGGAAAGATGGTGAGTTTTGAAGTAATGATACATCAAAAACACCTTTAATGTGATCCCAAGTCATCCATGAGTGAATGCGAGATCAACTGAGCCTAAGGAAAACTTAAGTGATCCTAATGTAGCATGTTCAACTAGTCCAATAAGGTCTGGAAGGTTGGATTGATGCAAAAAGGCCTAAAATGAACTTCTGTCTACTCGGACGCCATGGGTCCTTCCCTTGAAGGATCCGGCTAGTTGTAGCCAAGGGATCTGGCATATGAGACAGATTCCTTAATAGAAAGGTTGCGGATTTTAGTTCCATTTATAGAGTTTTGAAACCAATGATCTCTACAGCAAGCATATATGTATACAAGTAAAACATAGTAAGTATAGCATGTAGAGACAACATATGGGCAAACAAGTAAGATAACGACCAACTTTTGATATAAGATCAAAAGTGGTAAAATTTCCTACTTAGTTGATTTTCTTAAAGCATCCATGTTTTCATCATGCCACGACAAGAGTTTAGTTCTACCAAATGACAACTACATCGTTTTAAACATACATAACAAGTTTTAGATAGGACCATACAAATCACCTCCAAATATCCATCTCATCTTCGCTTCTTCTTCTTACCCATGAGGAAGTGAGCAATGCACTTGAACATTCCCTTGGTTTGTTGAAATTCTTGTGAAGGACTTGGAATTTCAGGCAATTGATCAATGTATGAGATGGGGTCAAGATGATAGTTGTTGGTGGGATTGCTAGCTTCTCCTTCGGTTTCCTCGGATGAGTCAGTAGGAGGATGAGGCCTTTTACCATCAACCATGAATCTTGTTGTTCGTCCCTCGGTGAGAGGTACCATGACATGATTACAAAGGAAGTGGTCATCCGTCATAGGGGAAGGTTCCTAGGCACTCATAAAGTTTGCTAGACGAGTGAGAAGCATAGCATAGGGAAGCACCATTTTTTGGGTTCTAAAGACACTTGCCATTCTTTTGACCATGTAGTAGGCTACGTTGAAAGGAGTTTCATTGATGAGATAATAGATCATGTAGACAAGGCAAGCATTTAGATGATCCTTGTTCCCAACCAAGCAAACAACATTTTATCAAAGGATTTGTTCCCATTTCTTGTATATTGGGAACATCTTAAAGAGCTCCATTTGGAATGGGTCTCGGTGGATGCTTTTGAGTTTCGAGTGACACGAGTTTGTGAGGTTCTTTGAATGAAGACGACATCCCTTACCGTGACGGGTTCATCAAGAGAAGTAAGATAGACATGGTGAGTGTCAACCATATCATTGAGTTTGGAGAGGGACCAATCACTTGAGTACATACACACACCTTGGCATGAAATGCGAAGGATTCATGCAAACTCGATAAGAGTTAGGATGAATTTTTGATTGTTGATGACAAAAGAGATAGAGATGGTTCTATCATCATTTCTAATGATGCGGACACTCTTGTAGAACTCAAGGACAAATACGGTACAAATTTGTTCATTGATGCAGAGTAGGCAATCGAAGTTGATCCTAGAGAAGACTTGAGGGATATAGTTATCATTGATGAAAGATTGTTCAATAACACGTCCTTGAAGAAATGTTTTTGAAGCATCTTGAATGTTTTTCGGTCCTTGGGCGTGAGACCTTCCTTATGGTGATGCATTGGAATGTAGTGGGCGGTGTTTTGGTAGTCTTGTTGGGTTGAGCTAGGCATGTTTAATCCTAAACAAAAGACCACAATGTGGTGTTAATTTTGAGAAGAATTCCTTTGAGCTTTATCACAATTTTGCTTGAAACATCCTTCTTTTTAATTTCATTATGAGTTTTAATTTGTATTAACAATGTTTGTTCTTTGATTAGTTATCTTAGATAGCTAATTACAATAATGTGATAGCAAATTGTGACAAACCCACTTGAATCAAAACTCTAAGGATGCGAAAATTGTATTACAAAGAACTTGAGAATGGAAATCACAATGTAGTGAAGATGAAACTTACACAAGTGATTAGATAGCCTGAATTGATGAAGAGGAAGCTCCATGAATAGTAGTAGTGAGTTTAGGGTCTTGTATGAGATAAAGTGGAAGATGAGAATGTACAGTGATTATCAAATACATTATCTGTTTGCTGATATGCCGGTTCTGCCGGATTCTTTGAAAAAAGGATCCGGCACGTTATGGTCAAGGGATCCGGCTATTCAGTAAGGTTACAAATTTAGTAAGGTTGATAATTTGACGGGATAATTTTTTGATTCCAGTTTTTATCAAAGGTTTACTCTATTCCTTAGAGCTCATCTATTATAGATGTGATACAAGGTTTGACAAGTCTTCGTATTTACGAAACATATTTGGCGAAGCACTTTTATGAGTAAACCATGAGTCGAGAAAAAACAAAAAACACATCAAGTTCCATTTTAACGTGATACAAAGGATTAGATAGAAGATCTTGATGTAGATTACTAATGCAACAAACATATCTTTATGCGGAGAATGGTGGATAAAGACTTTTAGTTAGCAATATTTCTTTTCATGATGAAGGCGTAAATTGACTAGCTTATTAAGTCTAGAAAAATCAAGGAGGAATACTATTCCCGATGATATGTTGAGATGGAAAGTAGTGAAGAGAGGCTTTTTAGGAAATTGTGACTTTAATGTTAGACACATAATCTACATATATATATACATAATATTTAGTATATGCAAGGTCTTTATAAGGATGCTTATCATAATAGAAAAACATATACCATTATTTTATCCACAAGTAATTAGCATGTTTTAGACCAACTAGTAGTAATTAAGAGAACATACCTTTGCTATATTCCCTTTTTATGGTCTTTAGACACCATAGACGCGAAATACTTCATCGGCTTTTAAAATACTTAATCGTATTTTGGAAAAGCAAGTAGTGGTCATTTTGGATTCTTCTTTGGGTGTTGACTTTATTTTTCTTTGGATAGAACGAAGTCATTGGAAGAATCCTAGCATGAAGATTTCTCAAATGAAAAATGTTAGAATGATTTATCAATATCCAACATTTTGTTAAAAGTAAAAAAAAAATCTAATACATGATTTTTATTTTAAGAAATTTCCGTCTTTGTAGTTTTCAAACATATGCGGATCGTATCAAGTTTTTAAAGTACAGTATACTCTAAGAAACTTGCTAACGAGGCTCTAATACCAATTGTGGAAAACTAGAATGGGGGGTTGAATAGTTTTGCCGATTAAAACTCCGTTTTAAATTATTTAGATCGACTTATGTCAATCCATTTAGATTGTGTGTTGGATATTGATAGATGGATATATATATATAAATAATGCAAAGAGATAAAGAGTAAAGGAACACAAAACCACAACACGAGTATTTATAGTGGTTCGGCTATAAGGACACCTTCTTTGCCCTACTCCACTCCCCGAGTACCCAACCCGAGAGTTTCTAAGCACTACAAAACACAAGCTCCTTAATGTGGTGGAGAAGCCTTCACAACGTCGCTTACACTTTATCCGGTACAAGGCTAGACTCCGAGTTTTTCCACGAGGTAGAACCAAACCTATCACAACGTCGCCAACACTTTATCCGGTACAAGGATAGATATCGAGTTCCATTACAAAGGATAAACTACTACCCAACAGTACTACCCAAAAGAGACAAACTTTTTTTACAATACTTGAAAGGATATTAATATCCTTTAACCCAAACTACACAAATATACATCGACACACCATATCGAATGTACACCTTCGGCACTATATACCAATGCCTTCAACACGACACACTATTGGAGGGAGAGAAGAATTATCAACAAGATGCACTTTAGTGGTCTTGATGACGACGAAGCTTAGCAGCTCATGACCTTGAGCTTGCACGTCTTTAAGAGGTTGTGATCTCGCCTTTAAGAGGAACCTAGAGAATCACTCAAAGAGAAAACTACATAGAATGATCCTTTGGATCTGAGGTTAGAGAGGTTAGAACATAGAGAGAAGATATGTCTAAAAGGGTTAGTGAGAAAGAGAGAAATG
Source organism: Chrysanthemum lavandulifolium (assembly GCA_022545495.1). NCBI lineage: Eukaryota > Viridiplantae > Streptophyta > Magnoliopsida > Asterales > Asteraceae > Chrysanthemum > Chrysanthemum lavandulifolium. The sequence continues at coordinate 105,238,663 of CM040241.1, forward strand.
GCTCACTATTTATAGGAAAAATTGCCTATTATTCCACGGTTCTGGCGGGTCCCTTACCCAAGGGATCTGGCCAGTGCAAATCAAGGGATCCGGCTACTAGGTCAGCTTAGTCTAGATTTTGGGTTGCAAACCGGGTTATGGGTTATGGACCATGGGTCATGGACTTTGGATCATGGATACCCAACAAGATACAATGTACCTAGTCAATGGGTTATTGATCTTGGGTCATGGGTCATGGACTTTGGGTCATGGACCATGGCTAATATCCAACATGACTTCATGCATGATGTCATTGATGCAGGTTATACTGACCAGGTCTTAATATTTATAGTGTCTCGCTATACCTATGGTCTACCCTAATGCACTAACGGGCAGTGTACCCGGTCGTGTGTAGTGTAGTAAATGGTAAAGCCGAGGTCGTCCCAAGAGCTATGTGTGTTGGATTACTACTAAGTCTAATTGTCACAGAATAATAATGGTTTTGATAGGGATTTAATTAATTAAACTACTAATGCAGAATATAAAATAAAAGCAGATAAATGGTAAAAGGGAAATCAATAGAGGAATAGTGGTGCTAACCTAGTCAATCTTCCTAGCTAGTTATGTCTATGTCTACCTACTTCCAATTACTTCAGGTGGGGTCAAATTCGAGAGGACAACATTTGATCAATTCGCCCTAACCTATCAGCAAAGATGCCACCACAAGAGAAATCAGACGCACCGTCATAAGTCTTATTGTTCCTGGTCCCCTAAGCCGAGTCATTAAGTACAGCTGCATGCTAGATTCTAAATAGTGAGTGCCCGGCCGTTAGGAACTTATACACTACACCCCCAATTCTTAAGTTCATCCAAACGATAGGTGATCAGTTGGTCAAATCGCACAAGTACAAAGGGTCGTCAGTTGGTTATATCTTACCCTTCCCGTCTCAGTCCGCTCACCTAGGGTCAGTTGGTCATATCTCCTAGGATATTAGCCTCTATCGCCATTCAAAACTACCGAACCAAGGGTGACTACCAAAGAACTATGCATGCATACACTTAGAAATAATTGTACGGAAGTAAAGGTAAACGCAAACAAAACAATTAAGGAATCATAACTAGGCTAGCACCAAAGGGTGCTTAGCCGCTCATATTAATCATGCAAATCAATTCAATATTCAAAGGTACGAAATACATGAATTGAAAGTAAAATAAATAATAAACGCTAAAGCTTATCGTAATGGTGTGACTTCTCCTTGAAACAGACTCGTATGCTCCCTAGACCCGCTTGAGCTTTTTCCACGCTCTCAGTGTTGTGTGTGGAATGGGATGCTTTGAAATGCCGGAATTCGTGGGGTATTTATAGGCTGTGTCCGGGTTACAGGCGTAACCAATAGAGGAGTTACGCCGTAACCTTCTATTTCTTCGTAAATGCACTAGATCTCGCTAGTTACGGCGTAACCTTATAAGTAGTTACGCCGTAGTCTTCAATAAACTTGGTTACGTCGTAAGTGATGCGGTAGTTACGGCGTAAGTATCAGCGGCGTGGAACATCTTTTGACCTAATGGAGTTACGTCGTAACCTTTGGGAAGAGTTACGCCGTAACCTCTTGATAAGTTGGACTTCTGGGTCACGCAATAGTTATGGCGTAATGTGAGAGACGAGCTAAGCCGTAACTTCTTCAAAATAGGCATACTGTGATAAATCTTTAGTAATGTTTCCATTTCCGCGTCTCTTTAGCTCCAATGCTCGTAATTTACCTGAAAGTGGAAAACAATGGAAAACAAGCGTAAATCCATATAAATGATATAAATAACGAGCATTGTCGGGGGAAATTGATACTTAATATTCAGAACTATTTGATGTTATCAGTCATGCAATGGGTCATGGGTTATGGATCATGCTCCATGGGTATGGGTTATGGAATTTGTTTTTTACTCAACAAGATTCATTGTACCTAGTCAATGGATCATGGGTCTTGGTTCATGGGTTATGGAATTTTGGTTTTTACCCATTATTTACCCATTTACAAGTTATACAAAGCACATATACATTTTTATAAAATATAAGTAAACAACATTACTTGTAAGTGTTTTATAAAAATGGTTTTGGTTTTATATAAATTATTTAACTAAACATGTGTTGATGGTTTTATATATTTAGTAAAAGTGTGTTAGTAAACTATTGGTTAAAGCTTTTACGTATTTTATTTAGTTCGTTAAAATGATTTTATGTTTGTTATCGACAAAACATTAGAAGATCGTAAAATATAAATAAACGTTTTTATGGTTTATTTGTATTAACAGTATCGTTATACATGAGATGTTAAACGAACGAGTCGAGATGGTATTGTGATACATAAGATGTTAAACAGATAAGTCAAGATGGTATCGTTACACATGAAATGTTAAACGGATGAGTCGAGATAATATCATTACACATGAGATGTTAAACGGATGAGTCGAGATGGTACCGTTACACATAAAATGTTAAACGGATGACTCGAGATGATATCGCCAAAACTGGCGCCAATAGTTCCCGGCGTAATCTCTTTTTGTACGATAAAATTAGATGTGATTAACTCTTATCCTCTCAACCACCAACACATTAGACACTCTTATCATCACAACCACCAACATATACACTGTTATTATGAAGATGGTGCCATATGAAGCTTTTGCGCGTCCTTGTGGATGGGGAAATGTAGTTCTGCGAGAATCACATCAACCTAAAAGCCGTGGTAAAATGTATTATGCATGTCCTTAATCAAAGATGAAAAATTACACATTTTTTATTTGTTTACTATATAAATAATTTGGTTGGCTAGTAAAAATAATTTTCTTTACGCTTTAACAGCCTCGGGAAAAGGATTGTTATGAATGTGATTTTTTTTATGGAAGGAGGAACGACACGTCTACTGGCCGGTTCTCTTGGAGCTTTAACGCCTCCAAGTTATTCTCCAGGACCTTCAAAACCTCAAAGTTATTCTCCAAGACAGTGCTCAAACTGCAAGTTATTGAATTTGAAAATAAAGGTACTCGAGACAACACTAGAAATGTATATGCATTCTGAATACCACATACTCCATTCAACGACACTACTTCATGAGGTTTATAATGGCATGGGAAAACTAGGTTTGGAGTAATTCGCATGCTTTAATGTTTAACCTTTTATCGATGTGTAATGTAACTCGTATGCTTTAATGTTTGAATGTTTATCGATTTGTAATGTAATTCATATGCATTTTTCTTCTTTGTTGGTTTATATAGAGTATTCATATGCAATCTACTTCATGTAATTCATATGCATTTGGTTTGGAGTAATACGTATGTTTTACTTATTCGTATGTATCTTTCGAGTATTTGTTTTAAGGAATATGAAAATAGTATAGTGTTTTTTTTTTAATACACATTTTAAATTTTATAATTAATATATTAAATAGTAAAGTATTGATTCTGTAAATTTTTTAATTTACATATTTTTAAAATTAATTTACTAATATATAATTTTAAAGAAAATAACTTTTTAAAATTAATTTATATATAAATATTTTTTTTGGACTATAAATGTTATTTTAAATATAAAAAGAATTGATTTTTTAAAAACAGTTAGGGACGACATTATCGTCCCTAAGTTTTTTTTTAATTGTTTTAAGATTATAAAGGTATATTAAAAGATATCATTTGATTTAAAAAGTTTTTAAATATTAAAAAATTAATATTTATTTTGTAAAACCCTTAGGGACAAAACTGTCGCTCCTAACTGCGTGGGCCTAAGTTGCTTGTCTGATTCCAATTTTTGTTGAAAAAAAGTGGGCCTATGACAACAGTTAGAGACGACAATGTCGTCCCTAAAATTTTGTCGTCCTAAAACCTTTATATTGGTGTAGTGCGCAAGTCTTCACGTATGTAAACACAGCTTGTACCACATGGAATATTTCTTTAAAGACGAACAAATGAATCAACTTATAACATTACATATAGTTCAAACACGATACTTGATGTTAGCGCTGTACAACTGTTTATGTAAATTGTAAATCAATTTGTGCTAGCTACTAGTAACCACCACCAAATGGTTTAGTAGTAAGGCGCTTGATATCCTCACAAGAGATTTAAAGTTCAAACCTCACTGCGTACATATATGAAGGTGGCTAGGATAAGGGTGAGAAACGATCACAAAGATAACTAGTTAGGATGCGTATGTCTCGATCAAAGACTCGCCCTCCCAGATTACAATATAACATGAAGAGGGATAATTTCATCCGTTTGATTTGTGCGACTATTGTGTGGTAGTTACTAGTTAGAACTTAGAAGGGATGTACTAGAGCATAAATTAAACATCATGGATTAAATGTATTTGTCAACTTTTGCATCATTTAATCCGTCTGATTGCCATAACTAATATAAATTTTGTGGTACAATATTAAAAATTATATTAATAGCAATACTTGTGTATAGTGTTTGTGGGGTGTCAAGTAATCATTAACGATGATCAAATAAAGTTTGGTGGTTCATGATTTGATAGTTATTATTATAATTATTTTATGTAAGATTTTCACCTTCTAATGGAATCTCTAGGAGATATATCTAAAATTATCTAACTTTTTTGCAAGTTATAATTGCTTGTAAATCATATAAATAATAGATTAAAGCTCAAAATTATACTGCTTTCGTTTGGGTAATAATGTTTAACTTTGTTTATATCTAACCACATTTTGATCATTACAAATCTAGCGGTGAGATCAATATAGATCATAAATTCTCTAAATATCAAATGAACAAATCCTCATCAAATGACAAAAAATACACATCGCGACGAGATTTTTTTTATCTTTCAGTAGACAGTCACTTCGTTATATTTTCGATGAGCTTTTTTAGTCTAGTGTTGAAATTTCAGCCTTGAAAAATCACATGTGATTTGTTATTTTAAAAATCACGTGTGACTTCACTAATCACATGTGATTTGTTGTTTTAAAAATCAAATATAATTTTAAGGTAACAAATCATATGTGCTTCTTTTGAGCGGAAATTTCAACACTTAAAAAAAAAACACGGAAAAAAAGTTCGTCGAAAGTATATAAAGTGTCTCTCCATAAAAAGATGGTTTAATTCTCATCATAATGGTATGATTCGTTTCACATAACGATTAATAGTTTGTGAAAAATTTAATTTTTAAAAAGACTTATTAAAGTGGTTTTTTCATTTTGATAAAGAAAAATGATCAAGGTTTATTCATTTGGTCTTTAAAGTATTTTTGATTTATGATAAAGTTTTCTCTATTATAAGGTATATAATTTGGCGTCATGAAACGGCGCCCACTACCGTCGTTTAGGACTTGGGCTTTTTTTTTTCTGCTTTTTCCTTCAGCCCATTCACTATTATTGTTGGCCTCTTTCTTGATTGTCGACTGCACCTCTGTCGACATTGTTTCTTCTAAACAATATTTAACACTCCACCTCATGCTTCAACATTCTGATATGTGTCGTTTTTAGATCTGTTAATTTCATGCCACTACATGTTATCCATCTTCGAACTCATCTCAATCAACATATGTATATTTTAAATACACAAGTAATTATAATCGTATATTTTTTGATGTCTTCTCGATGGAATTCATATGGGTTTTTGATCCTCTGTTTGAGCGTGTATTAGGAGACCAGGTTTTGCTAAAAGTAATTTGTAGAACAATGTTTACTTTATGATAGTTTATTTTATAAATGAACATATCGATATCGCTTTGCAACATTTGATTGAATCATGCAGCTATAGGGCATTTGCAGTAGGTGACAAACACCTAAGACACTATAAAGCCCAAACTATACATCGCACACTAAACACACTGTCAAAAATCGTTACCCATTTATGTGCATGACCAACGCCCCGCCGCAACGCGGCGGCGCGAAGCCATCCTTGTTAATGTAACATCATGGTGGATTCGTGACGAGTTTGAAAGGGATAATACCACGTTCTTTTTAGCTTACAATAGTAGCATAAAAAAACCAATAGGTTGGGGATAAATGAGTTTTTAAACCTATAACACTATCAATTTATTGTCGTGGACAAAAGTCAAAATTAAATTAGTTTGGTTAAATTTAAAAAAAAATTAATGGAGAAAAAAAAATATATGCATAGCCTTGTGAACTCATTTTTTTTTTTTTTTTCGTTCGGACTTAACTATAAATAAACTTTATACTTAGATTAGTTAATGAATTTACAATCAAACCCTAAACTTTTAATAAAAGGCTAATCTTATATATACTTTTATAAACTTATGTGTAAAATTCTCAATTACCATAATTTTTTTTCTTTTTTTGTATATATTTTTATTTTTTTTATAAACAACTACTACTATTATTAGTATTATAACTATAATTATTATTATTAAATTAATCGTAATACCTAAAACATCACCAACGTATGCCTATAGCAATAGATATATGAATAACATATATAAACATTTATAATCGATGAATTTGAATTATGTTAAAATATCAAATTAAACTATTGAAAAAGTAAGATTATTATACAAAATTGGTCATATTTTCAAACTCGAAAAAATATAGTTGAATATTATTATTAGTTATACTCATTGTTCGAACCTAATCCGCGTTTAATAACCCGTGCGTACCAGGGTTGAAAACTAGAATACAGATAACGATATATAGTTTAATTAATACCAAAAATCTGTAGATGTACGGGATTATAAGTGTCAAAATAAAAGCACGACATATAAGTATCCACAAAACAAATTTATTTAAAATATTATTATTAGTTGTACTTTTAGTCTGAAACTCGTGTGTGTAATATCACAAGTACATAACATTAAATAGTGTCAAATTCTTATATGTCCTATATTATACTAAAATTCTAAAATAAATTTGATTCATGCGTAAATCACGTGCGTACATAGGACTTACAGCTATTACTACACACACAAGTATACCTACTCACTTCGTCTCATAATAAATGTCTATAATACTATTTTTGAATATCTCAAAATTAGTTTTGCTTTTTATATTCCAACCAATAAAAAAGAGTTTTAATAGATCGAGATCATATTTCATTGGTGAAGAGTATTGTCATTTAGAATTTGTAATACTTTATTATTTTAAAAGTAAACAATTATTACAAAACGGAAAAAATATATATACTCCAATTAGTTTCACAAAGTAAAACAAAAATGACATTTCACCTTCCACATTAATATGTCCCTCCACCCCTACCCCATTCCAAAGGAACTGGACTTGTTATCTACGCATCTCACTTTCTATAACAAGATGGACAAAAAGTTGGTTAAAAATTTTCAACTATTGTTTTGGCTAAGAAAGATAAAACATGCAGAGTTGCTTCTCAAGCGAAAAAAAAAGGTAATCTCACTTTCTATAACAAGATGGACAAAAAGTTGGTTAAAAAATTTCAACTATTGTTTTGGCTAAGAAAGATAAAACATGCAGAGTTGCTTCTCAAGCGAAGAAAAAAAAAAAAAAGGTACCGTACCATACCAAATTAGATTTACAAGAAACTCACTTATGCTCGGTTTATAAGTTTTTTGATTTTTGAGTAAGAAAAAATCCAAAAAGTAGGAAGTAAACATTTTAGCTGAATTTTGATATAAAACATTTTACTTCAATATCAATTAGATCAGTTTTATTTTTTTCTTCATTTCAAGGAATACTCAAAAACACAATTTTTTTTCTGTTTCATTTCATTTTTTCTTTACTTTCTTAAGTGACACTCGTGAACACAATCTTACAATTGGATGCCACATAAGTGAATATTATTTTGTTCGGTGAAACAAATAGTTGTACTTTATTACTGTTCGTAATTACTACTACAGACACCAAACACCCACTCAGAGTGAACAAAAGTGACCTTAAAAAGAGGGACATATATTTCTAAAAAAAAATAAAATTACTACTCATGTTATTATTTAGCTTTCTCTGGTTAAAAACTGCAAAAAAGAAAAAAAAAGATAGAACATATCAAGACCATGGCAAATAAAAAACTGTAAATTTTTTATACTGACAAAATAATGTAGTCTTAACAGAAAGAAATAGCTCTAATATAGTTAAATTCATACGGTAAATGGGTTTCTTTTCTTTTTCACAAATTTTACTATCACTTTAACATTAAAACCAAATGACAGCATCTCAAGTAAAAAATAAAAAATAATAAAAAATAAAATTTATGCCTAAAAGCTACTATATAAGCTACGAAAACGACTAATCTTCCATTCAAAAGTATTTTGTAAAGCTTTTTTTTTCAACAATGGTGATAGTCTAATGAGTAATATATTACTTCATCTATATCACGTTATAAAGTATTTGGGATATTTTTTAAAATGAAATACTTAAAAAATTAAGATTAAACACTTGCTTATAATGAAAAATTTTAATAGCACATCTATAATAACATTAATTGCAACACTTTAAAACATTTTGTGTAGACATATTTTTACAAAAATAATAAAAAAACACAAAGTAATTTAATATAAGAAAAAAAACGTCTATAACAATAATTACCTAATAAATATTATTTTTAAAACACCTCTAATATGAAAAATACATGTTATTATATATGTTGTAAACTAATAAAACACACAATGCTTCATACAATTTATATGTAAACAAGTTGATGGTACATATGGTTCTAGAAAACGAAACGGACCAACGGGTTCAACCGGAAACTGGAGTCACCACCGGTTCGGTTATCCTATACAAATCGTCCAAAAACGATATTATTAAATTAATAGAGTTTCAAAATGCATACTAAATTACAATGGTCAAAAAATATTATCAAATCGCAAGAGTGCCTCAAGAACCAACGTATAAATCTTTTAGATTTTGTTTGATAAAACTTATCGTAAAAATTAAAAACTTTGTTTCATAAAAATCGGACGATTTCTTCAAAATAAGGATGCAAAGTGATAAGTGCTAAAAAATAGTTTGAGAAAGATTGAGTCTTTTTCTAAAAAAAAATAAAAATAGTATTAAGCTTACAAAGACTTAAAAACTTAAAAGAAAAGCTATTACACATGATCTAATAATAGTTGGCAAATCTGGCTTCTAATAAATTCGAAGTATTTGGGTTTCGGGTTAAACACAAGTTAAAAGGGTTAAATTTGCCAACATCTACCTAGCAGAGTAGGTCAGGGGGCATTTCTCCATGTGAGAGGTCTTGAGTTCGAGTCTTTCAATAGAAACCAACCGTTCTATAAAAAAAGTAAACTGCAAAATACATCTTCGTGGTTTACAATTTTTGAGACCTTACATCTCTGTCAGAAATTATTGGCATCTTACATCCTTTGTTAGTCAAACATTTACCATCATACATCCCTAAAGACAAACGACAAATATTTTTTCGTTAATCGCTAATGGGTGTCTAATGGAGGGCTGTTTTGGTCTTTTCACTTATAATAGGGATGCATTTTTCAGTTTACTCATTTACTTACTAGAAAGATTTATTTTGAGCTTTACTTTTCAACTTTTATTATTATTTTTATTATTATTATTATTATTATTATTATTATTATTATTATTATTATTATTATTATTATTATTATTATTATTATTATTATTATTATTATTTTACTTTTTTTAAAACCATCACTTCATTAGAAAACCAAAGGGATATTACAAGAAGTTGGTGGGAAGCCGAGACACTAGTTAGGCTCTCACTCCTTTCTGAATACAAAAACTTAGTCTATGAAAAATAAAGGCACCACTCTTGACATTATTTGAGTGGCTAACAACAATGGACTTGATACGGGAAAGTATATCCAAAGCCTCCGCGTCAAGCTCCCCAAATGTTGAAAAGGCAAATGGTATGAACTTATAACCGTTGTCTTCACATGCAAACACATATTTCGTTTTCTTCTTCTCTACTGCATTATGTAAGGCTACCCCTGGGGCCCACGAAGACGCATCAATGACAGCAAAAGGGGAGATTCCAGTCACATCCAAACATGCATCCTTGCCCTGGATCCAATTGAATAATAACACGTCTGTGGGATGTAGCTCTTTCCCAACCCTTGAAAGAAACCCCATTGGAGCCTCCTTCCGCACCATGATCCCCACCTTAGAACATATATCAACAAGAATTGAGGAAAACGAATAAAAAGCGTATAAAAACGGATGAAAACGAAAAAAAGTGGTCGAAAACAAAAAAACGGACGAGAACGTATAAAAACGGATATAAATGTAAGAAAACGTATAAAAACAGCGAAAACGAAAAAAAATGGACGAAACGGGATAAAACGGACGAAAAGTGATAAAAACGGATAAAAACGGGAAAACGTGTAAAAACGAACGAAAACTGATAAAATGTAAGAAAATAAAATAAGAGTAAGTAGTAGTAATAATAATAATAATAATAATGATAATAATACTAATAATAATAATAATAAAAAAAAATAAGAGTAAGTAGGATTAGTTTTGCTATTACTAAAGGTGTGGGAGCCCAAATTGTCTCGAGGCTCCCCACTAATTTCTTGTAATCCTATGGTTTTGTTTCTAATGAAATTGATGTTTTATAAAATAATAATAATAATAATAATAATAATAATAATAATAATAATAATAATAATAATAGAAAAACTCATTTTGCGATTTGGCTTGTTTTTCATGGCTACTCGCGAGGTGTCTCAGATTTCTTGCCCGTTACAAGGTTGTGAAGGATGCAGTGGAAGGGTTGGTGGAAGGGATTAGGGTAGTTTTGAAGTTGTGTTTGAGGTGAATTAAGTAGTGAAAAGTGTTGAAACATGATTTTGCGAACTAGAAACTTGGAGCTGGCCTAATTATTTTAATTGCTTAACACAAAAAAATAAGCTAGCTTTTTATAACATTTGACATAAAAATTAGAAAATAGACTTCATAATGAAAACCTAGCCGCTTGAATCAATAAAAACGAATTTATAATGAAAGAGCTACGAGAGTTTAAAGTTTTGACAACTAAATTATTTATTCTGATAACTACTTGCCGTTGACACTATTTACGAGGCAAAACGAGACTTTAAACGACGAACCGGGTAGCTGAGACCTTAAAAATAGGAGAGTATACATAAATACCTTCACGGGGATAGGTAGAACATGTTGGAAATGGTGAACACTTTATACTAAAATCAAATTATTAATAACAATAATAAAATTAACAGTAATCGAATAACAAAAAATTAAATCAGACATAAAGGGGTAGAAGCAGAAGACATACACTATATAATGATAAATAAACAAAAAAAAGTAAAGGTCGTGGCACGAGGCTCGTGTTTAACACAATTCCATTAATACAGATTCGTCGTGTGTTTCCTAGGGTACAACGTCCAAAGCTGTTGTACAGTTGGACATGACAACTTGCCTCAAAGATCATTGAAGCATATGTTATTTCTGATCGATGAACTGCTGGAACTCGAATGGTATGAATTGGGTTTTCTGGATGATGACAGAATGAGACATATCTTGTCTTCTAAGAAAATATTTCCGCCATATTAAAATCAAATATGTTATTCTTAAAATAGATTCGCAAATATTTTTAATACAAAAAATAGATTTATGTAAACTTAGTTAATAATTATATATCTATTCCTAAAATATATTTACAGAAAATTTTGGAAAAGGAACTCGAATCTCGCAGCAAAAAGATACGCGCACAAGCAAATTTTCAGAGCTACATTTGTGTCCGTAGGTCGTGCGGGCTCGCATGAGTTCAGAAGCTTTGAACTTATTTTAGCCCAGAAATCCTGAAATCTGCACCCTCACGCGCGCACGTAGGTGTTGGAGTAAAACCAACAAATCAATTTGAAGGTTCATATTAAGATTCCTATATAAACACACTCCCACTTTCTTATTTGGGCGATGTGGGATGTGTTTGTTTTTTCAGATTTTGTGTTTCGTGTGCCTCACTTTGATACACGATATCTCATTCATGTTAACTCCATTTTGGACATACTTTAGCTCGTTGCAAAGCTCTCTTCAAGAAGAACGCAAAGCTACCAAGAAATATAAATATATATATAACATATACCTATATTAAATAGTGTCTAAATTTTGTAAAAAATCATTTTGCCAAAACCATTTTTCCAATAGAACGTTGAAAACGGAGTTATATTGAATAAATTATAGCCCGTCAAAGTTTAAGCCGAAAAATACACGTGTAATGTTTTGACAGTTATTAATGGTCTATAATAGTGTGCTGATTGGAAACGTTTCGGGTCGTTTTTAAGTGCCTTAAAGTCCAAACGAGTTAAAAAGTCCTAAATAAATGTTGTAGCCCTTTTTATATACTTTACATACAAGTATGAAGTTTTCGAAAATATTAATTAACAAAGTAAGTACAATTTAATTACGAGATATACTTGGTAAATATTTTAAAGTATATAATACGACTATCAGTAGTGAACTTCGATGTAACTATATTGTGGAAACTAAGGGGTTGAATAGTTTTGCCGATTAAAACTTCATTTTAAAGTATTTAGATCGACTTATGTCAATCCATTTATATCGTGTTTTGGACATTGATAGATGAACATATAAGTAAGTAATGCAAGAAATAAAGAGTAAAGGAACACAAAACAAAGACACGAGTATTTATAGTGGTTCGGCTACAAGGACACCTTCCTTGCCCTACTCCACTCCCCGAGTACCCCACTCGAGAGTTTCTAAGCACTATACAACACAAGCTCCTTAATTTGGTGGAGAAGCTTTCACAACGTCACCTACTCTTTATCTGGTACAAGGCTAGACACCGAGTTCTTCCACAAGGTAGAACCAAACCTATCACAACGTCGCCTACACTTTATCTAGTACAAGGCTAGATACCGAGTTCCATTACAAAGGAGGAACTACTAGCCAAATACAACTACCCAACACAACTACACAAAGGAGACACACTCCGTTTTACAATACTACAAAGGATATCAATATCCTTTAACCCTTACTACACAACTTGCATATCGACGCACCATATCGATTGTACACCTTCGGCACCATTCATTAATGCCTTCAGCACGACACTCTATAGAGGGAGGAAAGAACTATCAACAAGATGCACTTCAGTGGTCTTGATGATGAAGAAGTTTAGCAACTCATGACCTTGAGCTTGCACGTCTTAAAGAGGTGGTGATCTCGCCTTTAAGAGGAACCTAGAGAATCACACAAAGATAAAACTACATAGAATGATCCTTTGGATATGTGGTTAGAGAGGTTAGAATACAGAGAGAAAATATATCTTACGAGTGGTGGTGAGCAAGAGAGAAATGGCTCACTATTTATAGGAAAAATATGCCTATTGTCCTACGGTTCCGGCGGATCCCTCACCATACATCTGATAAAACTACATAGAATGATCCTTTGGATATGTGGATAGAGAGGTTAGAATACAGAGAGAAAGTATATCTTACGAGTGGTGGTGAGCAAGAGAGAAATGACTCACTATATATAGGAAAAATATGCCTACTGTCCTACGGTTCCGGCGGATCCCTCACACAAGGGATCCAGCCAGTGCAAATCTTTGGATCCAGCTAGTAGGTCAGTTTAGTTCTGATTTTGGGTTGCAAACCGGGTTATGGGTTTATGGGTTATGGACCATGGGTCATGGACTTTGGATCATGGATACCCAACAAGATGCAATGTACATAGTCAATGGGTTATGGATCTTGCATCATGGGTCATGAACTTTGGGTCATGGATCATGGATAATATCCGACATGACTTCATGCATGATGTCATGCAATGGGTAATGGGTTATGGATCATGCACCATGGGTATGGGTTATGGACTTTGGTTATTACCCAACAATATTCATTGTACCTAGTCAATGGATCATGGGTCATGGGTCATGGGTTATGGACTTTGGTTTTTACCCATTACTTACCCATTACAACATATACAAAATACACATACATTTTTATAAGATGTAAGTAAACAATATTACTTGTAAGTGTTTTATAAAAATGTCTTTGGTTTTATATAACTTATTTAACTAAACATGTTTTGATGGTTTTGATATGTTTAGTAAAAATGTGTTACTAAACTATTGGCTCAAAGCTTTTGCGTATTTTATTTATTTTGTTAAAATGATTTTACGGTTGTTATCGACAAAACATTAGAAGATCGTAAAATATAAATAAATATTTTTGTGGTTTATTTGTATTAACATATATTTTACCTATTAAACCTTTATGCAAATATGTATGAGTGATATAATATTTTATAAAAATGCGTACACCACATATCATTGCACAACCGAAGACATATTATCAATTTAGGTTGTGCTTAGAGTTCTCGCTCATCATTTTCCATACAAAATTTCTTGTACCATATTATTTATTACTTGAGGTGAGTTTCATAGCCCCGCTTTTACATTGTTTATACTTATTTTGAAATGCTCGGGGTGAGAATACATTGCTTATTTTTACATATGGACACAATTACATAAAATATTTACGAATTTCCTAAGTTACCACATTTTTCATTAAAGTCCCTATAATCATGAATCGTTAGTTACTCTGTAAGCGCGAATGTTGTGAATAGATCTATTGGGGGTAACTCCCCTGTCCGGTTTGAACGCTTGATGCGGATATTGTAAACACACCAAGTTTTAAAATCCTCTTAGGCAGTGTACATAACTGTTGTAATGTAGTATAGGTAAGACACGGGGGATTGACCGTTCTCTAGGGGAATAGTGTTGTGAAGGCCGAAAGTGTATGTCGAATAAGTCTAGAGGTTGTAGGAAGATATTTTTTGTGTTTTTATATTTTTTAGAAAGCAAGTAAAATACGGGGTTTGAGAGATTTGGCTTTTTTAACTAATAATTATACTAAATTAAACTACAATGCGAAAAATTAAATTGGTGAACTCGTATGATGAGAAGACGTGTTTACTTATAATATTCTTACTCCCTGGTTATCTCATATTGATTAGTCAAATTGCCAGTTCCTTGTTTTAATTAGCGCGTTGTATTACGTAATTATTTGTCGTAGGGTGGTGCCAAAGCCCCTAACTATATGAATGTATAGAACTCGTTAAGAACCCTAATTCTATAGGCATCCTTAAGTCTGCGATCGCAATTCAAGCAATAAATACAAGGTATGAACCATCTATTGCACTCTAGTGGGGCGTTTAGTTAGACGTGCTTCGCGGCAATCCTAAGATAACGCTAGTTTTCTAACTCCTAACGCAACAACAACCAATTAAACAAGCGACGACAATAAATATTTAATAACTAGGTTTCATACGACCCTAAGTAAACACTAATTAATTTAGCCTAACATATTAATTGGAAGAAAAGATAAACAAGTAATCAAACAACACATAAACATATTGAATGATTAAACGGATAACTTATCTTTAATAAAACATGGAGTTTGGGGGCTAGAAAACCCTTCCAAAACTGCAGAAATTCGTGCACCAAAGTCTTCCCAATACGTGTTACACATAATGAAGATCTTACGAAAAGTATATATAAATTTCAATCGTGACATCGACACTTTATGGGTGTGACACCGTCAGCTCGCCGTAATTAGGGTTTCTGGAATCGAACAGACTTCATTGTGACGGTTTCAGGTTGTAAGTTGTGATGACGTCACCCTTCAAGGATCTGGTAGTGACGCCTTCAGCTCAACGCCACCACCAAAGGCTGAACCGTCACTTGGAAAATCTTGCAACTTTTATCACCGTAATTAACAAGTGACGGGGTCAGTTGCAGTCATGATGCAGTCACAAGCCCTTTTCAAGCTTGTTTTCGCGACTTTGTCGTTTACTTCGTTTTCTCTTCCAATCGAGCCCAAAACACTGTGATTTCCGTCATTTGCTTCCCAAGTACCTAAAATGTAAATATGAACGATTTAGGGAAATAAATGACCAAATGTGTACAAGTTTAGAGGTTAAATGACCCTTTAAAAATGTACAAAATTACACCTCATCAACGCCCCAACGGGTCAAACGAACGCATTTCATTTGATGTCGTACATGTGTTTGGCAAAACACCCGTTTGAGGTTACTACATGAACTAACTGTTAAGGCTTTGGTGTCATGAACATACTGCAACAATAACTCTTTTTATATTTGGAATACAATTGTTGGAAATCTGCGGCCCACACAGCTTTTAAATACTTAAACCTATACGCTCACCAACATTATTGTTGACCTTTTAGCATGTATTTCTCAGGTTTACGATAGTTGTTTGGCATATCATGGAGCATGAGCATTCAGTCACATCTTTTAAATACTTGTGCAAATATTCGTTGTTCGATAACTTTTTCAAAAGCGTATTACTTATTATTGTAGATCTTGTATTTGTAATGATTCAATACCTTGTTTAAACTTTATCGAATGTGTATTTCAAAACGTCTCATGTAGGTCATTCGATATAACTGTAACTTTATGCCATGAATGTCACGCCCCGATTACCATTCCGTTGCGACCCATTTTGGGATGTGACATGTGCATATACTCGTTTGTCTGTTCTTTTATAGGTTCTTTCGTGTTCTTCTACGGGTTGAGTTGAAGGTTGCTACTTGTGCTCGAAAAATGACCTACGATCTAATGATTCCGCATACCGTACTTCGGGTTGTTGTCGTAATTGTCCAACAAGTGGTATCAAGATCTTGTTAGAAATTTTGAAGGAATCTAGGTTCGATTGAAGTTACTTGGGCAACAAGTTGTCGAGTTCAAAAAGGAAGCAAATGTTTTCGATCGACACAAGGTTCTTGGGGTTTCGGGTTTTGAAGCTTCAAAGGTGTTAAATATTTGATGTTTTTTTGGATTACAAAGGTTTTCATAATATGAAATTAAAGGGTTCCTTGCGACCGATTTTTTAAGTACTAAAAATCTCGAAAGCAAGGTTTACTTGAGGTGTAAGGTTCGTCGACCTCAAGTTCAAAATTCCGGTTTTGCGAATGTTACTTGAAGTGTAAGGTGTCGACTTCAAGGGTTTGATTTTGGGTTTTGATTTTTTTGGTTTTGAAGAATCGTAGCTTTACCTAAAAAAGGAGGTGTTATCTAATTATGTATTGGAGGGAAGACTACTTAAGGTCTTTAAAATAGTTATTTTAATAACAAAGTCTATTTATTTTTTTACGGATTACACGTGATAGTGTACTTTGGAGTTCGTTATCGTAAGATTTAATATTTTACAAGGTTTATCGATCGACAAAGGGATAGAAAAGAAAGTTAAACACTTGTCAAGGTTGCAAGGTTTCTTAGGTTACAAGAAATATGTTTTGCTAAAAATAAATACGACAAGAATTACTTCAAAAAGCGTTGGATACTTTCTTGATTGAAGGGTTGTCGATTTTTTGGATGGTTTGATTTTCAAGGTTCAATTGACATTTGAGTAAGAAAGGGTTTTGTTCTTTAAGGGGTTTACACACGGGTACTTTGTTTAGTCCAACACAGTTTAAAGTTGTTGAGTATCGGTTTAGGCTAATATAAGCCTAAGGTGAAAATTGTTATGTATTAGTCTTGATATTAGCTCAAAGTATAGGGTGTTATGTGTCAGTTTAGCATGCATCTTTAGTCAAATATGAAGAAAGGTCGGTTGCATGTTGCATGGCCAACTCAAAATCGAATATAAGGTCATGGGGTCAGTTTATGTCCAAGTTTAGTTTAGTTTCATTTTCTCCTTTGTTTAGCCGATTAGCTAGTTGGTTTAGGACTAGGATTACCCCCTCGTTATCTATTATTAGAGATGAGGGGGTGAGGGATATGTACTCATTGTTTTCGGTACAAACGTTTAACACTATGTAATCGTTGGGGTCTTTCTTGTGCAATACTTTAGTCGACTATTAGAGATTTTTGGTGTGTATTTCCTCGACTGTGTTGGAGTTCTTGGGATCATGTTATCCACTCTATCTTGCAGTTGTTGGTTTCATACAACTAGAAAAAACTTAAAAATCAAGAATCTAATCATATATAGTTATCCATTTTTCTATTGAAGTTAAAATTTATTTTCATTCATTTTTTCTAAAACTTAGTTTTTTGAACCACAGTTATTGTAATGATTGAACAAATTACACAACAAAAGTTAGATTATTTTATTCTTTATTAAGAAGCCATTCAATACATTTTTGACAAACTCTTTACACTTTGTAGACAAATGTAAATATTAAAATCTGAATAAAAGTTTAAATTGACCCTAATTCACATTTAATCAAAGTCATGTGTTTATAAATCATCTTATGAGCATTACTTGTCTCACTTTGCGGTTCAATCGGGTCAAACATTTGTTGATTAACACGATTTTAGTAGGCTTAACCAAATATGTTTAAACTTTAATCGACATTTTCGAGTCGACCTTCATCAAAATTTAAACATTTCCCAACCGATTTAGAGCTTCTCTCATGAGAGATCATCGATCTGTTAAAATCGAGCTTGAGCCAAAATAATTTTACCAAGTCCAATTGAACCCTTGCAAAGTTCAATTCACCTTGATTTAGTTGCATCTTAGTCTTACTTACACTTAAGATTGTTTTAATGAGTTGTTTGCTTGATGAGAGCTTCACAACGAACTAAAATATGTTAAAAATAGAGTTGATATGAATGAGATATCGTGTTTCAAAGTTAGACACTTGAAACACAAAAATTGGAAAAGGGGGGAGTATCCCACATCGCCAAAACAAGAAGTGAATGCTTGTTAATATAGAAATCTTGGTATTGACCTTCAAAATAATTTGTTGGTTTTACTCCAACACCTACGTGTGCGCTTAGGGGGTGCGATTCGGATTTTGGGCAAAAATGAGTTTGAAGCTTCTGAACTCATGTGAGCTCGCGTGACATGCGGACACGAATGCAACTCTGAAAATTCGTCTGTGCGCGTATCTTTTTGCTGCAGATTTAGGTTCTCAGTTTCCAATTCTGTATCAATCTATTTCAAGAATAGATTGAAACTTAGTGACGAAGTTTACAGAATATTTGTGTGAATAATAAAACACATCAAATCGTGTTTATACTTTAACAGCTTTGGAAATCGTTTATACTTTAGCGGATATTTTGTCTTGGTGACGAAGACAGGTTTAGGCTATAAAATAAACATATGCTCATTCAGTTTTCGAAAACAACATAAATCCTATTCACCGTTTTCCAGCAATTACATTGAAGGAGCTTATTTTGTACGAGGACATGATATTCGATAGAAATGCGTGGAGAACTCAAATTAAAATGCCGCTAGAAGGTCTTGGTCGTTTAGGCTTTAGGTTATTTTTAGTAAACGTGGTACTTATCTGACCTTGCGTGTAAGCTTTCTTGAACTCTTTGCCCATGCGTTTTAAGAATAGAGAGCCATAGATAGTTTCCTCTATATTTCTTTTAGGAGATCCGAGTAGGCTAACGTTTAAATAGTTGCCCATGCTCTAAGATTTAGAGCTCTGTAGCTATACTCATCTACGAACTTCGTTGTGCCCTTAGAACATAAACTATAATTGCTAATTGGTCCAGTTTCTTTGCATGCCATTATGCTTTTATGTTTATTATGCTCGTATGCGTTTATGATCACATATGCCTTTTTCTGTAAGAGTTTATTTATATTTCTGATCATATTGTAGGTATCACGTGCAATAACTCTTATGTGCTTTATGTATTCTATCCCCTCATTCGTGTTTCCTTATATGTCGTTGTTATTCTGTAATTTTATAATGATATTTGTCGTATGCTTACATAATTTCTCAATCGGTGTAATTTCACACACTTTCACGTTCACATATATCTGAGCACTCTCGCCCTCATATATACATTTGCTTGAGGTCTTCCTGGAAGCGGTCTTCCTACCTTCGAGTATGATTTATCTATATTCTACCTCCCACATAGTCCGCTCTAGCGGGATTGGATACTGTTATTGTTGTTGATTCTTTGATGTTTTATAGCATATATGATATATAGTATAAACTTTAGTTTCGGTGAGAAATTATCCTATATTACATTTGTTGGATACCTTATGAACAATTACTAAGTTTTTTTTTTTTTTTTTTTTTTTTTTTTTTTTTTTTTTTTTACAGACTCTTTGGGTGGAGGCCCATTAGCCTGACCGACCAAGTCTATTCATTCCCACTCACATCGTCAGTTTATCCTTTAGATCCAACTGGGTACTTCTCCGGGGAAAAATCTGGGCATTCTTTGATCCTACAACCATGTGTACCATTCAACCAATATTTTATTCGTGTTTGTGGATGGACGCTCGCCACATGGTAAACGCTACAGGTGCATGTCTCTTTTCTTCCACATATTTTTTCTTGCTTGGTAGATCTGATATTAGAGTTAGGTGTGTCAATTATTTTGCATCCAAAATCCCCTCAGCAACTTTGGTATTTTCAAGAATTGATACAAGGTCTGATGTTGTTTTTTGTTTGGTTTTTGCCTATTTTTGTTTGATCTTTCTGCTTGGTAGATCTTATGTCAGGGCTACGTGTGCCAATTATTCTGCATCAAAAATCCCCTAGGCAACTTTCGTATTTTGAGAAATTGATGCAAATTCTAGTGTTTTTTTTTTGTTTGTTGTCTGCCTATTTTTGTTTGATTCTTAGGCTGGTTGGACTATGTTGCGTTTAGGTTTTATTGGGCGTTATGTTAGGTATATTGATTGTGCCTTCCTTATATTTAGATGTTACAGTGGTTAGATGTTGTTGAGAATGTTACTTATGCTTAGATTTTTGGGGCAGTAAATGAGATGCACAGTTTTATTTTGGGTTTAAGGTTATAGTCATATGCAATTGAATGCTAGCCTTATTAAATGATGTCCACCCTTTTTTGTGCCAGCCTTAATTTGTGCTTTCTCTTTTTTTGGCTTCTTTTTTTTTTGGATGATAAGCACTGACTTTTTTGGGTCTTTTTGTTTGCCTTTTTTTGGCTCTTCTGTATTTGCAAACTATCGCTTTATAATCGTTTTTTGCTCATCATGACTACTTCAAAAATGTTAATAGTTCTACTTTGCTTGGTTTTTATTATCTTCATAATTTGCCTTTCTATTATTCTTTATAATTATGAACTCAAAAACGATACCTGACTACGAAAAAAATCCCAAACCGTTCACCTCAAAACCTAATACAAATCAATGCTCCGAATATACATGGATGTACTGGATGTCAAATGTGTAACATCATTGCGCCAAGCGTGTGTGCCTGTCAACCATATGCAACCCAGGCTTTTACTACATCAAATACCCATCATGCCAAAGGTTAGTTGTTTTTTTTTTGTTGCTCATTCTTAATGTGCTTATACTTATTGTGATGTTTACCATGCAAACATTCAAATGCTGATGTTGCATATATTTTTTTGTAGGTGTTGTTCAGGAGCGGCCCGTGCAAATTAAAGGACGCCACACAGATTCAGACGATGGTGGTCATATCGGTGGAGTCTGTGTGCCAACGGGTAGCTCTTTTGGGCTGAATTGCGATATTGCGAACAAATTGGGAGGAGATTTTCCCGGCAGCCCTTTAAAAACTATGTTTATGTGTCGGTTGATGAAACGCGTGATGATGTAACCAGAGGTGAACTTATGCACTGAATATTAAAGCAACTACATATTGCCTTTTTTTTGTTTTTATTTTTTTTTCAATTGTTTGCATGCAAAGTTGAATCCACATTTTTCCAATGCTTTGTTTTGTTTTTCAATGTAGCCGTGCTTGCTTATGAACATGGTAAATCAAATGTGACACACCATGTTGACTGCTTCAGAGAAGCTCCAGGGAGAAAGGAAACCTCTGGCACGATTACCGGTGCCAGTGTCCACCATCGGTCTGCAGCACCCGATTGCCAGACTAATTTAGACAATAGTATGGTCAATCTTCGTGACCAATCTGCTTACTGCACGAGGGAAGGTGCGTTGATGTACTTTGTTTTTGCACAATACTTTAGGGTCGCTCAATGAGATTCTCATGGTATTTTTTAAATTGGACCAGGCTCAACTGCGCATGATAGCAGATGTTCGCACCAACCTCGGAAAAGAGGTAGACCGCAGAAACAGACGGCCACCAACCCAGTTCACCTGTGTGGCTCATCTGATTTTGTGCGCAGCGTTGGTCAACCAATGACTCCTAATACGATGGAAAGTGAGTTCTTCTCTTCTCTTTTCAGATGTAGTTTGTAAAATTTTATTGCTTCCTATACAATACTAAAATACCTTTTCATAGTATTCTTTATTGTGAATACGATTACCTGCACACAATACTGGCCCTTCGAAGCAAAGTAGAAAAGGAAAAAATCATCCAGTGACGTTATTGGAAGCCATGTGCAGACCCCTGATTTACATGATGGTGTGCAGGTCGTCATTCAGCAGCTGCCTTTACATGTGGCTGAAGGTCAGCACCCATGTTTTTTTTGTAACAAACTTTTTTGAATACCGGCTATTTTTGTGCGATATTGATTTTATCTTTTATGCGGTTGTCTTCCAGCATTCAAACCAGATGGCAATGGTACTGTCGGCACTGATGTTACATCTGATAATTGTAGTTTGGCAAACACTCAGGGATGAAAAAGACGAGCAACTCAGACCTCCACAACCTCCATGCATCAACCAAATTCAGATAATAATGTTCACACCATTGGTGAACCAGCTACTCCTCATCCAACTGAAAGTAATTTTTTTTCCACTTTTGCAGCATATTGTTTGCAACAAAAATGGCCTTTAACTTTTATGGTATTTTCTTTTGCCGACAGCAATACGTCTGCATGCTGATGCCCAGCCAAGTCTTACAGAAAATGTTGGTCATCAATCATAAGGTCAAAAAAGAAATAGGCGTGCGGGTCAGCCCCGTAGAAGGTTTGTGCGTCAGCGTTGTCTCATAAGTAGTTTCCATTCTGATTTAGATAATAATGCAGGAAACATTGACGAAGGCTCATCTTCTTATGCAACACAAGGTAGCTATTGCAACTTTTTTTTTCCATGCTTCATGTTTTTCCCGAACATATATTCTTACAACTTTCAATTAACAATGTTTTATTAATCAATGCAGATGCATCACCTGTGTATGATGATTTAGGAGACTGTACCCAAAGATGTTATCACTGTAACGCTATTTTTTGGTGTGGGGAACGGCTCACAGGACATCGGTCTCAAAATGATCTGCCTCAATGCCATTTATGTTGCGGGGGTGGTAGAATTTTTATGCAACCTGAAGTAGATCCACCCCAGTACATCAAAGAACTGCTTAGGCAAAGCGCCTTTATGGAAAATATCAAAACTTACAATCAGATGTTTGCAATGACTTCATTCGGCGCAACTGTAGACAACTGATAACATCAAATAGTCCTGATTATTAAGTGTCAATTTCCCCAGATAATGCTTGTAGTTTATATCATTTATATGGATTTACGCTTGTTTTCCATTGTTTTCCACTTTCAGGTAAATTACGAGCATTGGAGCTAAAGAGACGCGGAATTGGAGAATTATCAAAGATTTATCAGAGTATGCTCACTTTGAAGAAGTTACGGCGTAACTCATCTCTCACATTACGCCGTAGCTAAAGCGTGACTCAGAAAGCCAACTTATCAGAAGGTTACAGCATAACTCTCACTAAAGACTACGACGTAACCATATTAGGTCAAATGAGGTTCCACACCGCTGATAACTACGCCGTAACTCTTGTTTAAACTACGGCGTAACCAAGAAATATTGAAGATACGGCGTAACCACTTATAAAGTTATGCCGTAACCAGCAGATCTAGTGCAAATTACGAAGAAATTGAAGATTACGGCGTAACCATTATATTAGTTACGCCGTAACCCAGATGTGGCCTATAAATACCCCACGATTTCCAGCATTTCAAAGCATCCCATTCCACACACCACAACCAAAGAACATGGGAAGAAGCCAAAGGCGGTCTAAAGAAGCATACTGAGTGTCTCGAGGAGAAATCACTCCCTACGATAAGCATTAGCATTTTATCTTTTCTTTACTTTCGATTCATGTATTTCGTAACATTGAATATTGAATTGATTTGTATGGTTAATATGAGCTGCTAAGCACCTCTTGGTCTTGCCTAGTTATGATTTCTTAATTGTTTTGTTTACGTTTACATTACTTCCGCATAATTATTTCTAAGTGTATGCATGCATAGTTTATTGGTAGCTACCCTTGTTTGGTAGTTTTGAATGGCGGTAGAGGCTAGTTGCTTAGGAGATATGACCAATGACCCTAAGTGAGTAGGCGAGATGGGAAGGGTAAGATATGACCAACTAACGACCCTTTTACTTGTGCCATTTGACCAACCGATCACCTACCGTTTGGATGAACTTAAGAATTAGGGGTGAGTGTTTAAGTTGCTAACGCCCTCACTCACTATTATAATTCTAGCATGTAGCGGTACTTAATGACTCGGCTTAGGGACCGGAACAAGCTGTACTTATGAGGGACACCGACTTCTCCAAAGGTGGCATCTTTGTCGATAGGTTAGGGCGAATTGACCAAATGTTGTCCTCTCGACTTTGACCCCACCAAGTAATTGGAAGTAATTAGACGTAGACATTACTAGCTAGGATGGTTAACTAGGTTAGCACCACTCTCCTCTATTGATTGAACTTTTGCCTTTTATTTGATTTAGTAGTTAATTAATTAATTCCTTATCGAAATCATATTAAATCTGTGACACCTAAACTTAGTAATAATCCAACACACATAGCTCTTGGGACGACCTCGGTTTTACCGAATACTACACTACACACGACCGGGTACACTGCCCGTTAGTGCATTAGGGTAGATGATAAGGTTTTAAAAGGTACCATTTTGAGGGGTCGTTTAAGTCCTTATTTGATCACTTTTGTATCCGTTATTGCTTAATATCGTTCCTTTTCACTTTTTAGGTCTCGTGAAGGCAAAATGCTGGAATGGCACTTATTTGGACGAAATGGCGCGAATATATGAAGAAAATGGCCAAAGTCGAAATCGAGACACTCATTTATTCGAAAGTAGAAGCGCGGCGTCGGGTGCTATTGGCGCCGTCCCAAAATTATTGTGACGGACGGAACTCAAAACTCGTATTTTCAAGAGACGGCGTCTAGTGGTGAAAGAGTAGGCCGTCGCTACTCGGGCGGCCTAGATGCAATCCAGACGACGCCGAAAGTCAAGAAGGGCGGCGTCACGGACATAAGGTGACACCGTCGCAAGGTTAACGTGGCCAAGACGAAACTCAATGGCGGCGACACGGCGGCGTCACTAAACATAAGGTGGCGCCGTCGCAATTGTAATCTTATATATAGAATCCGAATTTTTCGGTCTTTGTGTGGAGAGTCTTTGGGTAAAACCTAAAACCGAACCTAAGGTGTCTTGTACAAGATTTTAGGGTTTTAACCCTATCTTACATCAAGATAAGTTTTTGCTTCATTAATTCAATTATGTCTTTGATTATTTGTGTGTATGCTTGCATGTTCTCCATGTCCCGCTAATTTATTTGTGTGTTTGCTTAGGAAGTATGAAACTTAATTATTGAATATTGATTGGTTGTTTCTTATCTTAGTTGTTTTATGATCTAGTAATGCGATAGGTCATTCGTTGTGTACTTAATGCTTGATTCATCTTTGTGAACCTTAGAGTATAATTACCGAGTGATTGTAGGCTAAACCATCCAAGAGCGCCTTAGGTAGGAGTCTATAATCTCTAGTGGGTTTGTAGACAAGACCCTTTGGTAAGTTCGTAAGATATAACTTTTCACATACACATCAAACCATAACACAAAGTAGCATATAGATGGAATTCTAGAGAGAAAGTTAGAGGTTTAGGGAACTTAGTGAGAGAAAGTGAAAGATATTATTATGAGCTCAACTCTCTACCTTGGAAGGTAGAGTATTTATAGTCTTACATAAATCGCCACACATCGGGTCGTGGATCGTGCATACAGATGGGTAAAGACCGTCCAGTCCTCCACGGTGTTACTTAACTAAATTACTACTTAACTTAAAGAACTACGACTACGAGCTTTCTAATGATTACATATACTTGAGGTGACCGACTCTTTACTACCGGAATTTCTAATTCCTAACAATCTCCCCAAGGAGGTCACCTCATTCATGTACCAAAATTACATAGAATACAAATAGATATTACATTAACAATTGATCTTGTATTCTTGATGTAGTCCTTTGCTCCTAAGCTCGTAGTCATTGATTCTTCACATTGCATGTTTGGTTACTTCAAGTGGAGGTCTTTTCTTGATCCACGTGATAATAATTTTGAGCCATCTTTTGAGATCATCACTATCAACAATCTCGACACATCCTTTGTGGTGTTGGTATTATGTGATGTAGTGACTTTAGGACCGATATGCTCACATTCGGATCATGAAATCTTCTCATCGAGTAGCGGAAGCTTTGTTGAATCATGATATTGGCGGCGTGCAGAGAAGCTTGGTGTGAAAATATCGAGTCATAGATGCACTAATCATGATTTCTTTGAGTTGAATGTGTTAAGTGAGCATGCGGCTATGGATTGACCGCTCCATTACGATCACCGCAAGCGTCGGGTGTACCGCATACAACAGCATTAGCAATAAATCGCACGAAAGTGTCTTTGATCACTTCGTTGAATTGAGGTACACGCCCACGGTTCCCGTTGATCGATACAAGTCTTGCTCGTGATCGGTAGGATTCCTAAGAATCTCCTTGACGGGGTTTCGCAATTGTTCTAGCTGTTCTCAAACCGGAACATCTCAAAGAAGACAACACGGAGTGAGTGAACGGTAATTTTAAGTCCATTGATTGATGAAAAGAGATTTGAAAACAATCGTGTATTGCTCAATAGAAATTGTTTTGCAATACAACGAAGGTTTTATTGAAAATCAATTATCAATCATAAAATACCTTTTGGTTTGAAAATGAGTACTCGATCGATGTGCTAAAGAAAAGAGTTTTAAGCACAAAGACCGGTTTTCAAAGGTATCCGTCAATCCATAACTCGAACCGTGATTGATTCAAGAGATTGAATCGCCCATTGTTTCTGCTCGGTTGTCACATGGTTGATCTATATAATAGATCTCACATGCCACCTACCGGAGCTTGTTTGATGTTGGCTCGAAGGCTTTCCATCTTCATTGTGAATATGTAAACACATCACTCGGATGTTACGCAATACCACAAGGATAATCGTGGGACTCAAGATATCATCTCTCTTTCCACATTGTGTGAAGCAGAGAGTCTTCATTGAAAGTGTCCTAATGAGATTTATTGATGATCTCGAGGCTCTAGACTCAATTTGTGCATATTTGGATCCCGTGCGGAGACTAGGGAGAGGTCTCCTTCTTCAATATCAACCATCTCTAAGAGAAGGTCGATAGATAATGTCGGTTCCCGTGAGAATGAAACAAGTCCTTTTAAGAAGAACTTGAGTGGTTTGGAAAGTTGAAGTGCGGTGCGTCCTTTGGGTCCATGACGCCTTGTCTTCAATACCGATGTTACCATCGGTAGCATATGAATTGAACCCGATTTACGCCCTAAGGTTGAATAAATGGAGGGCTATTTGTTTTCACCCTTTTCTCATTCAATTCTTTTTAATTCTTCAACCCCTTGATTGCTTACCGAGACTTCATAGCTAGAACCTTGTTGGGTTTATTCCGATACTAGCTCGGTCTTAGTCCGCACTCTTCCCATATCTCATTTTCTCCTTTTATCATCATACCAAAGGACTTCTACACTAACTAGTGGATTGTCCTGGTAGATCCCTCCGTTACGGCGGATCATGGGAACACATACCTAACCTTATCATCCTTATATCACCGTACATGAAGTAAAGTTGGTCGGTCAATTTGGAATTGTTACTTTGCCATTGGATCCAATTGAAAACCATTTTAAAATCAATTCGATACTTGTGATATATTATCAAAGCATTTTGTACCGAATTGTTTTGATAATTTTAGAACGAGAACTCCCCTCAACATGTGCATCAAGTATTTGAAAATGTTTTGCACACGGAGGCAAGAGAAAGAATTAACTTCTTTGATTACCATTTTCTAAAAGATATCAACATCGCTTCCTACATCAAATCAAGTAGATATAGCATTTCGGGAAGGATGAGGTTTCCATAAGTTTGCTCCCCTCAATATGTGCCTCGAGGTTTGAAAAGAGTTTTGCACATACTAGAGGAACCCGCACATGGGATGAATCATCACGTTTCAAATCAAAGGTTTAAGATAGATGCTCCCCTCAACATGTGCATGGAAAATTGAAATCGTTTGTCACATGTGGGAAGGACAACATGTACACTCTTATGAAACCATTTACCGAATTATCGGTTTAAATCCAATTTAAATAACACATTCTCCCCGATCACAATTATCAAAACATTTGAGATTTGTGATCTCGTATAGATTTAAATTGATTTTGAAAGCTTTTAAGGAGAATTGTGACTTGATTGTGAAAGCGTTTGAATCGATAAGGATCGGATTTTAAGACTTTAAACTCCATTGATAAAACATGCATGTATATCTTTTGAAAACAATTTAATGCCAAATAACTTTTTAATTTAATTGAAATCATTCTCCCCTCAATCAATGACATAGGTTGTTGATTGAGAGATGAGATTTTGACAAATAAGTCCGTATGATTATCAAAATAGAGACCGAGTTATTTTTCAAAGCATTTGGTTTCGACAAATAAATGTTTATAGAATCGAGCATGGAATGTGAAAACATGTTAAAACATGGCTCTGTTCTTTCTTTTAAAAACCGGGTTATTGCCTGAAAATGACAATAAACCATTTTCTCTTTCTCCCAATTTTTTTTTTTAATAAAATTCGAGCAACATCTAAAGTCCCGTGTCATTCTTTGAATGACAACATCAAGACCGTAGATATTATCGAATCGAGAGAAACATGACAAGAAGACAATTTTTTTTGTTTTTTTTTGAAGATTTTTCGAATTTTTCAAATTTTTATGGATTTTGAAAGTTTTATATTTTTGTATTTTGTTTTTCAAATAACTATTTACAAGAGATAGATGAAGATAGACCTTTACTCCTCGTCTTCCTCCGAAGGCGTTTGAGTGTTACGGTTGAAGGCTTTTCAAGCCAAGGCGTGGAAGAATAAACTCAAACGTTCTCTTGGAAGAGCTTTGGTGAAGATGTCACTAATTGATATTCGGACCTCACAAAATATAGTTCCACCACACCTTTTCTACTTGTTCCCGATGAAATGATGTCGAATGTCGATATGCTTTGCTCTTGAGTGTTGAACGTTGTTGCATGAGAGAGCAATAGCACTTTATTATCACGATGAGAGGATTTTGTTGAATTCATAGCCATAGTCGATAATTGAGATCTCATCCATAAGATTTGAGCACAACAAGATGATATGGCTATGTATTCACCTCTCAGAGGAAATAGAGGTACTCATTTGCTTCTTTGAAGACCACTCACAAGCTTATCACCCAAAACCGAGCACCTCGGACGTGCTTGACGTGTATCTTGACAACTGCATGATCGGCATCTGCATAGGCCGTTAGTGACATACCGGTGTCCTTCGGTACCATAGTCCCATATTGATGGTTCCTTGGAGATACCGAAGACCCGTTTAATCGCTTCAAGGTGCTTTTAGTAGGCTTAGCACGGTATCTAGCACACATGCAAACAATGAACAAGATGTCCGGTCTACTAGCGATGAGATACATCATGGATCCAATCATACTCCGATATTTCGTTTGATCAATCATGATCCACGAGAGGTCCTCATCTAGTTTGGTTCGGTCAATCATGGGGTGTCAACGGTCACTTGAATCAAATCCAAATTTCTTTAAAATCTTTGTTGCATATTTAGATTGATTTATGAAAATGCCTCCGGACTTTGAGAAATTTGTAATCCCAAGAAAATGACATTTGTCCCATCATTGACATTTGAAACTTTGAACTCATTTCATTTGAAAACGATCACATTCCATTGGGTCGATCGAGGCAAAATAATATCATCAACATAAATTTGAACATGAATCAAATGTTTGCACGACTTCACGGTGAACAATGTAGGATCAATGCTCCTTTGATGAATCCGGTTGATAGAAGAAACTTTGATAGTGTATCATACCATGCCCTTGGAGCTTGCTTTAAACCGTAAAGAGCCTTCTTCAAACGATAAACGTGAGTAGGATGCTCTTGATTCACAAATCCTTCAGTTGGTGGCGAGACGACTTCTTTAAGATCTCCGTTTAGAAATGCCGTCTTTACATCCATCGATAAACTACCATGTTCTTACTAGCGAAGATTAGCGGAAAGATTACGATTGCCTCGATTCGGCAAGAATGGAGCAAAAGATTCTTCAAAGTCTATACCTCCTCTTGACGATATCCTTTAGCAACTAATCGAGCCTTGTTCTTCAACACATCACCATGCTCATCAAGTTTTACTTTGAAGATCCATTTTAGAGCTATAATCATAGCACGCCTGGAGCGGTACTAACTCCCATACATCAAGACGATCAAACTCATGAATTTCATCTTGCATAGCATTGAACCAAATTGTCTTCATTCATGGCGGTTTAACATCTTTTGGTTCGATCTTAGATAGTACGGAGTTGAAGAAACACCATAAGGCATCGGTTGCAAGTTGTTTCCGAGTTGATACAGACGAGAGGGATTACCAATGATGTTGTCTAATGGATGATCGTGAGTCCATTTTCGAGGTGTTCATGTGGCATTTGTTGAGGAACCGAGGTAGGCGAGTCGATGTCTCCTCAAGAAGATGGTTCGATGATGATTCGGGAGTAGCAAATATGTTTTCAAATGGAGCATCTTCGAGGAGTAGCAAAGGGATTAACTTCATCATTGATGCGAAACATTTCCATGATGTACATTTGAAGAATGATGATTTGTTGATGAGGCGAAGGATCGTGACAGTGCTTCTTGACTTAAAGATATTGAGGCGAAGGATTGACTTCATTCATCGGAATATGAGCAACCTCTGTTGTAGGGATCAAGACCTCATTAGTAATTGAATCATACAGTTCATCAAACATAGGATCAAACAATTTCTTTACATCATCTTCGATGGAGGTACATATGGAGTTTCTTGAGAGGAGTTTGGAACAAGGATGAACCAATGGGACTGTTTTGAAGTGCGGGTCCCGAGCTAGAGTGTCCAGAGCCATCGACCGGTCGGCTCATCAAACGTAACGTGAATTGTTTCCATGATATTTCGGGTTCTTTTGTTGTAGATTCGGTATCCCTTTTGTTTGATGCATATCCTACAAATACTCCAATGTCGACTTTGGCCCTAAGTTTGCCTAAGTCTTGACCTCGTTAGTTGGATAGCACAATGCACCAAACACACAAAGGAAAGATAGATTAGGTTTTCTGTTGTGGGCGAGTTCATATGGAGTTTTTCCATGAATAGTGTGAATCGGGGAGCGATTTTGTGTGTAGCATGCGGTGGCAATTGCTTGACCCGAGAAACATTGGAACCTTTGAGTAGATCGGATTGTTCTAGCGGCTTCAACAAGAGTAGGATTTCGTCTTTCAACTACACCGCTTACATTGAGGGGTTCGTGGAACACTTCTTTGATGGTCGATTCCAACGCTTTCATAGAATTCACTAAGTTGTTGTTGACAAACTCGGTTCCATTGTGCTGCTCGATAATTACGGCGCTTTGTTTAGTCGAACTCCGCAATTGTTTGATGAGTTTGATGATGATATCGAGTTTCATCCTTTGTCCTTAAGAACTTGACCCGTGAATCTAGAGTAATCATCAACCACAACTAACACATATTTCTTCCCAAAGATATTCTCGCACCTCATTGGTCCACATAAATCTATATGAATCATATGAAGAACTTCGTGATGAGTTAGTAGGTTTGGGTTTATGGGCATACTTCTTGCTTTTTCCTAATTGACATCTTTGAACAAAGATGATCTTTTTCATACTTTAGTCTAGGTAAACCTACAACTAAGTCCTTTCGGAAAGATCGTTGATGGTGCCGAAGTTCAAGTGATTGAGACGACGATGCCATAACCATGACTTTGTTTTTGAAGCCTTAGATAACAAGCGATTGGAGGCTCTCATCATGTCATCGATAGAGATGGTGTAAAGATTTGAGCCACGAGTTCCTTTTAACAGTTCCTTACCATTAAGATCTCTAACAAAGCGGTATGTTTTACGAAGGCTACTTCTAGATCGTAATCACGAATTGACCAGCAGAGCAGTTATGACCTAAACCTTCCACATAATACACTCTAGAGATGACACTATCACCAACAACATAATCTCCATAACCTATAATAGCACCGAAATGATCATTACCAAATCTAACGCCCCGATGAATTTGCTCACGAAGTTCATGAGCAGCGACCGGTCTCCAAATCATATGCTTGGAACAACTCGAGTCCGGGAACCACGAGCGATTTGAGCGATCCGCGGTTGAACACGCACAAGAATGGATAATCGGATAATTGGGATCCCCATGCAAGAATGGGTTCCATTTGGTTAGTAACAATGTTTGGAACACCCACATCGAAATAGAAGCATTCATATCAAAAGTGAGGCAATGGAATCGATGTGAATAGATGCGGTACTAGTGTCGATATTAGCCTTGTTCACGGTGTGATCACTTCTTAAGGGAATAGTTCTACCGGTAGGCATCCATTTTCTAGTGGGCATTATCGATTAGTCTTAAGACCAACGGTGTCCAATAAAAGCCTATTTCTTGAATGTTCTTCCCGTGGGTTTCCACCGTTTTCTAACTTTCTTACGTTTTGCCTTTTAGCCTTCCTAGCATGAACTTTAGCATTAGCAATATTAACTGGACAATTAACATCATTGGGCGTAACATTAACACCACATTCATGATTAGAAACGAATTCAAGCGGACATCGGTACAAGGTTTGCAAATAGTATCGAATTCGAATTAATTACGATGCGCCTATGGCTAATACTAGAATCAACACGATTCGTTTTATTCGATTCAAACATAAAGTTCCTAGATTGTTCTTCTACTCTTTTCCAAAGGACATTCTTAGCTTGCGAGGTCCTATCATTCCTTGTATTGTCTTGAGACTTTGACCGCTCCCTTTAATGTCACCGATTACTCTGTAGAGGAATGAGAACATTAGTTTGGTTTACTACTCTTGCACCACTGTTTAGATGTCTTTGGGATCTGAACTACATGCAGTGCACTAAGGTTCACTTTCTTAAAACTAGAGTCTTGAGATTAGTACTCATAGAAGGCATCTTTGAGTTCTCTCTCTTAGCATCGATGATCTAGAATCTGAACTACTCAAGGGTACACTACGGTTCACATTCAAAACATTGGGAATCGAGTGCATATCATATTGGCCTTAGGCATCGAGCATGGAATCAAAGGGTTAACTCTCTCACCTAATGTCTTTGGGCATATTGTGATCAAGCATTCTAAGATTTCTTGAGATCGTTTGGCATATAAGCATGCATGTCCAATTGCTTTATCATGAGGTTTCTCTAGCTTATCCTCTTCAACAATCTCACGCAGACATTCTAGGCAATCCTTAAGGGATGAGAAGTATGTTTGAATGGCAAGTTTGTTGTTCCTTAGATGAGGAGGGACATATGTCACGATAAAGCATATTTATTACAAGAGTGAACCTTTGATACAACATTCTCCCCATTGGTCATTGGCATTTTCCTTTTACGACTCTTGATTCTCAATTTCCTTTTGCAATGAAGCTATTTGTTCATTGTTTTTGTTACTGAGTGACTTTAATTGATTCAAATAACTCATTGAAATGACATTTAACCTTTTCATTTTCTTCTAGGAAACTTTCGTTTTCCTTTTGTAAAGCATTTACTAGGTTTTGAAGATGAAACGTTTGAGAATTCTCGAGAATCTAAAGGAGGAGGCATTTGGGTTCTGTCATATTGTTCGTTTGACCCTTTAATTGAGAGATTTGGGCTTTCAACTTTCGATCGTGTTACACCGAGCTTGAATCATTCATCTCGTTTGTTAATTTGAAAACCGCATCAAACTCGGAGCATCCAAGATGTCTTGATATTTGAAGTTTTGACATTTTCTTTGAGATGTTGATATTTTAGTTGTAGATTAAAATACTCAACTTCTAGTTTAGAAAATGTTTAACCAAATTGTCGTGATCATCCGGTTCAATTTTCTCATTTAGTTTAGAATTGGTTTTTTCGGGCTCAATGACACGATCATGGGAGACTTTCGTACCACAGAT
The DNA here is from genome assembly GCA_022545495.1 of Chrysanthemum lavandulifolium. Classification (NCBI taxonomy): domain Eukaryota; kingdom Viridiplantae; phylum Streptophyta; class Magnoliopsida; order Asterales; family Asteraceae; genus Chrysanthemum; species Chrysanthemum lavandulifolium. Next base: position 105,272,740 of record CM040241.1, read on the forward strand.
AGTTCATGAAATTTGGAAGCATTAATAGAGCAATTTGAAGCGATGAAAAGACATCTTGAGCAACACATTCGAGAATAAGATTCTCATTTAATGTATGCGTGTTCTTTCTCTCAATCTCATTATATTTCAATTGCGCTCATAGTCACTAACTTCAACAACCATTGCATCAAATTCCTTTTCCATTCCCTTAATATCGGTTTCTATCCCTTTTAAGACTCTCAAAGTGATCTTTTAGAAGTTTAAAGAAGGGCATGACCTCGTTAAATAACATTCTTTCATTTGTTCAAAACCCTTTCTCCTTGATTATACCCGGGTGTGATCCTTTTCTTGCAAGTTTTCTCAAAATCAACAAATAGTTGAAATATAACGTATTGACTAATTAATGTCTTGCTTTTAGTGGCAATTGTTCTAGGTACAAGATGCATTGGTGTATTAGGAGGATACACATCGCTCTAGGCATTTTCCTAAGGGAGGGTTTGTTTCAACAATATTTTCCGCTTCGCTTATCTAAATCCTTTTTCCGTAAGGCTTGTTCGGGAGTCAACAAAGTCTGAGGCTTAAACTTGTTCAAGGAAATCCAGTTTTCCTTCTTGTAATCATGAGGAGTGATAATTATGTTTTCTCTTTGCATTTGGGATCATTTTGTTTCTTATTCATCTTTTCCTAGTGATTTCATTTGATTTCTTATCTTCCTCGGTGCACTCAACGCAACTAGGTTTCTGTCTAGGCTTAAGGATTTCATCACCATCATAAAGCACCTTATGAGCATTTCTAGCCTTTTAATTACCTCTGATTTGGTTCCTCAACAAGGGAATGCTATGCTTATCGCTTAAGACTCGATGTTTGGTGACCATGTGAGCGATCGAATGGTGTTTCCTTGTATGTACAACTTGTTTTCAAGTTTGTTTTTCAAAGTTGTCGATTAGAAAAATCTCTCAAGAGTTTTGATTCCTTTGCATTAAATTCTTGCTTAAGCATTTTCACATTTTCTTGAAGTTCTTGTTTTGTTTAGTTTGTTTTAGAAAGTTTTTCTTGCAAGGAATTTAATTCTTGTTTCAATACTTCTTCTAAACTTACTTTTTCTAATTCTCGTACTCACTTGGACATCCATTTCACGCTCACGGTGGTCAACTCAAATTTTGCACGTTGTTCATAAATAGCAACACGTTCCTTATAGGCATTTAGTTCGAAAATTATGGAATCATCGAGCACATGCGGTGTATTCATCAAAGACATAGTCATTGTTGATGCGAAAGATGCATCACTTGGTACAACTTCACTTTCACTTTGTTTCACGTATTGATCGTATGGGACAATATTGTTATTACCCATATTTTCAACGTTTGATTCAATAGTTTCGATTGATTGTACTTTGTCATGCATCTGTTGCACATCAAGATCATCGTATAGTTTTAATACCTCGAGATGAGTTTGTCCTTGGATGGGCCACTTGTGGTGAATAAGAGATCTTGGGAGAAACCATTGGAGAGATGCTAGCCATAAAGATTGTGTGTGCGATGGGTCCATCATCTACATCGTAGTCGTATGCATCACGGTCGGCGACTTGAAAGGCATTCGATGATTGTGACCTATCTCCGAATAGGTTGCTCATCCACATCGCATCATAGGTCTTGGCATTGCCCTCGACCGAAGCGACAATTCCTCTTCATCCAACGCAACACCATTGTCCCGAGCTTGTGCCAAGAACATCTTATCTCTCGAAGTAATCGGCGATTCATGGATGCTTTGGAGATGTGCGCCCTTGCAATGTGTCCTTCACCACCACAGTTATAGCATTTGATTGGCTTAGCTTGACCTTGGTTACCATTTCTTCCTCGATTACGGTTGCCAACATAACCTCTCCCGACTCCACCTCTTCCACGATCATACTGTCTTTCTGAATCGGTTGCACCACGATCCTTCCATCTTTAACGATGGCTTGATTATGTGGGTTAGATGCGGTTTGAGGTTGTTGTTGGTTTGTGGGAGAGAATTCATGTTTTGACTAATGAGAAGAGCTAGTTGATTAATGATGTTACCCACGTGTGCATCAAAGCATCGCCTTGTTTGAACATGGGATCGGGGATGAGTTTGTGAGTACCATTCCCAAGGGTATGACTTGTGATGCTTTGGTTGTGATTCCGATGTTTGAGTAGAAACTCATTGAGTCATTGGACGAGCTTGTCTCTCCTGGTTGGTTTTGAACCGATTGAGAATCAATTTTTCAAACATAGCATGTCTCTCATTCTCGAAGGAGGAAGGCATAGAGTTGCTAATAGTTTGTATTCTTCAATCCTTTAGTGAGTTTCACAACCGTGACAAACTTGTGCCATTCGGATTCATGTTGTTCACAAACTTTGAGTCAAGTGAATGTTGGGCATAGTCATTCGATGTTCCTCATGTCATTCACTAACTTATGAAATCTCACATAGTACTCATAGACACTCTCATCCGGTTTCATCTTGAAGTGCTTAAATTAGTCATAGAGTTGGGATTCTCTGTCTTCCATAGTTAATTACGAACACGAGAGAAGCATCTTAACGTTATCCCAAACCGCCTTTGCATCGGTGTTATGATTGATCGACTTGTAGATGTCTTTAGGAAGACCTTGAAGAACAATGTTTGAAGCTCGATGTCCGCATCGAATCTCTTTTCTCCTTATCATCAAGCTCATCATACATCTTAGGTCCGCATCCATTCCGTAAACAGAGTACCATCTTCATTAGTATCAAGTATGTCTCTAGTCGTCTCAACTCGATATGGTCCTTCATCAATGGATTTGAGAATGTTGACACCATTTTCCTTTCAAGGCAATACAATCGATTCGTTGAGCCCAAGAATCGTAGTCGATTCTGTCAAGCATGGGTGGGCGAGTGTCGAGCCACCGCTTGTACATCCTCGACATGATGGAGATGACAGTAGGGACGTTGGTAGACATGTTAACAGATTATACGGGATTTTATAACTCTATGATTAAACCGGGAAATAGATTCTTTCACGGGATTTTACTAAATCAAGAGAAAACCGTAAACAATCACTCAAGTCGCTAGATGATAATACACTAAGTCGCTAGAGATTAATGCACTAAGTCGCTAAGAATTAATGCACTAAGTCGCTAACACTTAATTCGCTAGCCAACTAAGTCGCTAGAGTCCCAAGTCGCTAGACACAAAGCAAGTCGCTAAGTAGTAACTCGCTACCCCTCAAGTCGCTAGCAAAATTTTGGCAGTAATTCGCTACCCAAGTCGCTAGAAATGCAAGTCGCTAAAGAGCAACTCGCTCTGCACTAAGTCGCTACCACTGTCGCCACTCGTGGTGGAGAGTCCACTACTTGTACTTTAACTCGCTAGATCTAACTCGCTAGGTTTAAAACTGTAACTCGCTACAATTTTGTGAAGCAAGTCGCTATGAAGAAAGTTATCCGTGAACTAAGTCGCTAGCATGAAAAACCATATAAACTTCACTTTTCAATCTTACCAAATGAAAACCTAAACACTTATGATGATTCTAAACATGAAAGTACTAACAAAATTCAAACTTTAACACAAGAGATCAACCAAATGATGCAAAAACCACTAAACTTTTTCAAACTCAAAACCACCTAAAAACCACTAGAAATCCAAAGATGTGCAAGATATGATCTAACCATGGCTCTTGATACCAATTGTAAGATATAACTTTTCACATACACATCAAACCATAACACAAAGTAGCATATAGATGGAATTCTAGAGAGAAAGTTAGAGGTTTAGGGAACTTAGTGAGAGAAAGTGAAAGATATTATTATGAGCTCCAACTCTCTACCTTGGAAGGTAGAGAGTATTTATAGTCTTACATAAATCGCCACACATCGGGTGTGGATCGTGCATACAGCTGGGTAAAGACCGTCTGTCCTCCACGGTGTTACTTAACTAAATTACTACTTAACTTAAAAGAACTACGACTACGAGCTTTCTAATGATTACATATACTTGAGGTGACCGACTCTTTACTACCGGGAATTTCTAATTCCTAACAAGTTCAAAGAGTTAGGGAGAAACGCATGCCCTACAACTTTAGACACACAACGCAACTAGGAATAAGACGTGACACTCAACCATCAATAGGAGATAATTAAGGAGTAATACAAACTAAGTAAACACATTTTTAAACTATCATACGAGCACACATTAATTAGACATAGACTCCCACAACCTTAGTTTAGATAATTAGATAATAGTAGAGTAATCGGTAGCAATACCAACCCCCAAATCCAATACCCGAAATTGCACCTTTCCATTTTCATAAAATAAAAAGATAAAAATAATCTTCCTCAACCTTAACCTTAGCGTAGTAACTCCCTACTAGCATTCCTATTCCACTAGAGAACGATATCAATACCCGTGGCTTACCCTAATTACTACACTACAACGATTAGGTTCATTGCCTAGGGTGTTATAAAACTTGCTCAAGAAAAGGAAGTTCCTTTGACCCCGAACGACGCGTGTAGCGTTATCAAGTTTTAGCGCGCACTGGGAATAGAATAGCTAGTTAGTAGTCCACCTCGTTTAGGTTTCTTTGCTTGATTCCTATCAAGTAAACTTTTTCTTATTTTTAGATTTCTCTTAGTCTATCCACCTTCTTCGTGACCTTTGTTCAGAACCCCATCACTTTTCATCATGGAAGGTGATAATCAACAACCACGCCCCATACAAACCCCTTAAGCAACTTAGAACCCGCAGCTCCACCAAAACTCTTCTTGAACCATTTGCGAACCCGAAAGAGAGCTCAATAGGCGAAGAAAAGCTCTCCATGATTCGAAACTTCAAGGCACTTCCATCAATTTTGATGAAGTTACATCGATGAAGAATCCCTCATTCCCCACAATCTCCTGAAACCATCATCATTGACAATCGAGTCAAAATGGCGAGGAAGTTCTTGCCACTCCGACCAATAGCCCCATAAATCCTCCTAAAGCGAAAACCCTTGGGAATACTCCTACCCTTCGCATCCGATTCACGGTGCCATTGTCTATCCTCGCAATGCGGATCAATGAGGTATTGCATGCATCGACATTTGGCTAATCCAAAAGCATGTCAATTCCATGGATCCCACAAAGAAAACCCAATTCACCACATCAAACAGCTTTCTAAAAATTGTTGATGCTATCTATGCCGACGAGCATCTAAGGAGACATCTAGACTCGGTTTTCCCATTTTCTCTTCAAGGCGAGCCAAGGAGTGGCTCGATAAGCTCCCTCCAAGGTCCATTTTCACATGGGAACAACTTACAACTAAGTTCACAAAACGTTCTTTCCTCCTGGAAGAACTGCAGCAATTAGGAGCAAAATTCTGCACTTTCATCAACCCGATGGAGAAGCTATCACCAACTCTTGGAGTCGTTACAAAGATCTTATTCAACAAGCTCCACACCACGGTATTAACCTTTGGTTGCTTGTTCAAATCTTTTACGACAATGTCTCCCGAAAGGATCAAAAAGGGATTGATTTCTCAACTGGCCAAAGAATCGCGAACCTCACCGCAGAAGAAGGATGGAACCGAATAGAGGAATACATCCAATATCAAGACAGCCATTGGAATGAGCAAGAAAGCGCATCAAGCATTTCTACTTTCTCAATTGAAGAACTATCCTTCGATTATCGAATTGAGAAAGCACAAAAGAAACTAGCTTACCTCATAAAATCACCAGAACCAAAAAGGCTGACTAACCCATATCTCATATGCGACATATGTGGAGGACCGCACGAGAGCGATGAGTGCGATGACTCACACCAAGAAAGAGCCTTCCTCTCTAGTCATGATATTTATGATGACCCTTCACTCCTCACATTCTATCAAAACGATGAATGTGATCCTTGGGGCAATCTTGAATGGAGAACGGAAGGAAAGGACGGACCTGAGTACACCATCCATGATCCTTTTGAAGAAAAACTCGGGCAGTTCACCATGGAAGGGGCTGCACTCTTGAAAGGTCTTGAGGAGTTTATCCGAGAGCAGCAAGCTGAATTAGAAAGTCAGTTCACTAATCTTCACAAAAGAATGAATGGACCCGGCCCAGTCCTTCACGATCCAACTTGCGCAATCACTACTCGATCAGGAGCTACTACCAAGGATCCCCCATATCCCAACCAGAACCCCATCACAAGGGAACCCGAGTTAGGAAATGAGGCGATTTCCATACCTCTTCCAACTCCTCACGATCCTCTTCCACAAACACCAGCCCAGCGACCAACTTTTTCACGGATTCCCTATCCCTCTCGTTTAAGGAATCAAAAGGCTGAAGAAGACAATGAAAGAATATTGTCTTACTTGAAACAAACATCCGTTAACATACCACTCCTTGATGTATTCTATCATATCCCTAAATATAGTAGATACTTCAAGAGGTTGATATCTAATCGAAAAAAGCTTGAAGGATTGATATCATTAGGGGAAGAGTGTTCAACTATCATCCAAAAGAGCATGCCCAAGAAGAAGGAAGATCCGGGCAGTTTTACCATTCCTTGCTCTATAGGGGCGCTTTCTATGAAAAACGCCTTGGCAGATATTGGGGCAAGCATTAACATGATGCCTCACTCCATGTTTCTTAAGCTCGGATATTCAGGGCTTAAACCAACTAGGATGAGTATCCAAATAGCTGATCGATCAATCAAATATCCCATCGGAGTTTGTGAGAACGTTCTTGTAAGGGTGGGGGAATTCAAATTTCCAATCGATTTCGTAATTTTAGAGATGGAGGAAGATAATTCCGTCCCAATAATCCTTGAAGACCCTTCTTGGCTACAAACGTGCCATCATTGATGTTCATGATGGTAAGCTCACTTTACGAGTAGGATCCGAGAGCTTGACCTTCGACATTAAGGATTCTATGAGACATTCTTCTTCCTGCGGTCGCCCCGTATATTTAGTTGAAGAAGTTGATGAATTTGTTGACGACATAGATGGCTGCATTGACGAGTATCTATTAAACGAATTCATGAATAATGATAACAACGTAATATACGACGACAAATAAATTGAGATGGTTGGAGCTGTGTCCTTTTATCCTCGTCAGGATGAAATTGAACCTATTGAGCTTGAGGGCCGTGAAACCGCTAAAACCATCAATCAAAGAGCCTCCTACCTTAGAACCGAAAGATCTCCCGAGTCATTTGGAATATGCCTTCCTTGAGGGAGGACCAACTCCCCGTCATCATAAGCTCCTCACTAACCGCTATTCGAAAGAAGCTCTTAGAAGTTTTAAAAGAATATAAAGGGTGATTGCGTGGAGTGTTGTCGACATTAAGGAATCGATTCTACATTCTCAGACTCACAAAATCCTCATGGAGGAAGATTACAAACCAACCGTTCAACCGCAAAGGCGGGTTAACCCTAACATCAAAGAGGTAGTAAAAAAGGAGGTCATTAAGCTTCGGATGCAGCCTCATCTACCCCATATCAGATAGCCCATGGGTCACCGGTCCAAGTGGTTCCAAAAAGGAGGGATGACGGTTGTAAAAATGAGAAGGGTGAGTTGGTGCCACAAAGAACAGTTCTTGGATGGCGTGTATGTATTGACTACGAAAGTTGAATGATGCCACCCGAAAGATCATTTTCCTCTACCATTTATTGATCAAATGCTTGAAAGATTAGCGAGGCACGAATACTCTTGTTTCCTTGATGGCTTTTCGTGTTATTTCCAAATTCCAATTGCTCACGAAGATCGGGAGAAAACTACATTTACATGTCCTTACGGAACGTTCGCTACAAGCGAATGCCCTTCGGGTTATGTAACGCACCGCAACCTTTCAACGATGTATGATGGCCATATTCCACGAGTTAATTGAGGACAACATGGAAGTCTTCATGGATGATTTCTCGGTGTTTGGAAATTCTTTCGACCTTTGTCTTTCCAACCTTAGGAAGATGTTGAAGCGATGCGAGGAAACTAATTTGGTTTTAAATTGGGAAAATGCCATTTCATGGTAAAGAAGGAATTGTCTTAGGGCATAAAGTCTCGGGAATGGAATTGAGGTCGATAGAGCAAAATCAAGCAATTTCCAAACTCCCTATCCTACTACCGTTAAAGCCATTCGCAGACTTTCTTGGTCATGCGGTTTTTATCGAAGGTTTATTAAAGATTTTTCAAAATTGCCCGGTCTATGACACGACTTCTTGTTAAGGATGCCCTTTGATTTTTCCGGAGAATGCAAGGAAGCATTTAACCGACTAAAGAAAGATCTCACTCAAGCACCTATAATGGTCACCCCGATTGGTCTCGACCATTCGAAATCATGTGTGATGCTAGTGATTATCTTTGTAGGCGCGATGCTCGCCAAAGAAAGGAAAAGCATTTTCAACCAATCTACTATGCTTGCAAAACCATAAATGTAGCACAAGAGAACTATACAACCACCGAGAAAGAACTTTTAGCCGTTGTTTTGCCTTGACAAATTCGGGCAATATCTTGTTCTCTAAAAAGCTGTCGTCTTCACCGATCACTCCGCCTTACGCTATTTGTTTTCAAAACAAGATGCTAAACCTCGCTGATTAGATGGATCCTATTACTTCAAGAATTTGACATTGAAATTCGAGATAAAAGAAATGAAAATCTCGCCGATCATCTATCACGCTTGGAGAACCACGATCTTGAGAAGTCGATCACACCGATATTCGCGACTCTTTTCCCGAGGAACGGCTAATGGTGATTAAAGAAAGTGAGCCATGGTATGTCGATTATGCTAACTATCTATCCAGTGAGTTTTGCCAAATCACATGACCGAGACAAGATAAAAAGAAGTTCTTCACTACGCTAAAACATTACTTACGGGATGAACCCTTCCTTTTCCGATATGTCCCGATCAAATCATTCGACGTTGCGTGGCGGTAGAGATTGATCGAGTTCGAAAGAATGTCATGCGGGACCATCGGAGGTCATCACGGTGTGAATATCACGGCACGAAAGGTTTTCGATGCGGATTCTATTGGCCTCTTGTTTTTCGAGACGTTAAGAGATTAGTTCAAATGTGTGATGCATGCCAGCGATCGTGAAATATTTCACGACGGATGAGTCACCTCAAAACTATATCCAAGTCTGCGAAATATTTGACGTTTGGGAATAGACTTCATGGGACCATTTCCATCTTCCTGAGGAAATGAATACATTCTCGTAGCTATCGACTATGTATCCAAATGGGTAGAAGCTCAAGCCCTTAGAACTAATGATGCAAGGGTAGTTATTCACTTTATTAAAAGCTCTTCGCACGATTTGGGATTCCCAAAGCATTAATCGATGATAGAGGACTCACTTTGCGATGCTCAAATGGAAAAGGTGATGAAGAAGTATGGCGTCCCACATAGATTTTCTCGCATATCATCCTCGGACAAATGGACAAGTAGAAAACACAAACAGGGCATTAAAGCGGATACTTGAAAAACGGTCCGCCAAAATAGGAAAGATTGGGCATTCAAACTGGATGAAGCACTTTGGGCATTTAGAATCGCTTACAAAACACCTATCGGGACAACCCTTTTCGCTCGGTATACGGAAGGCTTGCCACCTCCCTATCGAACTTGAGCGAGAAGCATATTGGGCCCTTAAGGCTGTAATATGGATTATTACGAAGGTGGTCAAATCGGTTCTTACAACTTCAAGAATTAGATGAGCTAAGGTCGGAAGCATACTGAATCATCAATCACTTACAAAGAAAGGGCAAAAGATGGCATGATCAACGAATAAAGAATCCTAAAGAGTTTTGGAAGGGATAAAGTGCTCTTGTATAATTCAAGACTAAGATTATTCCGGGAAAACTCAAATCTAGGTGGTATGGACCCTTTTCAAGTAAAAACCGGATGAGCAATGGGCGGTGGTGTTACTAGACCATGATGGAAGAGAATTCACAGTTAATGGGCAACGTGTGAAGCATTATCAATTGGATAATACTGAGATGGTGAACGATGAGGATATTGTTTTAGAAGAAGAGGGCGGTAATGAGAGAACGTAGGAGCACGACTACGAGTCTAGCTACAAGACTCTTTAATAAAGAAAAGCGCTTCGTGGGAGGCAACCCATGCTTAATTGTTTGCTTGTTAGTGTCATATATCTTTTCATTGATTGTTTATTCTCATGTTTGAATTTGTGAAAATGCTTTATTTTGTCTTTAACCTCGTCTTAATTACATATAAAGGTATTTTACATAAGGGATAAGTGTAGGGAGGATTACACACGTTTTTAAAAGAAACGTAAACACGAGAATAACAATTAACTAAAAGATATATATGTGTGTTTGTTCGAGTCAAATGCTTGTATCGACTCATAATGGATGTTTTGCGAAATATTTCCAGTTCTAAAGATGTAAATTTTCCGAATTTTTTCGTAAAATCGCAGACCGCTTTTTGTCGGGATAACTTTGGCGTCGAGATTGCAACTGACGGCGTCGGAAGGAGTAAAACATCGATTACTTTTTCTCGTTTTCGAGCTACTTATAAATTTTGGAATTTTCGTGTCTTAATTTTCTTAGAAATTCAGTAAACATCCATTCCACAAGCATTATATCCTAGTTTAAATCGAGTCTTATATATATTATTACCGCCGATTTTACGCGAAGGTTTCGTTTGTTTTCTTCAAGTGTGCGGTTTAGTTTGTCAAGAAGTTACATAAGATTGGAAGGAGCTTTTCACGCAATAATTCTTCTTGGAAAGAGTTTAACCACCACTTTACACGGATCCTACCGAGCTAATCGGGGAGTATTAGTTTCTTTCATTTTAATTACCTTCTTCTATCATAACTTTGATACTTTCGGGAACATTGGGGACAATGTTCGGTTTAAGTGTAGGAGGGAAAATAAAGCGGAACTTTGAAACTATGCTTATCCTTGATTATTTGTTTCATCAATTGTGATTGTGTAATAAACCATGAGAAAATGTCGGTTAGGGTAATTTTGGCACCAAATTTAAAATTTTTATGACATATAGGAGTGGGCCATTAGTCTTAACAAAAGCGTCTCACGGATAGGAAGTTGCATGACTAGCACAAAAACCCTTTACCACCCAAATTCCACCCAAAATGTGAGGATCGCCTTAGATTAGTAGGAATTAAAGCATTCATCTTCAATGCTTAGAGTGTGAACCGTAGTACATTTGATTCTAGAACTTGTTTTGTGATGCATTCCGAGATCGCAAGTGAGGCTACACTTGTGTAGTTAGGAATAACTAAATGATAAGAGGCATTAGGATAACCCTGTTTGATACACGTAATATAATTACTTCTTCCACATTGGTTGAGTAATTCCCCACACCCTTTGCGTTGTACTCATTTTTAGTACACGATACCCCTAGTTAACCCCTCGAGCCTATCCTTTTCGCGGTTCTCGTGATATTTTGGTTTTCCGAATATCAATGAAGAGCATTGTTTACACCCCACCCCAAATATACACCCAAATCGCCTTAGCTACCCCTTATGCACTCACTTTTAGTGCGGATGTTTGTTATCACCCTAAACCCTTAGTTCAATTATCTAGTTGCTTGCATAAGTTGCTAAGTCGAGTCATATCCTTTGTATACGCTTTGGGACGATTGGGATTCATGGGAAAAGTTAAAGTTTATGAAATAACGGAAGGGAACGTTAAATTCAAATTCCCTTTGTTTGCGTAATAATGTACCCCAAGTGTTTTGATCTTTTCAAATCGGGTCAAATTAGTGTTAGAGTAATAAAACTCAAGTGTAGGGATGTGCCTATAAATCCCTAGTATTTTGATGTTATCGTAGAGGATGGTAGAGTAAAAGTGTATGAAAAAAAAAAAAAAAAAAAAATCGAAAAAAAATAGAAAAGAGAAAAAAAAAAAAAATAGAGTGTTAAAAAAAAAAAAAAAAAAAAAAAAAAAAAAAAAAAGCTACCATCCTACATCTATCTTTAAATTTATGTCTGCTTATTTCACACTAAAGTTTTAGAGTGTCGAGTCTTGGCTTAGCAACGCCATTCTTCATATGCAGTTAACATAAAGATTTTTGACTTGCCACCACCAAATAGCCTATCCCACCAAACCCTTATTTCCCTACCGTAAGCCTAACGTTACAACCCTTTAAAGACCTCTTTGATAGTCTTTCCTAGGTGCTTACGCCAAAGCGATGGAGGTTTGATCTATTCTCAAGCCTATGGTAATCTATGTACTAGGACCGGTTAATGAGTGTTTATCTTCCATTTTCTATTTTGTTATATTTCATATATACACCGAGAGAGATGTGAGTATCCAAACACCCCATGTGAGGTGCTAGTATGTAATTCCGTGCTTGTTATGACTTTCTTGGGGCTTATATGTGTTGTGGACCGTTTTGAATTAATGCTTCATGACCCCTAACTTATAAATTAATTGGCTAAAAGCACATTTGCTTGAGGACAAGCAAATAACAAGTGTAGGGATATTTGATAAGGTTTTAAAAGGTACCATTTTGAGGGTCGTTTAAGTCCTTATTTGATCACTTTGTATCCGTTATTGCTTAATATCGTTCCTTTTCACTTTTAGGTCTCGTGAAGGCAAAATGTTTGGAATGGCACTTATTTGGACGAAATGGCGCGAATATATGAAGAAAATGGCCAAAGTCGAAATCGAGACACTCACGATTCTTTGAAAGTAGAAGGCGACGGCGTCAGTGTGCTATTAGCGGCGCCGTCCCAAAATTATTGTGACGGACGAACTCAAAACTCGTATTTTCAAGAGGCGGCGTCTAGTGGTGAAAGAGTAGGCCGTCGCTACTCAAACGGCCTAGATGCAATCCAGACGACGCCGGAAGTCAAGAGGACGGCGTCACGGACATAAGGTGACGCCGTCGCAAGGTTAACGTGGCCAAGACGAAACCCTAATGGCGGCGACACGGCGGCGTCACTAAACATAAGGTGACGCCGTCGCAATTGTAATCTTATATATAGAATCCGAATTTTTCAGTCTTTGTGTGGAGAGTCTTTGGAGTAAAAACCTAAAACCGAACCTAAGGTGTTTGGTACAGTATTTTAGGGTTTTTAACCCTATCTTACATCAAGATAAGTCTTTGCTTCATTAATTCAATTATGTCTTTGATTATTTGTGTGTATGCTTGCATGTTCTCCATGTCCGGCTAATTTATTTGTGTGTTTGCTTAGGAAGTATGAAACTTAATTATTGAATATTGATTGGTTATTTCGTATCTTAGTTGTTTTATGATCTAGTAATGCGATAGGTCATTCGTTGTGTACTTAATGCTTGATTCATCTTTGTGAACCTTAGAGTATAATTACCTGAGTGATTGTAGGTTAAACCATCCGAAGAGCGCCTTAGAGTAGGAGTCTATAATCTCTAGTGGGTTTGTAGACAAGACCCTTTGGTAAGTTCAAAGAGTTAGGAGAAACGATACCCTACAACTTTAGACACACAACGCAACTAGGAATAAGACGTGACACTCAACCATCAATAGGAGATAATTAAGGAGTAATACAAACTAAGTAAACACATTTTAAACTATCATACGAGCACACATTAATTAGACATAGACTCCCACAACCTTAGTTTAGATAATTAGATAATAGTAGAGTAATCGGTAGCAATACCAACCCCCAAATCCAATACCCAAATTGTACCTTTCCATTTTCATAAAATAAAAAGATAAAAATAATCTTCCTCAACCTTAACCTTAGCGTAGTAACTCCCTACTAGCATTCCTATTCCCCTAGAGAACGATATCAATACCCGTGGCTTACCCTAATTACTACACTACAACGATTAGGTTCACTGCCTAGGGTGTTATAAAACTTGCTCGAAGAAAAGGAAGTTCCTTTGACCCCGAACGACGCGTGTAGCGTTATCAGTAGACCATAGGTATAACGAGACATTATAAATATTAAAACTGGTCAGTAAAACCTGCATCAACAACACAATCAATTATGGTAGAGGGCCATATGTTTTTCAAGTTTCAGGCCAAATATACCATCAGATCGGCTCGCTTTATCCAACCGATGATAACCCAAAGTTCTTACAGCTCTATATTTATGACACGCAGAATGAGGTTGAACATAGATTGAGCCATTTTCCAAATTCAGATGGCCATGATTTGGATCCAGAGGTAGTGCAAGGACTTATTCACTTCTTGGATGCTCACAATGAGCTGGTCCAGATATTCAGGACAACACGCGACAAATGTGCTCAACATGATGTCCCATAATTTAAGGTGAAGCTTTATAGCGGTGAATAGGGGTGTAAACGAGACGAGACAACTCGTGAGTTATTCGAGATCGACTCGTAAACTATTCGAAATCAACTCGATTTAAACGAGTCGAGCTCGAGTTCGAGTTACTCGAGTACCTTTCCGAGTCGAGTTTGAGCTCCAAAATACTCGGCTCGTGAAGCTCGCGAGCCTTATCGAGCTTCAATTAAATTACACATTTACACTTTTATATAAATACATTTACTTAATTTTCATAGAAATCGAGTCGAGCCGAGCTTGATATACCGAGTATTTATCGAGTTCAAGCATGAATATAGAAATAATCGAGCTCGAGTCGAGTTTCGAGCTCGAGTTTTATATCACGAGTCGAGCTCGAGCTCGAAATATAAAGCTTGAACGAGCTCGAATTTTGGTATTCGTGTCGAGCTCGACCTTGGCAGTACTCGGCTCGACTCGACTCGTTTACACCCCTAGCGGTGAAGGTCCCCGTGGCTATGAACTTCAAGCATCGCAAACCCTTGGCGCTATTGTCTTTGACAGTGGCCCAGAAAGTGAGTCAAATTACGATGTTATTCTCGAGCACAGAGATGGCCCAATAAAGAGGATTAGCAAGATTCATAAGTCATACATGTCATTATAGTTTCCATTGATTTTCATCTATGGTCAGCCATGATATCATACAAAGTTAAAGCTTAGAACAGCAGATCCAGATGATGAGCCAAAACGAGTCTCAATGAATGCATTCTACACGTACCAGTTACATCCGAGGCATGATAGTTATAATCTAATTTTTCGAACAGGCAGGCTTTTTCAACATTAAGTGGTCGGTGCTTATTGTTGCATAGAACAGAATAGGATGGATTTTTATAAAACGCATAAGAACGACATTCGAGGAGACTATTTGTCAGGCCTCTATGTAGCAATCTCAAGAGGAGATCACGATGGTTCACAGACAGGCTCGCGAACTATACTACCTTCGTCATTTACCGGAGGTCCAAGATATATGTACAACCATTACTTGGATGCATTGGCAATTTGCCAGGTGCTTGGTAACCCTTGGTTTTTTATAACATTCACATGTAATGTTAAGTGGCCTGAGATTCAAAGATAGATGGCTCAATTTCCTAATTTGGCTACAGCAGATAGATCAGATATAGTATGCAGATTCTTTGAGAAAAAGGTTAAATCATTTGTGAAGTTTATGAAGGAAAACCGAACATTTGGACGAGTCACAGGAGGTATCGATATTTTGATTTATAAAAAAAGATTGCCATTTAATCACATTTGTTTACTTAATGAATACATAATGTCGTATGCCAGCATGTTGTCCTGATTATAGTTCTATTTTTTACTATGCAGTGTTGTACACTATTGAGTTTCAGAAATGTGTGTTACCACATTGTCACACACTGGTCTGGATTTCTTCTTCTAAAAAGATTGAGAATGCTCAAGATGTGGACCAATACATTTCTGTAGAGCTACCTGCTCGTCATGGTGATCCGCACACTTATAAAATTGTTTCAGAGATGATGATGCATGGACCCTGCGGCAGGGCTAACTTGAATGCGCCACGTATGCATGGCAATATCTGCACTAAAATTTTCCCGAAGAGATAAAATAATGAAACTTTATTTGATGACAAGGGATATCCGCATTATTGAAGAAGGCAAGGAAATTCTTTCGCGGCAAAAGGCCAAATGAGGCTTGATAATGGATATGTAGTTCCCTATAACCGTGATCTATGCTTGGCATTTGAAGCTCATGTCAATGTGGAATACTGTGGGTGGAGTATGCTGATAAAATATCTGTTTAAATACATATCAAAAGGGACTGATCGAGTCTTTGCTAAAGTAACAAAGTCTGTTGGTGAAGCATCTACTTCATCGACACAACCGTACCAACCCATTGATGAAATTCAGAATTATCTTGATGGTCGATTCGTATGCCCTCATGAAGCGTGCTGGAGAATCCTCAAATTTGAAATACACAGCAGAGACCCAGCGGTGCAGATTCTTTCGGTCCATTTAGAAAACATGCAGCATGTGACTTTTAGAGATGGTGATAATTTAGAGTCTGCGGTTAACCGTCGTGATCGTAAGCTGACAAAACTCACAGAATTCTTTACTTACAACATTGAAAACGAAGATGGGCGCCATTTTACATACTTACAATTTCCATCAGAGTATGTGTGGTATGGAGATCGAAAATGTTGGTCGCGCAAGAAAACTAACAAATCTTCTATTGGTCGGCCATCATATATACACCCAACTTCAGGGGAACTCTTCTACTTAAGGATGTTATTATGTCATCAAGAAGGCTGCAGAGGTTTTACAGAGCTTAGATCAATCAACCAAATTGTCTATCCTACATATCGTGCTGCATGCGACGCGCTTGGTCTACTTGGTGACGACAAGGAGTGGGATACAACTCTTGAAGAAGCATGTGGATCAGCTTCATCACCAGAACTGAGGTTCCTTTTTGCATGACTTCTTACTCATTGTGAAGTTGCACAACCTTTGCGGTTATGGAATAAATATTGGCGAGAAATGGGCCATGATATTCCAGCAATTGTCTCACAACAAGTGCGGATTCCCAACTACTTTGTCAATGATGCTGAATTGGAGGGGTACATACTATATGAATTAGAAATAATACTTAGCAGTTGTAGCAAATCAGTGCAAACTTATGGTTTGTAGCCACCTCCAAAAGAGCTACTGGATCAATTAAACAACTGCCTATTAATGGAGGAAAAGAATTATAACTGGGAAATGTTGGTGCATCAAAGAGATGAATCAATTCCAAATCTATTGTAGCAACCTGTAATTTTTTATAAGGTAAAATGACTGTTTTACCCTTTGACTTTTTAAAGTTGACCTTTGACTTTGACTTTTGACTATTTGACTTTTACAGTAACGTAAAAGCAAATACGATAACCGGTAGTAACATGTAAATTTTCTTGTGACCAACACAAGACTACGATAAGTCTATATGTTCAAAATACTCTACTTTCACCAATAGTCATATTTTATATGAACTATTGCCACCTTGTTAGTTTTGCATAAATATTTTACCCTTTACGTAATACGCGTGCCCGAACCTACGTTATTAGGTTTTAACAACATAGACACACCCTATGAGACTTATCACACATTTAATATACCTAGTTAGAGTATATTGATAAGTTTAGACATTTTTGTAAGTATTATATTTTTACGTTGACCGGTTTTAAGTTTCGTGACTTAAGGGCTTGACGTTAGTAATTACAGGGACCAAACTACACCTCATAAACCAAAAGTTATCACAAAAATGCACACACTACCACCTCATTGTGAGAGGTGGCGTGTATATAGTCTACCACAAGACCATGTGTCTTGATTACACACTTCTTATCACCCAAGAATTACATGTGTCCCAAAACCATTCATACTTGAGCCAAAAACCACTAACTTAGCTCATAATGACCATAGCACCATCACCCACTTTGATGAGATATACAAAGGTTCAAGGGCTGAATAAGAGAGGTTATTACAAAGGTTTTCTAAAGCTAAACCAAGGTTGGGTTGAAGATTTAAGACAAGGATTAGAGATTAGAAGGGTTAAGGGTTCAACTGTTCTTGTGGTACTAGTAACTTGTCATCCTAATCCTTGTAAGATTTGAATTTATTTTCTTGTCATTCAATATGGTTGTAATAATATCTATAATTATTTGATATAATTTGATATAAGTAGTATATATAATATGTCATGATTGATGTTGTACATGAGGTTGTGACCATGAAAACAAGCTAAAACAAGTCCTAGGTAAATTCTATGAACCTGAAATCTGCAATAGTCCAAAAGTTTGATTAAACTAAACATCTCAGTAAACTTTGAGGTTAATTCAGTAAGATAGGATTTTAGAGCTATTTCTTACGGTCGTTTCTCCGGGTGGCGCACCTCATAACTCACCCCGATGAGTAAATGAGAGCCAAAATGGCAAAACATGTCAAAATATGCACACCAGATTTCATTTGGGAAAATCCTATGGTTCTGTTCATTTCTGGAAGTCGACTCAGTTTTATGAAACGTAGCCAAGACCTAAATTTGAAGTTTGGCAAAAGCCGCGTGTCAAAAAAATTTGTAGAACTCAACTTATGGTTTTTTTAGCAGGACTGAATGTGCAGCCAAACTTTCTGCAATGAAATATAAATATATACTTGTAATTAGACTATTGATATAAATAAACTTTAGAACTTGAACTTGATTAAGCTTGAGAAGTTAGAAAAAGTAAAAACTAGAATTTGAGCTTTTGAATCACTTAAAAAGGACTTGTGGTTAAAAAGTTATGCCTAGTTAAGTTTTACTAGATGAAAATATAGTGCTGGAACAAAAGCTTGCTGATACGATTTTAAGTCACGATTTTGACCCTTTTCTGGTCCGAATCATCAAAAGTGTAAAACACAAAGTTGCTCAGAATGACTTTTTCTACAAAAACTCAAGAGCACATAAGCAGAAAGTGAATGACAGAACCTAAAAACGGCAAAAACTAAACTGACATGTTGTTGACTAGAAAACAACCTTTGTGAGAACTTTAGATGATATATTGATCATTTGAGGCTAATATAAAGCCAAGATTGAGTCAAGATTGTTGTCTTGAGGTTGTCTAACTTAGACACATCCTTAATATGGTCTTGATTATTATTACTTAACCATAACTTAGCTGCACGGCTAGTATAAGTCTAATGACTGAAACTTGTTTTTAAAACTTGTTCACTAGACTTTGACAAACTAAGTAAATGACCATATGACATGTTAAACTACTTCACGACCTCTTGATTTTGATAGCCTGGACGATGGTACGAGGTTATTTATAAAAGGGCTATAAGCCAAACAACATTTAAGGAATACTTTAACTTAATGATTCATGTACAACATCATATTGAAAGCAAAAAAACTACATATACTTGTACACTTATATCGTACACTATACTAAAACACGAATACTATGCTTTCGTAGGTAATCGTTAAAGATCGTGATCTTGTCATACTCTACCGTTGATAAACATTATATCATTACACTCCGCTGCTGATCACTACAGTGAGTTCATAGCCCCACTTTCTATTACTTAATTGTTTTACAAACCCTTGGGGGGATACATGCTATTTTTAAACTGGACACATTGCTTTGAAACTGTATCCTATATCTGAATGTATTATGTGCACTAAGTACCAATATTGCCAAACTTAAGTCCCTATTATCATGAACCATTAATTACTTGCGGGTGAACGCGAATAATGTGGATAGATCTATCGGGATTGACGAATCCCGTTTGTTTGACCAAGTCCGGTAAACAAACGCACTCTATTTGAAGAACCATAGGCTTATTGGCAAATTACCTATTAGGGCTACTGTTTGACCAAGACTTGGCAAACTATTATATCAATTTCTATTGACAAGCTGTTAACGTTTTCGGTATCATGAGCTTAGTGCAATAATATATGTTTTGTTTCCTAAACCATGAGTGTGAGTCTATAGCTCATACTACGAATATATTCTGTTCAATAATCGAACTAAACTCTATGAATTATGAATTCACTCAACCTTTGTGTTGACGATTTAAACATGTATCTCAGGTCCATATTGTACGAGGCTGGCACGGAGGAGCATGGATACTCAAGAAGGCTATAAATTTTATTATCATTCAAAAACCCATTTAATGTATTTTGTAAACTTGAAACCATTTGGGACCTCATTTTTGTAAACTCTGATATTTATATAATTCGAATGATAAATATTTTAAAATGACTCCATTAGAGTTCGTTTTCTATTGTTATAACCGTTGTGCCATGAAATAACACCCAATTTGAATTCCACTGCGTATCACGAAATTGGGGGTGTTACAGCTAAACAGTAAGCAAAAAAACATATATAACCTTACTATAAATGCTTTTAAAGCAAATAAGCAAGAGTTAATATTTGTATATGGTCATGGAGGAACCGGGAAAACTTTCCTATGGAAAACAATCATTAGCACCATACGTTCGGAAAGTAAAATTGTATTAGCAGTTGCTTCTTCTGTGATTGCTTCTCTTTTTCTTCCAGCAGGCCGAACCGCACATTCAAGATTCAAACTTCCACTTGAGCTCACAGATGAGTCGCTTTGTAGCGTTAAAAAAACACTCACATAGGAAATCTTTTAAAAGAAACCGATCTCATCATCTGGGATGAATCGCCAATGAATGACCGGCGATGCTTTGAAACATTAGACAGGACTCTCAGAGACATATTAGATGCGCCAGATGTTTTGTTTGGTGGAAAAACAATTGTTTTAGGGGGTGACTTCCGACAAACACTGCCAGTCAAGAAAGGCGCGCCAAAAATGGAAATAATAGCATCGTCTATTGCAGAATCACACCTATGGCCATATTTTAATGTTATGACGCTTAAAGAAAATATGAGGTTGTTCCGCTAGGATTTGACTTTAGAAGAACAAAGCACGGCGCGCTCCTTTGCATCATGGCTTCTTGATATTGGTGATGGTAAGATTGGTGAGCCTGATAAAGAAGACAACAGAGATTAAGCATGGGTTGAGATTCCTTATAGATATTGCATACAAGATGATGAGCAAGGCCTCTCAAATCTCACAGATTTCATCTATGATCAGCCTACGCTTCAAACACCTTCAGCAATTACTTTACAAGAATATGCGATCGTATGTCCAAAAAATGAAACGGCAGACATCATTAATTCAAAAGTTTTAGCGATGATTGACGGTGAAATAACAACTTATGCAAGCTATGATGTAGCCATACCGGTTGGGAACAATAGATCTGAAACAGAGATGTTATACCCCGCTGAGTATATAAACACATTCAAGCTGCCAGGCTTCCCACCACATGAGCTAGAGCTCAAGGTTGGATCACCGGTGATGCTTTTAAGGAATGTTAACTTGGCGGGTGGTTTATGCAATGGAACACGCATGATAGTCACTAACCTAATGTCAAGGTGATAAGGATTTAAAAGGTACACTTTTGAGGGGTCATTTAAGCCCTTAATTGATCACTTTTGTATCCGTTACTACTTAATTTCGTTCCTTTTCACTTTTTAGGTTTCTTGAAGGCAAATTGCTGGAATGACACTTCTTGATGAAAAGCGCGAATATATGAAGAAAATGGCCAAAGTCAAGAATCGAGACACTCAAGTCATTGGAATTGAAGGGGACGGCGTCATCGCTTAATTGTGACACCGTCGCGACACATCTTGAGACGACTCGAAGCCAAATTGCTAATTTACAAGTGACGGCATCGGGTCTAAAAGAGTAGGCGTCACAACTCGACGGCCTAGATTTGGATCCGAGGCGTCGGAGGTTGAAGCCGACCAGCGTCACGAGCATAAGGTGGCGCCACACGAGTTGACATGGCCAAGACGAAACCCTAATGGCGGCGACCCAACGGAGTCACAATTAAAGAGTGACGCCGTCGCATTTTGTAACACTATATATAGAATCAATTTTCGGTTTGAGGAGGTAGTTTTGTGAGTAAAACCTAAACCGAACCAAGGTCGTCTTAAGCGATCTTAGGTTCCATACCCTATTTTATAACAAGATAAGTGTTTTACTTCATTGATTCAATCATGTCTTCAATTGTTTGTGTGTATGCTTGCATGTTCTCCATGTCCGGCTAATTTACTTGTATGTTTTCTTAGATAATATGAAACCTAGTTATTGAATATTGATTGGTTGTCTCTTATCTTAATTGTGATTGACCTAGTATTACGATAGGTCATTCGTTGTGTTATTAATGCTTGATTAGTCTTTGTTGAACCTTAGCTTATAGTTACTAGTGGAATTGTAGGCTAAATATCCAAAGATAACCTTAGTGTTAAGTTTATGAATTCTAGAGATTTCGTAGTCATTAACCTTAGGTAGCTTCAAAGAGTTAGGGATAAACGCATACCCTACGACCTTAGAAACACAACGCGTTAAGAATAAGGACGTGACAATTCAACCATCAATAGGAGATAACTAGGGAGTAATAACATCTAAGTAAACACATTTTTAATCATCATAAGAGCACAAAACAATAGACATGGACTACACTCACCTTAGTTTAGATAATTAGATAATAGTAGAGTAATCGGCAAAAATACCAACCCCTAAATCCAATACCCCGAGATTCGTACCTTTCAGGTTGGCCCATACTATATGTTCAAAAAAAAATTGCACAATCTTTTTGTCTTCGCCATTATATACATAATGCCATCACAACTACATATTAGTATCTTTTGATTTTATAAAAATATCATAAAAGTCACTAGCCACAGGTAGATTTACTGACCACCAAATTTATGCACCGTGTATCATGATTTTACTATTCAAATATTTATTCTATTTATCATTATTAATATTTGAATTTTTTTTGGTATCTAACTTTCTTTTTTGTGGCTTACCAGTAAAATGGAAGAAAATGCAACTGCTATCGTGCAACATTGCTCTGAAGAAAAAAAGATTGAAAGCAGCGGCACACCACAGATTGTAACGATTCGTCAGCTAAACCCAACATCTCACAGCAAAGTGCTTGAAGCCAGAGTATACAGAAAATGGACTTCAGTCTCTTATTGCAAAAAGGATGCAAGTGGATTCTCTGGGAAAAAAAAGAAACTGCATTTTGTTGTATCTTGATAGATCAAGAGGTATTTATTACTTCAGATAACATAGATAAAATATGAAAACCCTTCAAATTTGTCTAATAACAAATAAACATCAACAGGGGAATGCTATCCAAGGAAACATGAATGTTAGGGAGGTTGACTATCTCAACCCAAACATAAAAATTAGGGAGACCTACAAGATTTCATAGTTTATGTGTGAGCCAACCAATCCTTACCAACAAACAATTAACAACAAAACAAGCCTCAAATTTGGAAGAGCCACAAAATTTGATGCTATACAAGCACCAAACATCCCACACCACTACTTTGATTTTGTTTTGTATAACCAACTTCAGTATAGAGTTCCTACAGAAGATGCAATGGGCAAAATGCAGTACCCGATTCTCATAGGTTACCTTTCTACTATCAGATTTTTTAAGGCAAACAAAATGATAAAATGCTAACACTTATCTGCTTACAGATTACATCGGATGTTTGCGGTCAGTAGGAGAACTCATACGCAAACCAAATGCAAACCAAGAAGAAACTGTCTTTAGATAAGTGGATATTGAAAATTTAAGGTGCATTAACTTATATTTAAAAAAAATTTGTAAAAACCAAACCAGCAAAATGTATCACCTCTCTTATAAATTGCTAATCTTGCCAGTGGTAATGTTGTTGAATTCACTATGTGGTATGACATGGCTGCAAAATTTTGGGACACTGATCTTGACACAATGCAACAACCAGTTATAATTGCCGTCAGCTCTTGCCGAGTCACAAAATTTAGAGGTATTGCATTAACGATTTTTAAAAAGTTAAATGCCAAATTCTTATGCCATTCTGGAACAATACTATGGCAGATTACCAGCTAACAGCAACTTCTGCAACGAGGTACTACTTAAATCCACCAATACCGGAAGCTGATGAAGCAAGGGCAAGGTAAAATCTTTAAACTGAAAATTTAGGTATTACACTATCTTCACATAGAAAATTTTCTTATTCTAAGCTTCCAATATGAAACAGGCACAGAGAGAGGCACCAGGAAACACCACCACTTCGGATCACTAAGTCTTCATATGAAGCCATTGAGAAGGAAAAGTTCTGCAACAGATTCCTTCTAAAGACACTTTTAAAACAAGATCCTGAAAGCTACATGGTCAGTTTTCTGTGACACAAAGTTAAAGAACCTAAGATTCAGTTACAGCTTTGAATCAACGTTTAATGCAAAAAAAAGTCACACCTAACGATTTGCACAAACATTTGTAGGGGGTCCAATTTACAACTGAAGCAACAATTACCAGCATCAACATAAAAAGAGATTGGTATTACATGTCTTGCACCGAATGTCCTTCGAAAGTCAAAGAAGAGGACGGTATGTATCGTTGCCTGAACCATGGAAAGCAAGCAAAGCCATCCTATAAGTACGTAGATTTTTAGCTCAACTTCACATAAAAAAAACAGATAAAATAAAAATGAAGCCATTATCATTTCACTCTATGAAACATGCAGGTTTAATTTCAAAGCTTTCATCACGGACCCATATGCAACAGTCCCGATAACTTTCTTTAGCCCTACAGCGGCTGATATTACGGGGTATTCATGCTCATAGTTGCTAGCGAACTACAAAGCAGAAGACCCGCAGGAGATACCGCCGGAGATTTTTGCAATCGAAGGTCAGAAAAACATTTTCCAGATCCATTTTAACATATCAGCTCGAACAACAGATTTTATTGTTGATAAAGTTTTTAACAAAAACAAACAACAAAAGGAAACAATCAAGATGATAGAAGCAACCTCAGGTAACATCGTTTTAATCAACGATTTTTCTTATTTAAAAAAAATCTTGCCTGCAAATATTGAATATTTAGTTATGGATAACTAGGAGCACCAGCGATACCTCTCACACAGACAAATCAACAACATCTGGAGCAAAATAAAAAAGAGGAAAGTGACATTGCAGAAGCACAAAAGAAAAAAGGTAGTTCTTGCAAATTTAATACACTATTTTATTAGATAAAGACTGTCAAAATCATGTCATTTGCAACTTCAAATAATAAATCTTTGTTTCTGCATGGCTAGGAACCCCGCCATCACCTCTCACAATGGTAGAACAAGAAGGTTTGGAACACCAAAATGATAAACCAAGCGACACAAAAAGTGCAAAGAGGGCATTGTTCCAAGATGATCAAAAAGATGCAAAAAAACAAAAAGGTCAGTCTTGCAGATTTAATATCCCGTTTTATTCAATACAATATGTTACAATCATCTCTCATGGCTTTCACACACATAGCACAACAACACTGAAAATAAAATCACATATGATGAGTGTGTAAATACTCATCATTTTTGGTTAAAACCCCTTTGGACCCTGCCATTCCCCTTGACCCCCTCAATTTGACCCCCCTTAAATATATTAAGCCCAAGTCAAATATCAGGTCAAACAAACCACCCCGCCTTTTCTTCTTCTTCACCAACTAAGCCTGCTACACTCCACCTTCCATCCCTCCAGCTCTTCCCCCACTCACCTTGTTCCCCCCACCTCAACAACCTTCCAAGATGCATTTAATGCATCCCTCCCCCTAACACTTAAACCCCAACTGGCAAAAACCATTTTAGCGCCAAAACTGATCCAATGGCCAATATGCACTCATGCCATCCAAAGGTCCAGATTAAAGGTGGGATTAGCTCAGTTTGGAGAGAGAAACCTTTTGGTGTATAAAAGGAAGAAGAAGAAGCAAGAGAAAGAGTAGATTTTAGTTTTTAAATTTCACTTATGTCGTTTTAATATTAAAGTTTTAGTTAAATTGTAGAAGCTGTAATCTTTTGTTTCATTGTACCAAACTCAAGTAATATTATCATTGTAATGTGTTTTAAATAGCAATTCAAAGTTCTATTATAATTTCAAGTTTTCGTGTTCATTTGTTGAAAACTCGGTTTCAAACTCTTATCTCCAAGCTTCAAATAGCTTATTTCTCGGTTCAAACAAGCTTATATAAGCTTTTATAGCTTTTGTAAGCTTACATTTAAGTTTCAAGCAAATTTGGTATTGGGTCAACGAAAGTCAAACTGGGCTCATTTGGTCTTGGAAATGGATATGGGTGTTGCGAGCATGGAAATGGGTTGAATTAGAATGAATTGGGTTGATATAAATAGGCTAGTGGTTCTGTGTTTGATTAATCTCAAGCCATTGTGGCTAGGACCAAATGTAAGTCCAAGAAATTGCATAATCTGTATCTGTGGTTTAGATTAGTTCTTATCTGTTAATTAAGTTGTATTTAGGTTAGCTAGACTCAGTTTAATCAATTATATAAGCTAAATCAGTAGTTAGCTCTTTTAAATTGCAAATCAGTGATTTAAAGTGTTGTTTGGATTATATAGCAAATCTGTGTTTAAGGTTTGTTCAGAGGTTGTGACTTGTTGCTTTAGGCTTGTTAAGCTCAAATGTACTCATTCTAGTCATAATTTTGCTTATGTTTACTCTCATAGTCAAAATCACCCTTCAACTGTCTTAACTGCATATCTGTTAGAATTTTCAAAAAGCAAAAACTTGTATTGTGTTTAGAATTCATAGACATAGCTTGCAGTAGTTCCATTTCATCATAATATATCACATTCAGTCCACAAATTGGTCTCAAAGTTCATCAAAGTCAAAATATCATAACTGTTTCAAAAAGTCAAATATTGAAAAAATCAGTTTGAGCCTAACTAGGGTGATTTTTCATGGGTTCAGTTTTGGGCCAAATCAAGTGAAACTTGGGGTTTTTCTAGTTCAGCTGGTCTAGTTACTTATTATGATTTTTATTGAATTTTAGAAATTTTCTACAAGCTCCAAATCGACTTGTCAAAAGGGCTTATCTCGCTTGCTCACAAACTCGATGAATCTTGAGTTTTCATAGATTCTTCAGGGGCTTGTAACAAGCTCATCGAGCTTCTCTTGCTCGTTCTTTGGTTTACAAGTTCTTGGCCAGGTCTTCTTTAAGTTCCAAATTGCTTTTTTCGGTTTGACTTATTAAGTAGCTTATTTTCTAGGCGCAAAGTAGACCCAAAACTGCTTTTAAGCACTTTAACTCAAATCATCATAATCATAGCGGTTGTATTTTAGATGTTTAGGATAGTTGTAATTGGTTGCTTTTGAGTAGTTTTAGCTTATTATAGCTTCAGAATCGGTTGGTGGTCTTTGGTGTTCATTTGCTTATTCAAAGTGCTTATTTATAAGCACTTTGCATCTGATTTCATTTTCCTACACTTAAGCCACTTGTTTTATATTTTCATAGATTCATGATATTATTTTAGACTTTCCTGAATTTTCAGATTTTCTATGTCGGTTTGCTATTTTTCTTCATTTAAATCGGTTTTAAGCCTTTTAATTAGCTTTTAATACAATTAAATCGTAAAAGTTTCAAAAAATAAGTTTTCATTTTCTTAGGTTAAGATAAATATAAAAGTCAAAAATATTTTCCAGATTTTTCTTAGTTAAATTTGTATTTTTAAGTAATTTAAGTAGTTTTAAATAGTTTTTAATTCCTAGAAAATAGAAAAATAATCAGAAAAATACAAAAATAGTTTTGAAAATTCTCTTTAGTTATTTTAGATTTTTCCAAGTCATAATTTCATTTTTCTAGCTTTATTTCATATTTTCTTGTATTTTAGGTTATTATTAAATAAGTAAAAATAGTTTTTAATTAATAATAATTAGATAAATAGTTTTAAAAATAATTTTCTTTTTCTAAAAATTTTCTCTTATCATTAGGTTTGTAAAAATGTCATTTTTATATTTTTAGGATTAATATTGTTTAAGTTTCACATTTTCTTTTGTACGTCACGTAGTTTTTAAGTTAAATTTTATAAAAGAAAAAAATCAAAAACATCATTTTGCAAATAGTGATAGCGTTTATTTAATATATTTTATCTTTTTAAAGCCCCTGTAATTTATAAACTTTTCCTTTAGGTATAATTGTTCATAATCAATCATAACCTTTTCCCATTCAAATTCTCTCGATCACTATTCGTTTGTGATTCATTGCACAGCTCGTTGGGACATAACGACCTGGGGAAACCTTATACTCTCCTGATCTTCATTGCATTGGTGTCCGAACTTTTTTAAGTTTCTTACGGTTAGCCATTCACAAGTGGCTAGCTTGTGTGAGATAACTTGACGGTTCGGGACCGATCAAAATTTTGGCGCCGCTGCCGGGGAGCTGTGCTAATTATCTTCCGTTTAGCAGATTAGTGATTTGAATATTCACTCTTTGTTCATACCATCTATCTATATGTATTTATATTTTCTTATAAAAATCAAAAAATCCAAAAACATCTTAAAAATCAAAAACCCAAAAAGATTTTCATTCTTTGTTTTTACAACATGTTTTACAAAAACCCAAAAATATTCATCTTTACCCTCTTACCCTTTTTGATTCTTTATCCCTTTACCCTCTATCCATTTGATTCTAACTTCTTCTATTCTCATGGAATCGTTTATTCCTTGTGTCGGTTGTGGTGAGCCTCTTTTTGGTTCACCATATCGTGCGATATGCGTGTGTGCAATGTGGTAATGATATTCGAAGCAGGAGTTGTTTGTTTTGTGGTTCAAGGAATTCATTTGATTATGATCCTAATCCGAACTTATTTAACGACCCTCAAATTTTTCCAACTACCCACCACGGCCGACTTATCTTCATATAATCAACATAATCTTTGTGAATTTTGTGGAGGTCCTCACCAAGGATTTGAGTGTCAATCCGGGCACGTTTGTCTATGAACGCTTTTCCGCGATGCTCGAACCTTGGTTATAACCAATATCCATATGATTCACGGTCCGGACTCAACAGCTTTTCTTGTTGTGAGTCTTGTGGTGGTTCACACTACGATTCGATTGTCAATCGAAACACGCTTGTCTATGAGCGGGTTCTAATAACAATTATGACTCTAGCACACACAACTCACATCCACATCGGTTTCTTGTTGTGATTCTTGTGGAGGTCCACACGTCACTCGGATTGTCACACGGGAATACATTTCCTTGTGACAATTTTGACACATCGCATCATGACCTACTTCCACGTGCCAAACGAATCAAGCACTTCTTCCGAAATGCAAAATATAATGGAAATCATTGATGATCTTAAAGGTTTAGTTAAAGACTTTGCCCAAAGAAACACTCATCAAAAATCCATGGAAGAATTCTTGGTGAAGAGCGGTGCTAGAATAAATTCTCAAGACGCATATGAAAAATCTATTATGGAATCAATTGCAAAAGAAAAAGCGGCCAGATCTAGCTCTCGGTTCTATTTTATTCACGATGGCGGTGATGATGACGATACACTTGATATCCTTCAATTCTATAAAGATTTATCAAGTTCATCGGTTGATATCCATGAACAATCGGGGAGTTGAGATTCCATCTCAAATAATCGCTATCACACCGAAACTCCCACTCATTCTCTAAACATGGGGACGAGCATCTTGACACTTTGTTCACGAAAAGGAATCGGACGAATTCATAAAGTCTAGTGTTGAGAACCTTGTCCCAATCCCGAGAGAATCACAGGGAATTTCTAATCATAGGTGTGATTCTCTTTCCCCTCTTGAGTATTCTCTAGATCATTTTGAGACTTTCTCCGATTTTAGCGACGATTGTGCTTCTTATGGAGATATCGAGTATGTCGAGGCATCACTCCCGCAGTCTGATACTCTTCTTGAGGAGTTCACCGATGAACTCACTCACATCAGTCCACTTTCATCAGAAAGTGACGATGATCTCTTTGATGTCGAAGCCGATCTTGGAGAAAGTGAAAATCTCCTATATAATGATCATTCACTCATTTCTTGTTTCATTTCCGACTCTTCCATTCCTTCTCTCACTCCGGATGAGGAAGATGACAACTTTTGGAATGAAGTCGATGCCTTTCTTAGTGATGAGTCAATTCCAACAGGAATTGATAATACTTACTTTGATTCGGAGGGAGACATCCTTGTTCTGGAAAATCTGTTAATTGGAGAACCGCTTCCAGCTGTCCCTCCCGGAAATTTTGTTGCCAATCACCATACAAGCTTCAAGTCTAAGCTTAAAAATGTCAAAAATGGTGATTTATTGTTTACTGATGAAGAATGGGCTTGCATTGTGATGCACATCTTTATTCCATTTTTCACAGATGGTGTGGTTTCTCGTTCCTTTTCTCCTTGGAATGAGGACACTATTTTGACCCGGCATTTTCATTTATCATTTTGAGCGGTTCTATGTATATCTCGTCGGTGTGGAACTTTCGATGTTCATATGTTTATTAACACTTGAAGCGAAAGTCCGATCGAGATTGGTTTTCCACGTTGCTTCCCAAGAACAAATGAATTGAGTCGAGTCAAGCTAGCGACTCGGTAATCAAAAAAAATGAGTTAAACATGGGTTTTCACCCGTGTGTACCACCACAGTGTGGGAGTTGCCCCATGTATATATATATATATATATATATATATATATATATATATATATATATATATATATATATATATATATATATATATATATATATATATATATATATATATATATATATATATATATATATATATATATATATATATATATATATATATATATATATATATCTTGCTAAATAATGGCGTAGTATTTCCCTTTTCGTTCTTTGTTTCGCATAACATGCGGTACTTTGAATATTGAGGGCAATATTCATTTCTAGTGTGGGGAATTCTCACGAATTTTGTCATGTAATTATACCACCAATTCCCCATTTTGGCCAAATTTTTTTTGGAGTAAGTGTTTTACACTTACTCGACTTATAGTTATCGATCCGCCATGTCTAATAAACAAAAGATTGGCTAATCCGAGAGCAAGCGGCTCTTGGTAAAGATATATCAAATCCGTTGACGACTTGCAATTTGCCCAAAATTGTATGGTATTCACTCACCATATCCTTAAAAGTGAAGAGTTGGCTAGCCCGCAAGTTTATGGCTTGTGGTAAAGCGATGGAAAACCATAATTGGTAATCGACTCACCAAAGATAATATTGATAATTTATCTAAGAGTTGGCTAGTCCGAAGCAAGCGGCACGGTAAAGACAAATCAAATCCGTTGGAAGCGGTGGTTTGCTCAAAATCTCATGGTTATCGGTGTACCATGGTTCTTACTTGAACTAAAACATTTGGCTACTCCGAGTAATGGCTTTTGGTAAAGAGATTCAAATCCATTATGTTTTCTCAAAATATTGCTAGGGACTTGCAATAGTTTAGTGTGGGGATTGATGAGTGTGTAAATACTCATCATTTTTGTTAAATCTGAATCGCAAAACATTTAAAATGCTCGAAATGCATCAAAATCTTGAAAATATCTCAAAATTGCATTTTATGTGTTTCGGATGCAAAATGTTTAAAATCGGATGAAAAATGAGCTAAGTTTGCATAATTGGCGGTTTAGTCCCCAAGTTTCAAAAGTTGTCGAAATAGTCCACGAGCACTTATTTCAAAGAAAAGTCACCAAAGGTCCTTTTAAAATCATAAGTTGTCAAAATTAGTCCTTTGGTGAAAAATATCAAAAGTTTTGAGAAATTACAAGTTTGGTCCTCCAAGTTTCAAAATTGTCAAAAATAGTCCTTGGAAATTTGAAAATGTCTATTTTGGTCCTTGTACTATTGGAACTTGTCATTTTTGGTCCCTTGGAACAACTTTGTGAAATTGGCAACCTTGGTCCTCCAACTTTCAGAAATTACAAAAAGGTCCTTGATTATTAAACCCTTTACACCCCTTGGACCAAAACCCCTTTGGACCCTGCCATTCCCCTTGACCCCCTCAATTTGACCCCCCTTCAATATATTAAGCCCAAGTCAAATATCTGGTCAAACAAACCACCCCGCCTTTTCTTCTTCTTCACCAACTAAACCTGCTACACTCCACCTTCCATCCCTCCAGCTCTTCCCCCACTCACCTTGTTCCCCCCACCTCAACAACCTTCCAAGATGCATTTAATGCATCCCTCCCCCTAACACTCAAACCCCAACTGGCAAAAACCATTTTGGCGCCAAAACTGATCCAATGGCCAATATGCACTCATGCCATCCAAAGGTCCAGATTAAAGGTGGGATTAGCTCAGTTTGGAGAGAGAAACCTTTTGGTGTATAAAAGGAAGAAGAAGAAGCAAGAGAAAGAGTAGATTTTAGTTTTTAAATTTCACTTATGTCGTTTTAATATTAAAGTTTTAGTTAAAGTGTAGAAGCTGTAATCTTTTGTTTCATTGTACCAAACTCAAGTAATTTTATCATTGTAATGTGTTTTTAAATAGCAATTCAAAGTTCTATTATAATTTCAAGTTTTCAGGTTCACTGTTGAAAAACTCAGTTTCAAACTCTTATCTCCAAGCTTCAAATAGCTTATTTCTCAGTTCAAACAAGCTTATATAAGCTTCTTATAGCTTTTTGTAAGCTTACATTTAAGTTTCAAGCAAATTTGGTATTGGGTCAACGAAAGTCAAACTGGGCTCATTTGGTCTTGGAAATGGATATGGGTGTTGCAGAGCATGGAAATGGGTTGAATTAGAATGAATTGGGTTGATATAAATAGGCTAGTGGTTCTGTGTTTGATTAATCTCAAGCCATTGTGGCTAGGACCAAATGTAAGTCCAAGAAATTGCATAATTTGTATATGTGGTTTAGATTAGTTCTTATATGTTAATTAAGTTGTATTTAGGTTAGCTAGACTCAGTTTAATCAATTATATAAGCTAAATCAGTAGTTAGCTCTTTTAAATTGCAAATCAGTGATTTAAAGTGTTGTTTGGATTATATAGCAAATCGTGTTTAAGGTTTGTTCGAGAGGTTGTGACTTGTTGCTTTAGGCTTGTTAGCTCAAATGTACTCATTCTAGTCATAATTTTGCTTCATTTACTCTCATAGTCAAAATCACCTTCAACCATCTTAGCTGCATATCTGTTAGAATTTTCAAAAGCAAAACTTGTATTGTGTTTAGAATTCATAGACATAGCTTGCGTGGTTCCATTTCATCATAATATATCACATTCAGGTCCACAAATTGGTCTCAAAGTTCATCAAAGTCAAAATATCATAACTGTTTCAAAAGTCATATATTGAAAAAATCGGTTTGAGCCTAACTAGGTGATTTTCATGGGTTCGATTTTGGGCCAAATCAAGTGAAACTTAGGGTTTTCTAGTTCAATTTGGTCTAGTTACTTATTATGATTTTTATTGAATTTTAGAAATTTTCTACAAGCTCCAAATCGACTTGTCAAAAGGGCTTATCTGCCCTGTTCACAAACTCAGTGAATACTGAGTTTTCATAGATTCTTGCAGGGCTTGTAACAAGCTCATCAGAGCTTCTCTTGGTCTGTTCTTTGGTTTACAAGTTCTTGGCCAGGTCTTCTTTAAGTTCCAAATTCTGTTTTTCAGTTTCAGCTTATTAAGTAGCTTATTTTCTAGCTGCAAAGTAGACCCCAAAACTGTTTTAAGCACTTTAACTCAAATCATCATAATCATAGCAGTTTGTATTTTAGATGTTTAGGATAGTTGTAATTGGTTGCTTTTGAGTAGTTTTAGCTTATTATAGCTTCTGTAATCAGTTGGTGGTCTTTGGTGTTCATTTGCTTATTTCAAGTGCTTATTTATAAGCACTTTGCATTGCAGTTTCATTTTCCTACACTTAAGCCACTGTTTTTATATTTTTCATAGATTCATAATATTATTTTAGACTTTCCCTGAATTTTTATGTTAGGTCACTAGTTTTACAAACACAAGTAATATAGAAAGAGATAAGGCGATTGAACAAGTAAAACACACACACACACACATATATATAATACGGTTTATGCGTAGAGTATGTGATGAGAGAAATAACTTGAACAACCAACCTTCAAATGAAGGTTTACATAAGTATTTATAGGAGGAAAGCTAGGGCAACACTCTAGTTTCCATCCTTTCTTTAATGGGCTTGGGCCTAAGCTCATGGGCCTTCTACATAAGCTTAAGGCTAATAACAAACATAAAGGCCATAATAAAGCTAACTATTACATATTAATTACTAACACTTGATTATGGTTTAGGGTGATTCCAACAATCTCCCCTCAGTGTTGGTGATGAGCGGTGAAGGCGTTGATGTAATAGTAGCTCGGCGTCTTCGACATTCTTCTTTCTTGTGAGAAGAATTGCCTTGATTCGAACAATCTCCCGGTGTAGAGATAGTTGTCTTTGAGCAGTTATGCTTTGGCGTCATCTTTAACTTTGTTCTTTGATCATTGTTCTTTGTGGTGAAAGTGATAGTATGTTGTTATGCGCATCAAGTGCGCCTCAGTGCCTTGTTGCTCCGGTGTCTCCGTCATTCTTCAACATGCTCACACGCTCTTTGGCGTTGGAATTCAATCTTGATGAAGTTCTTTAAGTCTTTAACTTTGTAGATTCTTTGGTTTGACGAAGAATCATTACATTGTTGTGTTGCTTTTGAATAGAACTTCCATTAGTGATGATGTTGGCGTGAGCATGAGAAGAATCGACACGATCATCCCGCTCGGGAGCTTCCATAAGAAAAAACATTTCAAGCGGTTAGTAATAAGCGGTTCCGCACTTACAAGTTTGAACTTGAGAGTGTTAACGACATAGTGTGAAAACACAACTCTAATTCTTACAAAGGCCGTTCTGAGCTGAGTCCCACAAGTGAGATAACGCGATGTGCAAAGTACATCTGATTCGAGATAGTCATTGGTACACGAAGCATCACCTCACGACGTAGACCGTTTGAGACACACTCCGCGTAATCCACGGGGAGTTACAAGTGACTTCTTTGTCGAGGTTTGTTTGATGTTGACCACGCGCGGTTTCCATTCAATCACGAGGATCACGGATGTGAACCTCTCATAAATGTTCTCGACAGTTGCTAAGATCATGAAGGACTCGATATGAACCACGATAATCTTATTTGGTGATCGTCAAGTGATAAAATGTCAAGTGTTCCTAAGAGATCTTTTGATGAATCTCGTGGCTCTAGACTCAATAGTGCGTTTTGGTTTTCTGGCGGAGACTAGGGAGAGGTCTCCTTCTTCAATACCAGCGATCTCTAAGAAAGCCAATAGTTTACGTAGGGTTCCTGTGAGAATGAAACAAGCTTACATTGAGAGAAACTTGAGTGGCTAAGAAGGTTTAGTGCATGCGTCCTTTGGGTCCATGACGACTTTTAATCTTCAATACCGGTGTCACTAAGTGACAACCGTAGCATATGAATTGAACCGATTATGCGCCTAAGTTGAATAATTTGGAGGCTATTTCTTTTCACCCTTTTCTTTGCATTTCTTTTGATTCTTCAACTCCTTCTTTCTCGATTCTCATTTTCTCCTTTTTATAATCGTACCTAAGGACTTCTAAGTACTAACTATTTGTGATGTCCTTGGGTAGATCCCTCCGACTCTGGCGGATCATAGGACAGTTATTCTAACCTTAGTCACCTTATAACTCCATGACTAACCTATGTTGCCATTAAAACCACAGTTGTGAAGAATCTCTCAAAGGGTTTGTAAATGAAAATCATGTTTGAACCACTTGTGAGAGATAGGATTTTGCATAAATACTCCCCTCCACATGTGCTTAAGAGTTTTAATGGTTTAAATGCACGAGTGAGGAAAGAGCGCACATTTTGAATTGATCCACTGGAGATAGACAATCCCCATGAGACACGGTTCGTTGCATAGTTAAAGAGTTACATTGTCGACTTTTAGGTGACAACTAGCTCTAATAACTACCTTGAAGGTGTAGACAAACCTCGAAGGTTGTCATACCCGTCGAGTTCATGTCTACCAAGAGTATCTCGAATGGTACTTTCTACTTGGACAAGTCCTTTGCGAGACACGTTTACATTACTAGCGAACTAGCTTGAAATTATTACCCGTCCGGGACAAGTCTTTTCGAGTTACTAACGGTTTAGTATCGTCAATTCATTGGTTAAGTCTAAGTACACATTCATTTGCATTTTGCACAACATATTTCTTATCACACAATTTTCTCCCCTCAAAATGGCATATAAAATGTTATTTTTGAAAAGTTGAGAATAAATATGACCATTTCGAGTGTTGCGGAAGATGACCACTATGAACAATTTGTGAACAAAGTTTTAATTCAAATACTCCCCTCAACAAGTGATATAAGCGGTTGAGGTTTTGAAAATCATATGGGAAGTACTTGTTCTTTTGAGCAAAACCTTGAAAAATGAAAGGTTTAATAGGTTTTACTCAAAAATAAGAAGCTTTCGCTCCTTTTATAAGGATTGTGGCAGAAGCGTACCACGGGGTCCTTTCTTGACAATTACGGGTTGTACAACATTATGTGTGCAAAGCCATTGACATATATAATCACACATCCAAATTTATAATGAAAGAACCAAATCAAGGGGTACCGGAAGTCCGGTGATGTCGCGGGAGTGCGAGCAGGCGTTGATAGCGGTGATGTTGATCTGGGTCGACCACCAACAAAGCTTTCCATCGTTACGGGCGATCCCTTGAAACAACCTTTCATCAATCATTCGATGATCCTCCTCACATCCTGCGATCACGAGAATTCCATCGCTTAGGAGACCCAATCTTTTGACGTATGTCCTTCACCTATATGCCAATCCGTCCTAACCATCTTCAAAGTGTGATCTCCAAACTTGTGAAGTTCACTACACGCCATTAAGCAATTTCTTTGTAGTTCACTACGGTGGCAACGCCGAAAGGTTTCTTGATGAGTGTATATTGTGAGAGCTGGTTGATGTCGGGAAGATCTAGGCGAGGTGGTGTGAAGTTGACACGGTGCGATAAGATTCAACGCCGGTGAAGATCTTCTACGTTCCTTGATGACTATCGTCGATGAAGATGAGCAATGACTTGATGAATTCACGTTGTACTTGGTTGAAAATTGCCTCATGCGACCTTGTACTTTAGCAAGGTACATGTCTTCAATGTCGTTGATAGACAAATTCTCAAAGTCGACTTGGAGAAAGCATAGTCCCTTTCATCTTGTCGTTTGACCACGATATTCTTAAGGAAGGTGTAGTCCCACTTAGATGATAGAACAACATGTTTGATGGCAGCGATATCCTTAATCTTGAACACCGCATGTTGAGACTTGAACTGACGACACGTAGTAGATTCGTCGGCGTTCGGCCAATGATGAATCCGTACATTGCATCTCGGTCGTATGCTTCCACTTTGTCGAGAGAACAAGTGTTTGGCACGTTCCTCAATGGCTATGCGATTCGAGTATATAGGCTGCTGGAAATGGAAGTGTCAACGATGTAGCGTATTTCCTTGAACCATCGCCACCATGTAGAAGAAATTCGGTCTTTGTTGAAAAAATATCGAATGGAATCCTAGGTTCATTGTTTGGCCAATTGTTGGTAGAGGTCTTGACCGATCGGTGTAATATGGAGGGTTGTCCCGTTTAGTGAAGTCGACGTTTGCTTACAGGTTGAGCCAATCCATGTTGTTAGACATGGCTCGAGCAATGTTCTCAAGGTGATATTCGACCTCGATGGCACTTTCGGAGCTGTCTTTTAACAGTTGAAATGCTTCATTCTTGATTCGCTTCAACTCGGTTTCGTCATCTTCTTCACATGGAACTTTTCTTGCAAAAGTTTTGCATGCTCAATGTATTACCGTCTACCAAATCGACCTTCTTGGGGTAGGGAGTGTTGTTAACAAGAGTAGAGAACCATTCAAATCCTTGGTTTTATCGTCATCTAGCCATGATCGGCGTCAACCATGGGTGCCTTCTTCTTCTTCTTTTTGAAGGCCTAGATGATGATTACGGTTTCGAACTTGTTTGGGAGAGGTGGGTTGTTGTAGGGGCTCAAGGACCTCTTCATCGTCACCACCCGTATACTCAAAGTGATCACCGGTTTTACGAGTCGGGGTGGTAACTCGGAATCGTCACGAGGTTTATCTGTAGAAGAGCGAGGAGGGACCTTTGTTGAGTAGGAGTCCGTTGGAGAGGAGGTAACATAGAAGATGATTCACGGACTTCTTGACGTTTAGCTTTATCATGCTTATCACGATCCTTGTCTTCATCGTCTCTAGGGCGTTTAGACTTTCGCTTGAATCTACATGCTTCTTTGAGTTGGTAGTCCGGCAATGCTTGAAACGACTTTCCTTCCTCGAGTAAATGTCCCGGATCGTGTAGACATTTGTGTGACAAGCTTGGCCACCAATTCATTATCCGAGAAAACTACGAGGATCGGATGGATTGATTGTGACGGTTAAAGGTGTGGATCTTATAGTTTGCTTGGCTATCGCATAAGATTCGGATATAGTTGTCGTAAACATCTCCTTTGTGACTTTAGGAGCGAAATCTTGAAGGTACTTGTTAGTGTAACCTTGATCATTTCGTTCGAGTTCCTCTTGACGATGACTTTTCATGAATTCTGAATAAACTTCCTTTCTTCTTTCATCTTGTCATTCTCGTCATTTAGATCTTGTATTTGATCGACAAAAAAAGTTTCTTTTGGTAGAACATGTCTTTCTTTCGACTTGTTTGACGACTTTCACAATTCTTTCATGAGTCGAGAAATCCAAGATCGAGGTGGTTTCTTCACAGATTTGGATGTTGATTTGGTTGATCTCTTTGATGGTGGTGGTGATGAATGAGAAGAAGAATCCGATGAGGATGAGGCGTGAGGAGACTCGGGGTCCTTGGGCGGTTCGAAGTTTCCTTACGTGATCGTGTAGGACTTTCGAGCGACTTGTCATAATCGGCATCTTTATCTTTCTCGGACTTCTCGGTTTGATTTTCTCAAACTCATATTCGATAGTATCCTCCACAAGCTTTTGTTGTTGCACAAGAGTGGTGGCACGGATCCTGTCGGGTCGATTAACCGCATCGGGACACGGTGAAGAGTGGGCGACACCACTTGATCCTCGGGGCCACCCATTTGGTCTTTGCAAATTCTTGACTTTTGAAGGTGACTAACAATTTAAGCTTCTTCTGTAGGATTGATCCAGTAGCTCTTCTTCTTCTTGAGCTCTCATCATAGGGCACAAGTCGGAGTCTTCCTTTTCCTTTATCGACTTGAGGACTTGGAGGTTTTGAGTGCGGAAGGATTGTCATCCTTTGCGGTTTGAGTAGGTAATCTCTTCATACGTGTCGGTACCTTGAGCTTTCGTCCAAAAGCTTTCTTTGCGGTTCGGTGTGGGAATAGGTTCGACTTCCTTCGGGAACAATCCTTTTACGAGGAGGATTCCTTTTGGGAAGTTTCCTATAACTTCGAAACTTCTTGCACTTCCGCACTTCCTCTTACGGTTCTCCGGTAGGAGTTCACGAAGGTTTTCATCAAGATGACCAACTTTGCCTTCTTTTCTTGCTACAAGATACCTTTTATGCGTTTCAAGCTTCTTGAGTTCTTTAGATAGAAGGTGATCGGTGTCTGACACCTGTTTCTTTGTTGTGATTCCTTGATTACGATGATAGTGTAGGTTCGGTCAACATATCGTGATTATCGGGGTCATTGAGCCTCTGTGGAATATCGGGATTAAGTCCAAGTGCTCTTTGGATCAAAAGCTTTGTGTATCGACATAGGGAATCTTTGAGCCAAGCTTCTTGTGAAATAGCATCATGTCCTCCCATATCGATGCTTGATTTCGATGTCCTTCTTATTGATCGAGACGGAAGATTTGCGGTTCCATGAGCTTTGGATGCTCATAACCACTATCACGACCGAGAGACCGATTTGGTGATGATGAGGTAGAGGTTCTCCACGGTTGTGGAATGTTCTTAAGCTCCACATGAGAATGCTTAGAGATAACCCTGAAGCTTCATCATAGCCAATATCAAGCAAGAATTGTAGAACGGTCTCCTCGGTGGGTGTGGCAAAGAAGTCGGTTGGCTCGATTTCGGGAATGAGAAGCAACCCGTAAGTCGGCATGAGTGATGGTGACTTGTTTGTGATTAAGTGTCACATGTCACGACACTTTGACGGTGATCCTCTGCATAGAGTTCGAGTTCTTGAATGTAGATTTCGATCTTGTGGCGAGTGTGAGAGCATGTTACGGTATGGATGATTCCTTAGAATATCCACAACAATGAGACAAGAAGATTACGAGCATGTGAGGGTTTCAAAGTCAACCCTAAGGTTATTCTTTCCAATCTTTCTCGGATAGCCATTTGGGAAGATATCGGCAATAGTGAGAACCTCGGTGCATCCACATTCATTTGAGCGACCATGTCGTGATGCGAAATAACATTAGCCAAAAGAACCAACATATCGAAAGACATAATGTTAGTCAACGAAGGTTTTATTGTCTAGTTATTGAATGTACGGTGTCAATGATTATTCTGAGTCCTAAGTCACTTGTTTGTCCAATAGTCTAATGGCGTCGTGAAATGTTTAGTGAGTTAGTTAACTTTAAGTTTTAAAGTTTATGTTATCACTTATTGTTCACAACATATCAAACGATTAAGTTTATTAGTGACATTATTGGATTCGTGACGTTATGATTAGTTTATTTACAAGTTTGTACACGTAACAATTCATAATGAAGGTCAATCCGAGGCTTAAGCGTAGTTTTGGCAAAGTTAGCGTAAATAATGACATGCAGCGTGAGCGAAAGCTTATCGTGGGATCTAACTTCGGCGTAAGAAATGTTATGCGTGGGAAATAGGGGACCTTATCGTGGGGCTTACGGCGTGGCGTATAAAGACCTTACGCGTAAGGCTTACTCGTGAAGTAGACCTTATCGTGAGGTCATTGTTCGCATATCCTTCACGGGATCGCGTGGTCCCATTGTAGAACCTTATGCGTAGTAGTTCTGCGTGGGATTTCTCTTCGCATAACTTGACTACGCGTAAGGTAATCCTTATCGTAGAGATTCAAATGACCTTGATTACGAATTTTAAGCGTAGCAAGCACGAAATAAATTCATCATATCATCAATCTTAACACAAGATATTCATTCTATCAACAAATCATGGCATGAAAACATTCGTTTAACATTTATGCGTAAAAGTCATACGCGTGGGTCAAAACCCAAGGGTTATGAATTACGCGTATGATTTCTAACCATGGGATTTGCACCAAACAAATTTTGGTAGGTCTAAGATGTTGTATGAGTCTATAAACCAAGTTATAACATCTAATTCGTGGAGAATCAAAAATACCCAAACTTATGAACTTTAAACCCTAATTCCAAATTTTTAATCATTTAGAGTTTACGGGTGGTTATAGAACTTGGATATCATCAATTCATCATCATATAAACATAACACAACAATCTTTTGACCAAAACATTCACATTTGTAAACACCCAAATCGACTCATAAACCCTAATTTTCAAAAATCATCAATTCGTGTTTACGGGTGGTTTTAGATGGTAAAAATAGTATCATTGATGTTATTAAAGCGTTTTGACACTATCTTTTTAACCACAAACACACACACATTGATTGTGTGTTCATACGCTTATCGTAGAACACATAATCACGCATAACTAAAGTTTTAGCCGTAGGATTTGCTTGAAATTCAAAACCTTAGCTTGTATTATCGTTAAGATCATGAAAACACTTACAAAATGATGATCTAAAGTACGGTTTCTTGAATGAATCTTAGGCGTAGGATGTTTAAGGTTAGAAGTAATAAATGTGAAGTTAGAAGTTAGGTGGAGGATGTTTTATTTAAAATAACTTTAAGATTTTGACAGTTTTGGTCCCTCCACTTTTCCTTTTTCAAACAAAGCCATTTAACTTCCATTTTGGTTACCAAACAAAGATTTTAAGAAAGAAACTTGTGACACTCCCCTCGACTTAAGTAAATGATGAAAGGTTATAAATTTTAGTCAGGGTGTCATTTAACGAAAAGTTTACCACCATTGATAAAAGAAACAACAGGGATATGATAACATGCAAGTACACGGATGTTTTGAAGCAGTTAAGTGATAATTTCTCCCCTCAACACTTGATCGGAAAAATCTTGAATTTTGAAAGATTATAGTGTTGATGGAAAAATGTACTTGCCATGTTGAAAGAAAATAGATTAGAAGAATATTTTGTTGTTTTATCGGATTTTATATTTTTGTATTTTGTTTTGAAAAATTATTTACAAAAGATGTTTTGGTGTTTGACGGGTTTTAAGGCTGTTTTAGAGGTCATCAATTCCTCTTGAGTCAAACACCTCATACCAATCCGGTGGACCAACTCATTAAACCTAGCGGGAGGCAAGGCTTTGGTGAGAAGATCGCCATTGGTATTCTGTACCCATAAAGTATAATTCAACGGTACCACATTCCACGTGGTCCTTGATGAAATGATAGCGAAGATCGATGTGCTTTGATTTGAGTCTTTGAGCGAGTTGCGAGATCGCAATGGCACTCCGATTGTCGCGATACATCGGGATTACATCAAATCGTAACCATAGTCTTTGAGTTGTGTTCTCATCCATATGACTT
This sequence comes from Chrysanthemum lavandulifolium, assembly GCA_022545495.1. NCBI lineage: Eukaryota > Viridiplantae > Streptophyta > Magnoliopsida > Asterales > Asteraceae > Chrysanthemum > Chrysanthemum lavandulifolium. The sequence continues at coordinate 105,314,953 of CM040241.1, forward strand.
GAGCACAACATGCGGACATGGCTACATATTACCTTGGTTGATGACGATGATGTACAATCCTGCTTCTTTGATTGCCAAGACACGGTTTATCACCAAGAAATTGTAGAGCTCTGAAGTACTTTTCCTTGAGTCTAAGCATCCTGCGTGGTCGGCGTCTGGCGATTAGTTCAAAACCGAGAATCCTTGGATACGGATCCCAGTTAATGGTTCCCTTGATGTATCGGAGGATTCTTTTAGCCTCGAGAGGTGGGTTTCGGTTGGTCGCGACGATAGCGGGAGCATAGATAAGCGGCAAAGACAATATCAGTCGCTGGTGTTAGATACATGAGAGACCCAATAATACTTGGTATTTGGTAGGGTCAACTAATTTCCCATGTAAATCGACATCTAGCTTCTTGGTATGAGCCATTGGTGTGGCATAAGTGTCACGGTTGTCATTCCAAATTTGTTTAACAATTCAAGGGCATATTTGGGTGACTCAAGAAAATACCACGGGGTGATTGATGAACTTGCGGTCCTAGAAAGAGCGTGAGTTCACCCATCATGGACATTTCAAAATTTTCTTCATTAGTTTTGCAAAAGCGGTTGAAAACTTTTATGTGTAGACCCAAAATGATGTCATCCACGTAAATTTGAACAATTAAGATATGTGCCCGTGATATTGTATAAAAGAGTTGGGTCAACCGAGCCTTTGGTGAAATTATTAGCAATGAGGAAAGATGATAGCTTATCGTACCATGCAGGGGCTTGTTTGAGACCATAAAGAGCTTTGTTCGGTTTGTAGACATGGTTCGGGCACTCTGGATCAACGAATCCTTGGGTTGGTGACATAAACCGTTTCTTTCGGTTGTCCGTTGAAAATGCGGTTTGACATCCATTTGAAAGACCGTCATATTCATATGAGCATGACGAGAAATATCGAACGACCTCAAGGCGAGCAACGGAGCAAAAGATTCTTCAAAGTCTATACCCTCTTCACGGCGATAACCCTTAGCAACTAGGCGTGACTTGTTTGGATTCGTTCCTTGACATCAATTTGTTTTCCAAATCCATTTGAGACCAATGGCGTAGACCCTGTGGTCTTTCAACGATTCCATACTTCAAGGCGTTTGAATTGGTTGAGTTCTTCTTGCATGGATTCAATCCGGTTGTCTTTTGTCATTGCGTCTTTAATGTTTTAGGCTCAGTTAGCGAGCGGTGAGTGCATAAATGCAATGTTCACCATCGTGTGAAGGCGTTGTCTCGTAACGGTTGGTTGATTCGGGTTGCCAATAATATTAGCCGATGTGTAGAGGTTGATGTTGGTATACATTGTGCGATTACGAGGATTCAAATGGTTTGTTGACATCATCAAAAGAACGCATTTGGATCAAAATCTGCGGTGGGGTACTTTCGAATATCATCAATTTGGTTCATCATTGTTGGGCGGTGTGTTCAAGCTGTTGTGTTGGAGTCAAGCGGTGTAGGTGCATCTTCAACGATGGTTGTTGTAGCAGTGTATCGGTATAGGAATATTATCGGGTTGTGCGGTGAGCAGTGGATACACACGAGCACGTTCATCAATATCGTCAGCGAGCGGAGGAGCAAATAACCTTTCCATTTGTTGTGAGTTAGTTGGGGGCTTTGTTCGGTGATGATGGGGTTGAGGAAGTTTAAGCGGTTGTGACGGGTTCTAAGTGTTATACTCGAAGCCATTTCCGTGAGTTCATCAAAATGAGCATGAATCGTTTCCATCACTGTTTTGTCTGACGATTCGGATCCGGTAACCTTTAGAATTCTCACAATATCAATAAAGACTCAATGTCGGCTTTGGCTTTGAGCTTTCCAAAATCATCACGATCATTATTCGGATAGCAAAGGGATCCAAATACATGAAAGTGTTTGAGATTCGGTTTATGGTTGTGGACAAGCTCGAAAGGTGTTTTGTTGTGGCGTTTGTGATCATAGAGCGGTTTTGAGTATAGCATGCGATGAATCGACACGCCCACAAGTGTCTGGAAGTTTAGCATTGATTAACATTGTTCTTGCGACTTCCACTAACGTTCGGTTTAGTCTTTCAACAACTCCGTTTTGTTACGGTGTCGTGCAATAGATGTTTGATCTTTGAATTCCCACTTTCTCATAGAATTCACGAAGGGTTTGGTTAACAAATTCGGTTCCTTTATGCATTACGATTAGTCGGCGGTGTTGCGGGCTGAACACATATTTTTGTGAGAAGGTGATGATCATTTGTGGAGCTTGGTCTTTGCTTGAAGAAAGTAGACCCAAGTCCATCGTGAGTAGTCATCAACAATTACTAAGATGTAGCGTTTGCCATTGATCGTTTGCAGCGCATCGGGCCACACAAATCCATGTGAAGAAGATGAAGCACATCTTGAGGCTGTGTTCCACCTTTGAAGGAAAATGAGCACGAGTGCTTTTCCCTTGTTCACGGTGAGCAAAGGTGATCTTTTGAATCTGGAATCGTGGGAGACCTTCAACTAGTTTGTGTCGAGCAAGGTTGGTGATGGTTTGAAAGTTTAGATGTGAGAGGCAGCGGTGCCATAGCGAGGATTTTGTTGATGTTGCCTTTGAAAGTAGCGGATGGGAGATGAAGCAACCATGTCTTGCATAGAGATAGTGTAGAGACTAGAATTACGCGAGCGGACATAAGGTCATTTCCTTGTAGATCACGAATGAAACAAGTTTTCTCCCGAAAAGCAACCTCCAAATCTCCATCACAAAAGCGACCTCTCGAAAGCAGTTATGACCGAGGCCTTCCACATAGTAAACCTGCGATTTCGATGTTCCCATTGACATAATCTCCGTAGCCCATGATAGGCTGCAGTGATCATTCCGAACACGCGGTGCCAATGAACTTTGCAATAAAGTTTGATAACAGTTTAAGGTTGCTGTCATGTGTCGGGAACATCCGCTATCAACAATCGAGAATGATCATATCACACTGCATTACACAGGGCACGGATGGAATAGAGGTAGATGTGGAACCCGAAATGTTAGAGGTTTCGAGCGCGATATATGAGACATACACACATTAATGATTTTAGGCATCCATTTAAATCCTAGTGTGTTATATATCCATTTCGCCATCTATAACTACTCTTTGCTTTAGTCTTAGTGAATGCACTAGGTGGTACTACATTCTTAGGAGGTGGCCCGGAGCTACGATGACAACAATGTTTGCCTTAGAATCTAAAGAAGGCGGTCTACCAAGCACGGACTTAGAATGATTAGTGGGCCTAGAGGTATTCCGATTCTTAGGATTCCGTAAGCGAGAGATTATAGCTTTAGCAACACATTTGTCATGACAATCGAATTCATACTTTTATGACAAATAACACAAGGTGCATCGGTGAATATCAAAAGTGCTTAAAGGTTTAGCATTCGTTACATCACTATTTCTATTACATTTGCGGACGCAACATCTATAGTGGAAGCAACGTGAGTCTTATTCATAGTCCTAGGGTGTTCTTCTACTTTAGCATTCCTTATTGATCTTTTCTTGGGTCGCAACTTCCTATTCTTGATTGAGTGCTCTAGGCTGTGAAGTGCGGACGTTTGGAAAAACGCAACTATTCTGTTTCGATGAGAAGGAAGCACGTTAGCAACTTGTGATTTGGCGGTAGGGATTCTAGGTGCACGATTACTAAGTGTTCTTGGTGCTAATCTCTTAATGATGGTTGGCGGAAGTTGTTCATACTTTCCTAACATTTCTCTTAACTTAGAGATAGTGTGAATCAAATCTTGATTTTCGACCGAATATTACCGGCAAAATTCATGACTTCTCTAGTGTGAGCAAGATAGTGATCAAGTTCGTTTGATGCTTCATGTCGAGTCTTATTGAGTAAATCAAATATGACACCATATTCTGTTTAACTTTACAAGTTCTTGTTCATATTTAGAGATTTGACTTTTCAAAGACACGTTTTGATCATCCGGTTGCTCAATTTTAGGATCGAAGATTTTGCACTCAAGCGGCGATTTTCTTTTGAAAACTAAGTTGATGAGTGTGAATATCTTTTCACACCAATGAAGACGACGTTTTGCATTGTAAAGTTCGTTAAGTAATTGTTTATTTTCGACTTTTAAAGACTCGATCTGAAGCACATTATCGGTATTCTCAATGAGTTACCACGAGTCAACATTATCGGCGAGAGATATAATCGGATGCATGTGGCAAAGAATAGAATAACACAACATTATGGATATCGGCCTGAGATAACATCTTCCAAGAGTCGATCAACATCTTTTCTCAACATTTTCTTTTGCGTTTAGTATTAGAAATAGATGTTTGATTTTCTCGGCGACCTTCATCACTCAAGTTCCTTATGAAAATCCTTTTCCCAAGCTAATGCACAACTTTTCAAATTTTTAACATTTGGTAAAGATTTTTCGAAAAATGTCTCTTTGTTCTCGCTAAAGGCGATTGAAAGTGTTGAACTTTGATTTGAAATGATGTTCTATCTCATGTTCTAAAGTTTTGAGGTCGACCATGAAAATATCAAAATATCTAAAATTTTGCGATTTTCGGGTTTTGAGTTACTTCAGCGATTGAAGGTAAAGGACCATAAATTTGTGCATAATCGGTTGGGGATTAACATTAGAAGACTCGGTGTTTTGATGATAACCCTTGGTGTGTTAGAAGAATCCGTTGGTGTGTGAAAGTGACGGTTTTGAATAATTAAAGGTTTGTTGTAAACAACCGTTTTAATTTTGATCGACTCTCGTCTTACGCATCTAATTCCTCTTGACGATGATATTCAACAACACTCATAACAGATATCATTAATTTTATATTACGCTTTGGAAACTTGAGTTTGGTTTGAATGTTTTGAGTGAAAGCTTTGGTTTATGTCGACTAGATTTGGTCCATATCCTTTTGGATTGGGTTTTAAAGTAAACTTTTCAATAGTTATTCTTGATTCACCATGTTTGTAAACAACAGTTTTAAACTCTTTAATTTTGTTTTGCAAGCCAATAATTTACGCAAGAAGGTCATCTACCGATTCGTTGAATGCTTTTTGTATCTTTGAGAAGCTGTTTTGACAATTTAACAACTCGACCTTAGCTTTTGATTTTCCAAGGTGAGGCGTTAATTTGCTTTTTATGTTCATGTTTGATTGTTCTATTTGAGACAACAAAGCATTCTTGAGCGGCTAGATCACGCATCTGTCTCTCTAAATATTTTTCGTTTTGATGAGATTTAGCAAAGCGGCTTCAAAACCTTTTCACGGTTTTCTTGAGTTTTGAAAAGTTGAGTTGCATTTGTAAGCATTCAAAATCCTTGGTTAACATGCATTTTGCTTTTTAAGTCCTTATTTAATGCATAACATTCCTCCATTTTGATTTGATGGTCTTGAATTAAGCGAGCAAAATCGGATGAGGCAGCATTCGACTTGTTCAGCGTGAGTCACAACATGATCATTATTTAGATCCTCAAGTACAACCACGGAGTCAATTTGATTATCAAAGGAAACCATAAGGTCATCTTGATCGTCAAATGTAACTACTGAGGTTAACTTGAAAATCGTCGAGAATGAGATGTAGATGACTCATTTTGAGCGATCGATCCGTGCGGATTCGAGATATTGGCGGAGATATTAGTTCGAGATATGATGATGGTTTGTTCGGTGCACGAGACAAGCCATCGATGTCATCTACTGGGCTGTTTCACTCATGTGTAACTCATGCATATTAGCCATCAACATAACGGTGCATTGGCTGCAAGTCCTCCATATCATCATCAGAGTGCATCGCCATAAAGCTCATTCTTTGTTTGTGAGAGATCCACCGACTTCATCCTTAAGAGCCAAAGAAGAGCCTCTTTGAAATAAGCACGCCCCTAGTCCTTGGCTTTGGGCATGCATTAGCCAGTGTCCTTCTCATTGCGGTTGTAGCATCGAAGACCATTCAACCCATTACGAGCATTTCCTGTTCCACCACTTGAGCTCTGTTGTTATTCCTACCCATAGCATTAAACCCTTGACCACCTCCCATTTGTGACCATAACCACGATTACGAACTTCAACTCGTCCATTGTTCATGACTGATTTCGTGTATTGGATGAGGAGCGAATCGATTGTTGGATTTGTTGGTATAACGGCTAAAAGCATTAGCAATCATAACAAATCCACATTGCAATGCTTGAGCGGATCGGATTCCTCATTAGTTTGACTATGAAGTGCTTGATCATTGTTGTTGTTGTAAGGAACCAATTGATTTTGTTGAGGTTCTTTGTGATGGATCGTTTGGTGTGGTGAGGCGGTTGGTTGAGTTGCTTGTTGAGGAGGATAACTTTGTTGAGCATATAAGGCAAGTTGTTGATTTTCGGGATGTGTAGGTGGAGCAATTTGAGCACGGAGAATCCTTTCGATCAACTTCCTTCTCATGAGGCTTCAAGTAATCGTACAACAATCCATATGTAGAATGATGCATATTCTTCGCAGCGGAGAAAAATGACATACTTCTCCCATTCGGGACCAAGACTACTCGGGAACTTAGTATTCACTTGCAATTCTTGGCATGATGATGTTGTGTTTATCCAAATCATTGATGATGTCGAAAATCGATGATGATAAGACTCTAGTGTCTCTCGGGTTCAATCATGAAGTGTTCATAAGCCAAGTAAATTTTGGATTCCAAATCCTCACGATTGAGTCTGATCCTTCCATAAGAAGATGAATATGGTCCCACATTTCCTTTGCGGTCTTTTGAGCATCAACACTTGAAGAATTGGGTTAGGTAATCCTAAAAGGATATATTGCATTGCAAGCTCATCGACTTCATAGTGTAGAAGTTACATTGGATTTAGATGCACTTGATAGCAATGTTTGTTTGTTCATCTCTTGGTGGAATAGCGATAGGATCTCCGGGTACAATGACGATGAGGCATCTCAAATGGACCTTCAAGATAACCTTCTTTAAGAACTTTCCATGTGGCTTCTTGGATCACAAAACCTAAAGAACCTTATCACCCATTGATCGTAGTTTCTGGAGTGAGCATTGGAGGTCTATCAAGTGATCGACTTCATGAATTGATTGTTGGTCGCTTAAAGCTTCACACATCTTTGCAAACCAAGTGGGTTCCTTCATAGTGTTCCTTGATGGATGTTGATTGAATTCATTTGTGTAGGGTTGAACTTGAAGACTTGGCGGTGTTTGAACCATTTGTGGTGGGGAATTGCACCAAGTTGTGGAGTATGTTGTTGATTAAATTGTTGTTGATAAATTGCTTGTTGTTGATTCCATTGTTGATGTTGTGGACTTAGTTGTTGTTGTCGTTGAGGATAAGTGTAAGGAAATAGTTAGAGTATGGTGGTTGAGACATGTTGAAAACTTGTGTTGGTAAAATGGATCTTTGTAGTCGAATGAACCTTTGATGAAGAAGTATCCTTAGGCGTAGAAATCACAATAGCCAAGTAGCACTTATGCGTAAAAACACCAAAGTTACGCGTAACAATAAGAAGTTCTGCGTAGATTTAGCTTCTGCGTAAGTAAGGAAAAGGCGCTAAAGTTATCGTAGACAAAAGTTAGGCGTGAAAGTTAGGCGTGGGATTATCTTATCGTAAGACTAAGCTTAGGCGTAAGAAAAATCTTATCGTGGGATTTCTGGCGTAAGCTTATCTTATCGTAATTTTAGGGTTTTATCCCAAGTGATCTTTTACACTTCACGGTGCAAAAGATATCCAAAGTCGACGTATTTTCGGGCTTATCCAAGCAAGAAAACACGGAGTAAACCACAAAATGAAGATCAAACCAAGGAAAATCTTACAGCGTAGTTTTAGGGTTTTGCTACGCGTGGGATTACTCGTAATTTTGATTTTGCCCAAAGATGTTTCTAAACCGGTTTTGTGTGATGAAATAGCTTCAATAACACCAAAAGACACAAAAGTGTGAAACTTGATGAACCAAAGCCTCTAAAAGCGATTCTGAGTAGGATGAAACCCTCGAATAAAAACTAGATGAAAACAATGATCCACGCATAAAGTTTGAAACTTTTGCCAAAAACAAGTATTTTAACACCTTAAAACGTTGAAAGTACAAGAATCTTGGATTAAAAGTGTAAAAACAAGTTTTAAGCGAACCAAAGTATCAAGCGTGTGTTTTAAGCGTGGGACCAAAACCCACTTTCAAAACAAACACGATTCACCCAACTATTAGGCGATTGATACCACTTGTTAGGTCACTAGTTTTACAAACACAAGTAATATAGAAAGAGATAAGGCGATTGAACAAGTAAAACACACACACACACACGAAACAATAAGACGGTTATCGTAGAGTATGTGAATGAGAAAAACTTGAACAACCAACCTTCAAATGAAGGTTTACATAAATATTTATAGGAGGAAAGCTAGGGCAACACTCCTAGTTTCCATCCTTTCTTTAATGGGCTTGGGCCTAAGCTCATGGGCCTTCTACATAAGCTTAAGGCTAATAACAAACATAAAGGCCATAATAAAGCTAACTATTACATATTAATTACTAACACTTGATTATGGTTTAGGAGTGATTCCAACAGTCCATAACCCACAAACCAGATACCAAGTTTTATTCATACACACAGTATCTTACAACAACAGATGCAAAGATCACAAGACCATAATATTAAACAATAATGCAGACCTACATGAACTTCTACTCAGAAACACAGTAACACCTAAAACGACATAAATCCATCTTAATTATACTGCTCCATAGTGAGCACATGATGGCGCTGCAAGGTACGTGCTTCATGTGCTAGATCAACAAGAACAACCATTGCAGCCAACAGTTGATAATCCTTATTTTGTGCTTGCTGCAAACATGAGAGGCCATTAACAGCCACAGGGTCAGACGAGCTAAAACTTTCACCCTCTCTGAGCAATTCCCTTTTTTTTCCCAATTCTTGCACGCATATCATCACATTTTTCATTCAAAACCATAATAAGACCTTCAATATCAGCCTCTTCATGCAAAAACAACAAACGAAAAGCACGATGCAGCTTATCAGAACGGCATGCTGCTTTCAGTTCATCAAAATTAGGGGTCGCTGTCATCTTTTTGCACAACCTTCTTACAAGATAGGTAATAAAGTATGGCCAGAACTGATGCTAACTTGGGCACTACTATATAGGCAAGAAATACAAACATGTAACCAGAAACAATATCACAACTCAACCTGAAACACCCTCAGTTTCAATTACATTTAGTATAAACAGTGTGTACCTAACCATCACATGCTAACTTTTTTTTTACAGCAGCTTTTCACATCCTTTGATTCTAATGTTGTTGCTTTTCTTATGTTTATGCACTAGGAATGGAGACTACAGCAGCAGAAAAAAGGAGGACCAGAAACACATAAAAGAAGAAAGACATTTAAACGTTCGCTTAACAATGTAAATATTTGAACCGCCGTTCTTAAAAACTGATATGTTTTGCAACATATTTTTTGCTTTGGCTGCAGAAATATGTGCCAAAACATTAGCAATCTTTTGTGTAAAAGTTAGCTTCAATGTATGGTATGTGTGCATGCCAAGATACTAATCTTTTGTAACACAATGGTGCTCGAGCTGTAGAAATATGCAACAGCTCAGTACAATATCTTTTGTGTAAACTCTAGCAGTAAATGCGGATAAAACTTATGTATATTATTACATGCTTTCGAGCTTTCTTAGTCTAGCACATTATTGCTTGAATTACAAATACGCATCTTTAACAAAACACACCGTCACAACGCGCCGGCACTCAACCTCGTTTGAGACATAAGCAATTTCATGTATATACTTCAATTATAGTATATATTGTATGAGAAGTAACGAAAAAGAACTGTTCGTAGTAACAAACTCGACATATTAGGTTTATGTTACATTTAAGAAGGTAAAATTATCTTCGTGTCTAAAAGATAATGGGTTTTATATCAGACAGGAGTTGAGATCAATATAGAACTCATATTTGTCATAGAACAAATGAACCAATCATAGCCTTCCATTTTTTATTTAAATTAATAAAAAATCATTTTTCACATTTTTTTTAAAACAACATATCTTATAAACGGTAAATCTTCAAACTATAAAAAATACACCATCGCGACGAGAATTAAATTATCTTTCTATAGATATGTACTTTTATATATTTTCGACAAACAATTATTTTCAAAAATTCCGTCCGAAAAAATCATATATGATTTTTACGAATCATATATGATTTTCAAAAATCATGTATGATTCGATTTTCTGAATCATATATGATTTTATGAATCATATATGATTCTCAAAATCATATATGATTCGTAAAAATCGAATCATATATGATTTTCACAAATCATATATGATATTTGTTGACCGAAATTTAAAAAAAAAGTTGGTAAAAATATATAGTAATGCATATCTATAAAAAGATAATTTAATTCTCGTCGCGATGGTATAATTTTTATCGCGTAACGATTAACGGTTTGAGAGATATTTAATTTTTTTTAAAAAGGGTGAAAGTTTATCATAATAAAAAAATAAATAGCTATTATTGGTTTATTGGATCTATGGTAAATTTGAGATATATATTGAACTTTTGCCTATCAGACAGGTTACCCAACTTTTCCACTTTGTTCGCCTAAGTTACCAAACTTTCATTTTGTTCACATAGGTTACTGAACTTTAGTTAAGCATTCAACCTTCATTTTTCAGTGTAATCAAAGTAACCCAAATGCATTTTTTAGGTAAGTTAAGTAACCCAAATGTATTTTTTTTAGGTAAATTAAGTAACCTAAATGTCTCATTTTTACAAATTCAGTAACCTGAATGTCAACTCCGTGTAGTACAATACCCTGTTTGTACAAAAAAAAAGTTTGGTAACTTAGGCGAATAAAGTTGGAAAGTTGGGTAACCTATCTGTCTATAAACCCAAAGATAATTAACCGAACACTCGATATAAAAAACAAGTTACATTCATAAGTTTCCAGTAATTGTGGTTTTGATTCTTAATGTACTACTCTATGATTATAATAAAGGGCAAATCACCCAAAAATGTAGTTAATTTGCCACTTTTTCCCATTGTATGTAGCATTCTTTTTTTTTCTCATTCTGTCAATAAACCTCTATCGTTAGTCCTTTCTGTGTACCCGTTCTGAAAAAACACGCATCGTTAGTCCTTTATGCTAACGACCGTTAATAAATAACTTAAAATTTGGTTATCTTACGCTAAACTTGCATCGTTGGTCCTTTATACTAACGATCGTTAAAAAATAACTTAAAATTTGGTTTTCTCACGTTTCCGTCCGTTTATACACGTTTCCGTCCGTTTATACACGTTTTCGTTCGTTTTAACACGTTTTGGTCCGTTTTTCACGTTTTCATACGTTTTTACACGCTTTCATCCGCTTTTTCACGTTTTCGTCCTTTTTTTCAAGTTTTCATCTGTTTTTACACGTTTTCATTCGTTTTTACACATTTTCGTCCGCTTTTGCATGTTTAATCCGTTTTTACACGTTTCCGTCCGTTGTAACACATTTTCGTCCGTTTTTCACGTTTTCATCCGTTTTTACATATGTATTCATCCGTTTTTACACGTTTTCATCCGTTTTTACACGTTTTCATTCGTTTTAACACATTTTCGTCCGTTTTTGCACGTTTTCATTGGTTCTTACTAGGGGTGAGCATACGACCCGAACGGACCGGACCGACCGAGACCGGACTGGACCGGACCGGACCGACCACATCGGTCCGTCCGCGGTCTAAACTTTTAGGCTAGTCGGTCCTCGGTCGGACCAAAATCGACGAATCGGTCCGTCTCGGTCCTAGATTTTTGCCGAAATCAGGTCTTGGCCGGTCCGGTCCGGATTTTGGACCGTGCACACCCCTAGTTCTTACACGTTTTCGTCCGTTTAACACGTTTTCATCCGTTTTTTCACGTTTTCATCCGTTTTTACATGTTTTCGTCCGTTTTTACACGTTTTCGTCCGTTTTTTCACATTGTCGTCCGTCTTTACACGTTTTGGTCCAATTTAACACGCTTTCGTCAGTTTTTTCACGTTTTCATCCGTTTTTACACGTTTACATCCGTTTTTGCACGATTTCGTCTGTTTTTACACATTTTTGTCTGTTTTAACACGTTTTCGTTTGTTTTTCTCGTTTTCTTCCGTTTTTACATGTTTTCATCCGTTTTTACACATTTTCATATGTTTACATGTTTTCGTCTGCTTTTTCACATTTTCGTCCATTTTTTCATGTTTTCGTCCATTTTTTCACGTTTTCATCAGTTTTTTCATATGTAAACACGTACGAAAATGTGTATAAAATGGATGAAATATGTAAAACGGATGGCGACGTAAAACGGCGAAAACATTCGAAACGAATATGCCAAAATAGACAAAATGTGCAAACACGAATGAAAACGTGTAACGCGGATAACGTGAAACAACGGATGAAAACGTGAAAACGGACGAAAACGTCTAAAAAGATAAAACGTGTAAAGCGGATGAAACGCGAAAAATTGATGGCGTGAATAACGGACGGCGTGTTTAAATGGACGAAATGTGTAAAACATACGGCGTGTAAAAAGCGACGAAAACATGCAAAACGGATGGCGTAAAACAAATGAAAACGTGAAAACCGATGAAACCGTGTTAAAGCGGATGAAAACGCGTAAAACGAATGAAATCGTGCAAAATGGACGAAAATGTAAACATGGATGAAAACGTGTAAAAGGTGAAAAACGGGAAAACGGACGAAACGGGAAAAAGCAGAAAACGTGAAAAACGGACGGCGTGTTAAACGAATGAAAACGTGTAAAACGGATAAAAACGTGAAAAAACGGACGAATGCGTGTTAAAACGAACGAAAACGTGAATAAAACGGACGGAAACGTAAGAAAACCAAATTTTAAGTTATTTTTTAACGATCGTTAATATAAAGGACTAACGATGCAGGTTTTTTTGGTAACGGGTACACATAAATGACTAACGATAGAGGTTTATTGACAGAAAAAAAAAAAAAAAATGCTACATACAATGGGAAAAAGTGACAAGTTAACTACATTTTTGGATGATTTGCCCTATAATAAATTGGTGTGAGCTAAGTTCCAGATCTAAGACTAAAATACACCGTTGGTCCCTAAACTTGTATCGGAGGATCGCGATGGGACGAAACCGGGCATATTCATCGCCACGGGTCCAAACAGTAGCCATTAAATGCCAGATTGGTCCCTTGACCAAGTCAAACTCTGATTTTTGTTTTGTAGTCGAGGGTATTTTAGTCCATACACATTTATACTTTTATAACACATTTATATTTTACCCCTTCATCTTTCATCCTCTTCATCATCTACCCAAATCATTCATCTCCCCAACATCATCATCTCCCAACAATCATCCCGGAAAATTTCATCCGGTGTAGAAACAAGATGTGTCTTTCCAAAGAACGCAAAAGTAAGTAAATATTCTTTGTTTTACTTGTTATTCACATAACAAAATTGTATACAAATCTCTTTCAAAAGTTTGTTTATCAAGCTTTTTAGTTTCTAGGAATAAATTACTTATAAGAATCGCTATTCTTTTTGTGTCTCTGCGTAGTAGCAGTAGCGGGAGACCGAGCTTTTAATTGGAATGAAAATGAGGGTAACATTTTGTTCATTCAAGATTGTTTTAGTTGCTTTTCTTTTTTAACATAAGTATTTTATTCATTCACTTTTACTCGATTTGCCATTGTTAATGAATCAAATTGTTTATGTCAATGTTAGTTGTGACTCTGCATATGCAAAAGCGATCTCACTTGCTATTGTTTCTTGATGATTGGGGACCAAGATGTGAAGGTTCTTGCGGTTCATGCTAGTGTACACTTGCCTTTTGATCACCGTATCTTTGGTTCGTAATCTATCTACGAGTGGTAATACTAGCTGTTTGCAAAAAATCTTATACGCTTCGAGCAAATTATATCTCCTAATTGTGGTTAATTGAGTTCCAAGAATTATTTTCCGTTTGAGTTTTACAAGTACCTATATAACTTGAAACAGCAATAGCACATCCAAACTCTTATCAGTCGATTTAATTACAACTCATTTAGTAATCTGGTTATGTAATATCATATATCCAATTTTAAAACACACACCCAAACACCCCCGTAATCTATGTTTACATCTATCTAATAGACATGCATTATAGCATGATGTCTTGAACTCTTGCCTGAAACAAGCACTTTGATGGAAAAATTATCTTTTTTTTCCCTTCATTTTGGAACGTCTTATATAAATTATATATATGTGTTTGGATTATGTTATTACACGCTCATGATATTTATCTTTGCAGGCATTCAACAATGCAACCGTTCCTCCTTCGTTCAAGCTACTTTTCCTATATATTTCTTTGTCAAAAATTCTTACAAATATATTTATCACTATGACTACAATTGTTCATAAACATGGTTAGGTATATATGACCGTAAATCAGTAGCGATAAGCATGTTTTTGTTATTGCAGTGGAACATTTGATCTTGTTGGAACAATAGTTTATGAGATTGATCATTCTGCACCAAAACACATTTTACAATGGTACCATTGAAGTCACTGAAGCCGGTGGCTTTGTTAGCGTGGAAACAGTGTTTCTAGTTTCCCTTGGAATAGCTCTTCTTGCCTTTGCCGGTCTGTGGGTTCGCGGTCAAATACAAAACCTGTCCAAGGTATGTTTACACCCATGATTTGGTTCTGTATGCAAAAGTTGGAGAAATAGGTGGTTTGGGGAACAAGTTAAAATGGTTTTGGTCTAATGGAGCCGATGTTAATAATCTTTGTAGATAGAAATAGTGACATGTGTGTCATGTATAATTTATGTATTATCATTGAGGTGTTTAGTCTAGCTTTTGTAAGCTATAACCCTCTGCTGCTTATTACTCAGAAAACAAAGAGGGCGCCAAAGGTGGAAACCGGAACTCGGAACGTCGATGCATCTATGGATGAGTGGTTGGAGGTTGGTACCTCTCACTTAAAAGCTTACCTAGTTCCCAAAATCTATCTTCATTTCTTTTAGGCTCATTTAGATTTAAATTATATCAAGTTTTTTTAGCTCTCGACCTTTTAAAGTACTATTCATGATGGTTATGTGGCGAACGAACTGTGGGTGGGTTGGGTATAACTGGTCACATTTATTCAGGTAACTTACATTGACCCTTTTTTTGTCGAGTTTTGCTAACGTCATTAAATAGTTAACTGTAATGAATCTATAATCACTAAAAAATTAGATTATTGGAATGATAATCTACAAGCATTTGAGTTTATGTTCAACGGGTTGACTGTAATGAATATACCAACATTAATGCCAAAAAACACTATAGTTTGCCATATTTAAACCATCATTTTCTAGGAAATGGAAAAAAGCACCACACTTTGCAAAAATGAGGGATTAGGGATGAAAAAGCACCAGTTTATTGGATGGTAGTTTTCTGCGTTTATTCATCAACAGCTTGTCCAATGTTATCAAAAGCTAGCAAACTATAGTATTTTTGGCGGGTTTCCCTGTTTGGGTTTTTTGCTTATTCTGTAAAAGACATGCAAAAAGACCAAAAACCATATAAGCTTCTCATAATATCCAATCTAGTCAATGCTAATAGGTTTTATGCTAAGATATGATGGTGAAAAGGTAGTTTCTTCCTAAAAAGGCTTTTTGGAATAAGCAGGTCATGCATCTGGATATTCTGTATTTAGGATGATTGACTAATTGATGGTTTATGTTTTCAGGGAACTGCTTACACTCAATCAAAGGCCAGCAAGTCGAAGAAGAAGTAGATCTGTGTTGGCATAAAGAATAGATTCTTGTAAGTTATGTTTAGTTGAGAAACGCCATCGAGACAAGTATACCTACTACATTTGTTGTAGAATGAGGGACACACTTTTACTTAAATCGTTTTTTGAAGATTTTGACATGTTGAGCCACGTTTAACACTCATTTAGTTATTATTTGTTAAACATTTAGCATACTTGTTCACCATCTTATATGTCTTGAGATATCGATCAAGAGTCATCAAATTTACCTTGCTAGATTATGTAATCTTTGGGATACGATCCACAAAGCAAATGTAGTGTGAAGACATGAAGTAAATGGTAAGGAATCTGGAGTATTTACTTACTTTTTGCAGCGTTCTTTGGAAAGACACATATTGTTTCTACACCTGGATGAAATTTTCCAGGATGATTGTTGGGGAGATGATGAGGTTGGGGAGATGAATGATTTGGGTAGATGATGAAGAGGATGAAAAATGAAGGGGTAAAATATAAATGTGTTATAAAAGTATAAATGTGTATGGACTAAAATACCCTTGACTACAAAACAAAATCGAGTTTGACTTGGTCGAGGACCAATCTGGCGTTTAATAGGCTCTTGTTTGGACCCGTGGCGATGAATATGCCCGGTTTCGTCCCATCGCGATCTTCCGATACAAGTTTAGGGACCAACGGTATATTTTAGTCCAGATCTAATATGTTGAGTGGTCAACTATGTGTTTATTCGACCAGACAAGATAAATAATTAACAATGCCTATTAGACTTGATATTGTGGTCACACTCGTTAGAGGACCATGCCGTGTTAATGGAGAATACTTTCGGCTCCTACGTCTTGTGAGTGCAAGAAACTAGCAAATGACCCTACTTCACCAACTCAACTTCCAATACAATGATGTGCTAAGGACATCGTACATATATAGTCTCGTCGATGTGCATCTTTTTCGTCAACAAAGTATACCTAAGAAACCATTTCCAAAATGATAAATGATACATTTTACTAGTAGCTAGCTAGTAATCATATCGGTATGGAGCGAAAGGGACTGCGTTTGTTTAATTCGACCTTTTAAAGCTCAAGCCTAAAGCTCCTAGCTAGGACGTACAAGCAAACGAGACATATGTTATTGATAATGCTAACAAAAATGACGACAATGATCATAACTATAAGACTATTGAATAAACGAGTTACTTCTAGGACCACTGCAGTATTCAATTTGAGACGAAGTACTTGAGTATTTTTTGGCTAACAGTTTCTCTTTGGAAGAAAAAAGATGACTAAATTTAAGTACACATAAGAAAGGATGTAAACCTTGTTTGACCAGACGATCACAGCTATTTTGACCATGAAAATATACCATATGTGATATGCACTTTATCAGATCTTGTTATGTTCACTCATCGTTACAAATAGTATTTCTAAACTACATATAATAGAGGGAGCTCATTCCTTTCACTAAATGTATTAAAACATTAAGTTTAAGACAAATTAATAAGTTTATTATACAAAGAAATTTAGCACAAAGATTTCTTCCAAGCAAATCTTCTTTTAAAGTCAACATAAAAACAAGAGTAAATTACACCGTTCGTCCTTGTGGTTTGCGTTGACCGCAGGGTTTCGTCATTTGACCCAAAAAATTGCACCGGTCGTCCTTAAGTGTGAAACGTTATGCACCGTTCGTCCTTTGACCAAACGACGTTAAGTTTGACCGTTAAAAACCCATCACGTGACTTGCACATGAGGGTAAATTAGTCTTTTTCTTTCTTTGACCGGCGCCCTCCCTAAAAACACACTTTCTCAAACACTTTACCATTTTACCAAACCCTAAAAACACACTTTCTCCTTCCTCCTCTCTTGCGCCGCCGACTGGCAACCACCAAACCACCATCACCACCGCGCGTCACGCATCACCACCACCACCAAAACACTAACCTCGCTCTCCTCATCAATTCTACCTACAACACGCGCGCCACCATCATCACCGCCACCTAAACCACCACTCACGCGCCACCCTCTTTATTATTTTGGATTTGGTACGAGTAGATCGGGCCGAAAAGAAGGTGAGAAACGAGTTTTGACTCGTTGGTGACTCACCGAGTCACATATCTGAGATATTGGAATGATTCGGGGTTGTTGTTGTCGTTGTGATGGTGGCCGAGACCCTAGAGGTCCGATTGGTTTATTATTGTTTTCGTTGATGGTAGCAAGGACCAAGATGTTCCGGTTGATATTGTTGTTGTTGTAGCCGAGAGAAACCAAAACCATTAGGGTCTGTTTGGTTCGTTGGATCATGGACAGTCTGTAACATATGTAGATGTTAAAAGTTCCATGAACAAAAGAAGGCATTTTTTTTTTTTTTTTTTTTTTTTTAACCTCGATATTTTGGAATAATTTGAGAGAACAGTTTGAGTGTTTGACATTCACTATTAGAAAGGTGTATGAAATGTTTGTTTGTTTTTGACCAATTTTTTCATAATGTGACATAAACTGGAAATGCTGAAATAGTTTGTTATCAATTGTATGCACTTCAAAGTTTAAACACCTTGTAAACAGTTTAGCATATGCTATGAGGTAGATGATATGTTTGATTGTTTGGTGATATTTGATTAGTCATGAAATTAATAGATAAATGATTAAAAAGAAGCTTTTTTAATACTTATTGATAATGGGTATTGTTGCCACTCGTATGCAGTTGTGTTTATCTGAACATAAAAAACCGATCATTGTGATTTTTACCTTGCAGTACTTAAACAATCAGTTTTAATACACAAACTCTTGAGAGAGGGGGAAGAGGGGGGTTGATATTGTTGTTGTAATCAATTCAATATTACTGGGTAGTTTGTGTCAATTTTGCAAAGAAGAGGGGCGCGGTGTAACTTAACGCAGGGGTATTTCCGTCATTTTACCCTCATGTACAAGTCACATGAGGGGGTTTAACGGTCAAACTTAACGGTTTTTGGTCAAAGGACTAGTGGCGCATAACGTTTCACACTTAAGGACGACCGGTGCAATTTTTTGGGTCAAAGGACGAAACCCTGCGGTCAACGCAAACCACAAGGACGAACGGTGTACTCAAAGTTGCACATTTAGTCTTAGTTACAAAGATCGTCCTTGTGGTTTACTCAAAGTTGCACATTTAGTCTTTAACTCTTAAAAATTACATCAGTCATCCCTGTGATTGTCACTTTTGCATTGACCAGTCCTTTAACCAAATAGGCGTTTGTTTTAGTCGTTAAATCAGATCATGTGCGGGGCACATGAGGGCAAAATAGTCTTTTCACATCCATAGAGACGATTTATGTAACAGATTACCACATGGACGATTTATGAAATAAATCTTTAAATTTTTTGTTTTTCAAATTTTTTTAATTATTGTTATAATTTTATTTTTGGGCCACGTAGACGTTAATGAGGATGCTGACTGGGCGTGACGTGGAATAAAATTCTAAAATTGCACCTGGTGAGATTTAATCACGCGACCTGAAGGTTGTAAAACAAGTGGCTTACCACTATGGTAAGTTTTTATGAAACACATGGACGATTTATGAAACAAATCCTTAAATTTTTTAGTTTTTCAAAAAAATTTAATTATTATTATTATTATTTTATTATTTAGCCATGTGGACGCTGACGATGATGTTGATTTGGCGTGACGTGGAATAAAATTCTAAAATTGCATTTGGTGGAATTCGAACACGCGACCTGAAGGTTGTAAAATAAGCGGCTTACCACTATGTAATAGATAATCACATGGACGATTTATAAAACAAATCTTTAAAATTTTAGTTTTTCAAATAAAATTATTTTTGGGCCAGGTGGACGCTGATGAGGATGATGATTGGGTGTGGCGTGGGATAAAATTCTAAAATTGCACCGGGTAGGATTCGAACACTCAACCATGTAAAACAAGCGACTTACCACTATGCTATGTTTTTATGAAACAAATCTTTAAATTTTTAGGTTTTCAACTTTTTTAATAATTATTATTATTTTAATTTTGAGCCACATAGATGTTGGCCGTGGAATATAATTGCACCGATTCGAACTACAAATCTTTAAATTTTTAGTTTTTCAAAATTTTGTAAATACTACTATTATTATTATTATTTTTTAGCCACGTGGATGCTGACGAGGATGCTGACTGGGCATAACGTGAAATAAACTTCTAAAATTGCACCTGGTGTGATTCGAACACGCAACCTCGAGGTTGTAAAACAAGCGACTTACCACTATGCTAAATGGTAAGTCCTTATTATTACATGCAAGCTATATGTATTTAACCTTTCTTTGCACTGGAGTTTTTTTGCAAAAGCGGTATTGGTTAGGCTGGCCGGTTCTTGGAGTAGGGTTGGATTTGTTGGACTCGTTTACTTGACCACTTTTCTTATAAACCGATATGATGAGACTCACTATCGGAAAAATGGACTCATTTTGTCACACCCCAAATTACATTTTGCGGTGAATGGAATTCACGGGATTGATGTCATAGCATCACAATCACGGTTATATTGAGCGACCTAAAGTGTCGTTTGGAAAACACATCGTTTGATTTAATAAAACAATCGAGTTTACAAAGTATAGGTCCCAAATGAAAATCAATTTGTGCGGAAATAAGTTTGTTACAATTCAAACGATGTTTTAAAGTGCATAAATCCATGAGAGGCAGCGTCGTCACGACTCTATGATAAGTCCTTATGCATGCCATGAGGTGTATGCCATAGATACCGAGATAAAACATGCTAAAAGTGTCAACACAAAGGTTGAGTGAGTTCATAGAGTTTGTGTTGAAATGTAAAGACTTTCAAAATCGTTTATGCAAAGAAAGGCATTGTAAATCCACTCGGTTCAAGTTCCGCCCATACAAAACTTGCAACCTGTGTGTTCACAACCCACTCCCAAAGGTGCATAGTTTATGTTCAAGCGCATGATGTCAAATGAATTCACATAATAGTGCATGACTTAATGTATCAATGATTACTTGTCTTAATTATACCAAGACATTTAGTTCCGTGATAATACCAAGACATTCAGCTCAATGATAATCCCAAGACATTCAGCTCAATGATAATCCCAAGACATTCAGTTCCATGATTTATGATATAGGATATGACTAAACATTCAGTTCAGTTAAGCATGTAGTTTCAAATAATCATGATAGTCATAAAAATAGTTGAGCATGTATCTCCCCCAAAAGTAATTCCTAACAGTTAAAAGAGTAGGGGCTATGACTCACTTGATGAAATGATGCGAAGACAAAAGTGAGTACACTGAAATGTAGCGTGAATCTCTAACTGCGACCTATTATGAATGATATGATATATAATGAGTCATGATGAAATGTTATGCATGCAATTCGGATGATATTTATACCACTTGGGAGTTTTTGAAAATAATACTTATCGTCGAAAATACTCTTTTGACGTCTTGACCATTCTTAAATTACTTTACAAGTATTTACGTCAAAATGTCATCCTACAATAGTTTCTTAATGATTTATTATGAAATTTTAACTTTTCGTCGTAAAATAATGTCGTTGGAAATTTCATGAAAATGATGAAATGGCTTCAAAAGCTAGTCGTAAAATGGTGTCGTCGAGCGTTAGGAAAGCGAACTCAATGGTTTTGGAAAGCTTGTATCAAAATCCAGAAGTTTTAGTACATGAGTTTTCGTCATAGAGGTCTCGAACATAAAGATAATAGAGGTTAAATATGGTGATTTTGTCCAAATGTGGTTTAAAAAGTGAGTTTCGGCAAAGTTTAAGCATCCGTAAATAATTTATTACAACTCCGCTATACAAACGGTTGGTCATTTTAGAAAATATGCTTGATGATATAAATTTTATTAGAAGACATCTCGTTACAAAAAGTTCTACGTCTACGTTAAAATAGCCTTCAACATGGTCGTTTTGTTTACCGTAACACTTGTCTCGTAAAAATAATATAGTTTTCTTAAATAAGTAAGTTACGGAAATTTTATGAAAACGTGTATATTTTAGTCGTTATAAATCCGTTTTCTACGTTTTATACGTCCTTAGCTTCGTATCAAAGTATAATAATATATTTTTGATAAGTCGAAATAATTTATAAAGTTTAAGACTCGTTTTGACTCGTACAACACAAAACTGCTTTTGAAATTTTCGAGAAAATGTATATTTAAATCGTCAAACTTGAAAAATTCATAACTTCTTCGTTATAACTCCGTTTTAATCCGTTCAAGCGGCCACGGATTCGTTTTAAAGTATATTTTCTAAATATCTAGGCCAAAAATTCGTGTCTACTGTCGGATTTTCCAGAATTTCAAAACAAGATCAGACCACTTTTTATACTTGTCGAAAAGAGTTTTTCTCGTACTAAACCTATTCCAATCCCTTCAAAACAACTCCAAAGCTATTCTAATCCTACCATACACCTTCTTAGGGTGTCATGGGTTCCTAAACATCATCAAGACTAATATATAACAAGGGATAAATTATAGGATGACTTATATGTATCAAACTCTTAAAAACAATGTAAAAATGGTATAAATATCCACAAGTCTTGCATGCTTTGCTCAAAAATGATAAAATACATATGAAATGATAATGAAAGATGTAAAATGAAAATGATATGCTTATTAGTTACTTGATGAGGTGATTAGAACAAGGGATTAAACCTAAACACCCTAGGTTTTTATTTCAAAACCTTGATTAAGAGTGTAACTAGATTGTAAAATACTTGATCTTGATAAGTTTTTGATGAATTCTTCTTCCACCATGGGGTGGCCGGTTTTTGAGAGAAGAAAAAGGGAAGAGAAAGTTTTGATTGATCTTGAATTATTGGTGAATTGAATGAAGTGTGTGAATGTATGTTGAGTATAAATGTATACATGTAAGAAACAAATTCTACTAACCCCATTTAATGAGGTACCCCCCCTCATGACCGGTTTTGGGGGGGGGATGTATCTCAAAATACATATTTTTTTTTTCTTTTATAATATAAATGAATGTAAAAAATGTAAGTAAAAGAAATTAAGTAAAGGATAACTTGTACAATTGTATATACATTAGTGTATTTAAAGTAGTTTTAGCTAAAAGTAATTTTTAATAGGTCCAAGTAAAGTATATTGAAATCATAAAAATTATAAAAATACATTTCTTGTAAAATTTGAGTGATATAATAATTATCGTGTAATTTTTAAGAAAAGCGTCGTAATAGTATAAATTTAACAATTTCTATACAAAATAAATATAAAACACTAGGTAAACTCAAAATATTATTTTTATAACTAAATGTAAGTATAAAAATATATCGGGATCATTTTTGGAAGTATTGGATTAAATGTTCAAAATAATTAATTATGCGATAACGTTTATTTAATATGAAATTATTCGTTTATTGTAAAATGCAAAGCCATGCATGAACTAATATGATGATAATGATGTTAATGAAATGTAGACTAAACTTAGTCTATATGAAATGTCCGTGATGATATGATCATGAATTCGCCGCTAAACCATTAAGGTTACGCGAATTTGGAACACGCAAACCTAGTTTACGATAAATGATGAAATTGTGAAACATGAATTGTTTTGAGAAATATCCTGAAATTGCGAGTTGTCACATTCGCCCATCCAAAAAGGAATTCAGTCCCTGAATTCAGTTCGTGTTAGTCTATTGAAATTTTGAGTTTGTGATGAATATTGAGGAGAGAAGACATGAGGAAGTGTCGTTACGGTTATCGATGATTGAGAGTGTATAAAACATCATAGTAGAGAAAATATCGGATGAATCTCTCATAAGTAACACTTTGAATTGGAACATGTGAAAATTTTGCTTGCCCTAAGATTTATAAGTAACCGCTCCCAACATAACATGATCCCTCCAGAATTAGACATAGTTAGCTAGGCTATGTATAATTAAGGAACGATGACGTGACGTTCGGTTTGGTTGTTATAACTCTCAATGTTTACAAGGATTTAAATCGTGTCGTTAAAATGGTAGCTAAAGTAAAAAGAATTAAAATTCTCGTACATGATATCGAATCGAAAGGAAATAAAGTACGATAGATGAGAATATTTTACAACGAGTGGTTTATCAAAAGTAGTACATCTTAAGTTATAAAGATTCGGATACGATGGAAAACATAAACTTAGTACGACATAGTACATAAGGAGAAATAAGACTGTTAGTTTCCGAATTTCTTCAGTCTTCTGCGTTGTTGTGACCATGACGAGCTTCTCCTCCTTGTAACATGTATGCATTCCCATGAGCACCTTCGACTTGTTGACCTTTGTTTTGAGGACATTGATTCCGATAGTGTCCTTGCTCCCCACATCCGAAACACGTAACTATGGTCTTGCCTCTACAATTCCTGGCATGGTGTCCTAGTTTTTGACACTTGTAGCACTTAACAGGACAGAGACCCGTGTGATGATACTTACATCGATTACATAGTGGGTAGGTTCCAGCATAACCTCTGCCTTCTATTGGTGCAGCAACATAAACCATTGCGGCTCCTTGTCCTCTATTCTGCTGTTGATGATGGTTAGTGTTACGGTTTTGGTTGTTGTTATTATAACCTCCTTGGTCATTTTCCCATTTTCTTTTGTTGTGGTTAGTTTGGTTGTTGGTGTTGTTGTTGATGGTGTGATTGTTGTTATTGTTGTCGTGGTTATTGTTGATAATATTTTCCCTTTTCACAACTTGAGCCATGAGTTTTTGAGTTATCCTAATAGTTTCTTCAATTGTTTGGGGATCGGAAGAAGTTACATCTCCTTGAATACATTGTGGAAGTCCTTCAATGAAATTTTCCAAGAGTTTCTCATTGTCCGAAACCATCGATGGACATAGTGCGACCAACTCTTGGAACCTCCGATGTAGGTCTCGATGTCATAACCAGATTACTAACTCGTAAAATTCCGTTTCTAATTTCTTCACCTCCGTGCGTGGACAATACTTCTTAGTTACAGTTCTTGAATTCATTCCACGTGAGCTTATAAGCATTTTCGATACCAATAGGTCGCATCTGAATTCCACCATGACATTCGCCATCTAAGAGTGTACCGATGGCGAACTTTACCTTGCGGTCATCCGGGCAATTGCATAGAAGAAATCTGAGACTCCATCTTTTCAAACCAACGGATCATAGCGATGGCTCCTTCCGTGCCTTTGAACTTTGTGGGATCACAATTCTTAAAGTCCTTGTATGTACAATTACGAACTCCGGACCCTCCAGTAGCTCACATGGCGGCGGAAGTCTAGCGAGTCAAGCGGCGGCAGCTACTGTTGCTCGTTCTTTCCTTAGTGCCTCGGCTATACTATCCTCTACATACTTTTGCATAGCCGCTTGAGTCAATTCGGTGTGGCTTTCTTCGGAGCCATATCTTCTTCAAACTAAGAGGAAAGGTGAGACGTAACAAAGTCCGATGTCAATAATAAACGCTCCAAAGAGATATGATAAGAAATGATAAGTTTGAGGTTATTTTTCAAAATGATCGACGGTTTCCTAAGAAATGGGTTATGAGATGTCGTAAGTGCTTCAAATGTATGATGGTTTAGTGACTTAATGTGTGAACAACGTGTAACTCGACATGTTAGTGGTGAAACAAAGGAGTGAGAGTGACTTTGCCGTACTTAAGGGTTTATCTCGGCATTCGACGTTATCGGTGATGAGTCAACTGATATTAAAATTGCGATAGGGAATGACAAATCATTCACCACATTAGAGTATGAGGAAATGATAATGGGATGGGTATTTAAGGGCATCCATGTGACAATCGATTGGAAATGAAAGTAAATAACTCGAAAAATGTAGGCATAAACCGCATGTAAAGTGAACATGCACTTATGATGAAATGATGAGATGCTATGATGATGTAGTTATAGTCTAGGGTCAATGATGCAACCTAGTTCTCTATAAGCAAGCTCGATACCAATCTGTCACACCCCAAATTACTGCTTTTGCGTGAATGGAATTCACGGGATTGACTGTCATAGCATCACAATCACAGTTATATTGAACGACCTAAAGTGTCGTTTGGAAAACACATCGTTTGATTTAATAAAACAATCAGAGTTTACAAAGTATAGGTCCCAAATGAAAATCAATTTGTGCGGAAATAAGTTTGTTACAATTCAAACGATGTTTTAAAGTGCATAAATCCATGAGAGACGCGTCGTCACCACGACTCTATGATAAGTCCTTATGCATGCCATGAGGTGTATGCCATAGATACCTGAGATAAAACATGTTAAAAGTGTCAACACAAAGGTTGAGTGAGTTCATAGAGTTTGTGTTGAAATGTAAAGACTTTCAAAATCGTTTATGCAAAGAAAGGCATTGTAAATCCACTCGGTTCAAGTTCCGCCCATACAAAACTTGCAACCTGTGTGTTCACAACCCACTCCCAAAAGGTGCATAGTTTATGTTCAAGCGCATGATGTCAAATGAATTCACATAATAGTGCATGACTTAATGTATCAACAGTTACTTGTCTTAATTATACCAAGACATTTAGTTCCGTGATAATACCAAGACATTCAGCTCAATGATAATCCCAAGACATTCAGCTCAATGATAATCCCAAGACATTCAGTTCCATGATTTATGATATAGGATATGACTAAACATTCAGTTCAGTTAAGCATGTAGTTTCAAATAATCATGATAGTCATAAAAATAGTTGAGCATGTATCTCCCCCAAAAGTAATTCCTAACAGTTAAAGAGTAGGGCTATGACTCACTTGATGAAATGATGCGAAGACAAAAGTGAGTACAATTGAAATGTAGCGTGAATCTCTAATCGCGACCTATTATGAATGATATGATATATAATGAGTCATGATGAAATGTTATGCATGCAATTCGGATGATATTTATACCACTTGGGAGTTTTTGAAAATAATACTTATCGTCGAAAATACTCTTTTGACGTCTTGACCATTCTTAAATTACTTTACAAGTATTTACGTCAAAATGTCATCCTACAATAGTTTCTTAAAGGGTTCTTTTCAGAACCAAGAAAAGGTCGAGAACTGCGAGAACCAAAGATCAACCAATCGATTTTTTGGATATTTAATTTTATTATTTAATTCAAAAGGGCATAATAGTAAAAGTACATTTTATTTTCTTTTGATTTTTTAATAAAAACGTTTTTTTTGTTCCTAAATTTTAGGATTTTTTTTTTTTTTTTTTGGAAAAATATTTTTTTTTCTTCATGATTTCAAAAAGTAATATGCATATGTGTTTTTCTCATATAAGTCAATGTGCACATGTGTTTTTTTAAATATGTGTTTTTCTTCGTAATGTAGTGTTCAATTGCTTAAACCACTTAAATTTTTGAATAGTTTTTTTTAACATTTATGTTTTTTAAAAGTATGGTGCGTATGTGTTTCACTTAAGAAGATAATTGCACATATGTTTTAGCGTACAATTCTTTAATATTCAAAAACTGAAATTCAATAACATAAACATTATACATATGTCTAAAAAAATGCGAGTACAATATATCGATTATACATGTGTGCACTAATAATAATTAACGCAATAAGAGACTCGTGATCTTTGTATGTACATGTATTCGCATTCGTCAATGTGCACATGTGTCTTTACATCTTTATCACAATCAAATTATCTTTAGAAGGTATATGTTTCTTTGAAGACACGTGTGCACTTCCTATCTTGGTCATTATCCTCATCTTTATCAAACATATTCAATACACGAAAACATAAAAATTGTTATTTATATCATAAACAACTAGCAAACATATATGAAAAATCTAAACACATGTGCAAACCCATTTCATTAATTTTGTGTGTACCTTCAAAACATATGCACACTTTAGTTAACGGACATCGATAGTATCTAAGCGGATAATAAGCAAAATGAATCGGACATCACATTTTAATAGTTAACCGGACATCCGATAGTGTCTACATGTATGATAAATGTCGCAAGGTAACTAACTAATCCTCTATATCTTGTTAAACATTAAGTATCGACTTGAGCACTAGTGTACATGTTAGCTGTTAGGATAAGAGATGCAAAGATTTTATTGGAATGGATACTAACGGTAAAAGCTACGACTTTAAATTTATAGCGACATTCACATAAGCAGGGATGTATAGAAATTGGTTCTTGAAACACTTACACACCTCTGTCACGCGTATTAACTTCTCCATCTTCTTATAGCTTTGGTAGCGGGTGAGAATCTCACCATCTTGTTTAATTTACAAAAACAAGGGTTAGCAATTTGACATGAACTTGTTGTAAGTAAAATTCACATGGTATTGTAGAGGTTCCTTGTAAAATATCAAAGGCATCAACCGAACAAGATATACAAATACAAGTGTGGCTAACAAAGCACTAGGCTAATTTCTTTGCAAATATCAAATGTAAAAACTTATAAAAAACTGATAATTTTTTATCCTAATCCATCTAATTTTTTTTATCTATACCAAATGTAAAAAACTTATAAAAAATTAGGCTAACATATATTTATCCTAATCCATCTAGGCTAACATATATTTATCCTAATCCATATGCACACTCAAAAAAACACATATGCACATTCAAAAAAACACACACAAACAAATAATAGTTAAAGCTTGTGTACATGTGCACGAGTGTCTACGAAACTGTAAAAACACATATGCACACTCAAAAAAATACATGTGCGCATTATACTTGACATTGCTCATTATAATCGAAACTATAAAACACATATGCACACTCAAAAACACATGTACTGTGACCATCAAACCAAACCTAATCTGGAAATAACCTAAATAAAATTAAAGTTGATTAAAGCTTGTGTACAACTTTCTTAGTAGCCGAGGATCAAAAATAAACACACCCTTGTATTGGTGGACAAATAAGCTCGAAGAATAACATCATCTCGACACCCTTTGGTGTCTTGTTAAATCAAACTAAACGAACACCCTATGAAGGTGTGGTCGTACCGTACCAAAACAACTAACGCACCTTAGTGGTTTTCTACTCAATCTGGAAAGCATAAATAATGACTCCCTTGCGACTGAAATAAACGAACAAACAAGCACCCTATCTGGGTATGTCATAACAACAAATAAACAATAACAACACCTTAGCTTGGGCTGAGACATGCAAAACAAACACCCCTTTGGGGTGGAGTGCGATAGCAGACAAACAAACACCCTTAAGGGTCGTGGTTTCAAGTCGAACCCAAAGCCAAAACAAATAAGCTATAAGCTTAATAATAAGATAGAAAGAATTGAAAACCAAAAATATACTAACCAACCCCAAGTGGGTTCCTGTGGTGGTTCGAGCGGCACAAAACAAACACCCTTTTGGGTGTGTTTCCAGTCGAGAACCAGGATCAAATAAACACCCTTGTGGTGGCTCATAGACTCGACAGTAGTAACATGTAAAACACCCTTGGTGTTGCTGTTGTGGTGACTCAACCGAAGCCAAACACCATCTTGTGGTGTGGCTGTAAACCGAGAGCAACAACACACCCCTTTGGGGCTGCTGTTACGCACAAACAACACCCTTTTGGGGCTGTTGCGTTGTCCGAAACAAACAAACCAACACACCCTTTGGTGTTTCTCCTGGTTCGAACAAGAAGAAGAACAAACAAACCAACGATTGCTACCCTTTTTTATTGATGAAACCTATCAATAAAATGATTTGCGTACAACTTTTTTATAGATTCATATAAAAAACGATTGCTACCCTTTTTTCCATAAAACAAATATGATTGCTACCCTTTTTTATAGATTCATATAAAAAACGAATCATATAAAACAAATACGATTGCGTACCCAGATCTTGATGAAGGGATATTAATGATTGCGTACCCAGATCTTCAATAAAACAAATACGATTGCGTACCCAGATCTTGATGAAGGGATAGAGAGATGTAGGGATCGGTTGGTAGGGTCGTGATTTGTGGTGGTTTGTGTGAGGAGATGATGGCGATGGTTTGTTTGAGAGAGATAAACAATGACGGTGTGAGAATAAGTTAGGGTTGCGAGAGAAAATTGGTTTGATGATTTTAACCTCCCAATAATAGTTCTAAAATGACGCAAGTGATATCGATTACCAAAAAACTTGAATGTTAAAATGTCAATTTTGCCCTCCACTCTCCAATAAATGCTGGAAAATTAACATATTTATTTACAAAAATGCCATGTGCAATCTCAACCATTGATGACATAATCCAATGGCTAGGATCGGTTCTCGCAGTTCTCGACCTTTTTCTGGTTCTGAAAATAACCTTACACTAGTTTCTTAATGATTTATTATGAAATTTTAACTTTTCGTCGTAAAATAATGTCGTTGGAAATTTCATGAAAATGACAAAAATGGCTTCGAAAAGCTAGTCGTAAAATGGTGTACGTCGAACGTTAGGAAACGAACTCAACGGTTTTGGAAAGCTTGTATCAAAATCCAGAAGTTTTAGTACATGAGTTTTCGTCATAGAGGTCTCGAACATAAAGATAATAGAGGTTAAATATGGTGATTTTGTCCAAATGTGGTTTAAAAAGTGAGTTTCGGCAAAGTTTAAGCATCCGTAAATAATTTATTACAACTCCGCTATACAAACGGTTGGTCATTTTAGAAAATATGCTTGATGATCTAAATTTTATTAGAAGACATCTCGTTACAAAAAGTTCTACGTCTACGTTAAAAATAGCCTTCAACATGGTCGTTTTGTTTACCGTAACACTTGTCTCGTAAAAATAATATAATTTTTCTTAAATAAGTAAGTTACGGAAATTTTATGAAAACGTGTATATTTTAGTCGTTATAAATCCGTTTTCTACGTTTTATACGTCCTTAGCTTCGTATCAAAGTATACTAATATATTTTTGATAAGTCGAAATAATTTATAAAGTTTAAGACTCGTTTTTGACTCGTACAACACGAAAACTGTTTGCTGAAATTTTCAGAAAATGTATATTTCGTCGTCAAACTTGAAAAATTCATAACTTCTTCGTTATAACTCCGTTTTAATCCGTTCAAGCGGCCACGGATTCGTTTTAAAGTATATTTTCTAAATATCTAGGCCAAAATTCGTGTCTCTGTCGGATTTTCCAGAAATTCAAAATAAGATCAGACCACTTTTTATACTTGTCGAAAAGAGTTTTTCTCGTACTAAACCTATTCCAATCCCTTCAAAACAACTCCAAAGCTATTCTAATCCTACCATACACCTTCTTAGGGTGTCATGGGTTCCTAAACATCATCAAGACTAATATATAACAAGGGATAAATTATAGGATGACTTATATGTATCAAACTCTTAAAAACAATGTAAAAATGGTATAAATATCCACAAGTCTTGCATGCTTTGCTCAAAAATGATAAAATACATATGAAATGATAATGAAAGATGTAAAATGAAAATGATATGCTTACTAGTTACTTGATGAGGTGATTAGAACAAGGGATTAAACCTAAACACCCTAGGTTTTTATTTCAAAACCTTGATTAAGAGTGTAACTAGATTGTAAAATACTTGATCTTGATAAGTTTTTGATGAATTCTTCTTCCACCATGGGGTGGCCGGTTTTTGAGAGAAGAAAAAGGGAAGAGAAAGTTTTGATTGATCTTGAATTATTGGTGAATTGAATGAAGTGTGTGAATGTATGTTGAGTATAAATGTATACATGTAAGAAACAAATTCTACTAACCCCATTTAATGAGGTACCCCCCTCATGACCGGTTTTTGGGGGGGATGTATCTCAAAATACATTTTTTTTTTCTTTTATAATGTAAATGAATGTAAAAAGTGTAAGTAAAAGAAATTAAGTAAAGGATAACTTGTACAATTGTATATACATTAGTGTATTTAAAGTAGTTTTAGCTAAAAGTAATTTTTAATAGGTCCAAGTAAAGTATATTGAAATCATAAAAATTGTAAAAATACATTTCTTGTAAAATTTGAGTGATATAATAATTATCGTGTAATTTTTAAGAAAAGCGTCGTAATAGTATAAATTTAACAATTTCTATACAAAATAAATATAAAACACTAGGTAAACTCAAAATATTATTTTTATAACTAAATGTAAGTATAAAAATATATCAGGATCATTTTTGGAAGTATTGGATTAAATGTTCAAAATAATTAATTATGCGATAACGTTTATTTAATATGAAATTATTCGTTTATTGTAAAATGCAAAACCATGCATGAACTAATATGATGATAATGATGTTAATGAAATGTAGACTAAACTTAGTCTATATGAAATGTCCGTGATGATATGATCATGAATTCGCCGCTAAACCATTAAGGTTACGCGAATTTGGAACACGCAAACCTAGTTTACGATAAATGATGAAATTGTGAAACATGAATTGTTTTGAGAAATGTCCTGAAATTGCGAGTTGTCACACATTTACTCTTTCATAAACTACATATCCTGATTTAACTCTTATGTTACATATATAAACGTACAAATTATACATTTTTAAATACTAAGTACTATGTTAGTACGGAATTTCATGTGAGGGCCCTCTTCGAGGTAAACGTATCGATGAATTATTGGATTTATGATTAAAGTGTCCTAGCTTCTCATACGTTTACTACATGACCTCTGAATTATGATAGCCCGAATGATGGTATGATAGTATTTATAAAAACGACGTAAAACTCAATTACCGAATAACTTGTAAATTAGAAACCGTGAGTAGTTTTAAAATGAAGAAAATAACTCTAAACACTTGTTTTACTTTACAAACAATATGTACTCAAGCATAATTAATGTAATAACTATATGAAGCATGCTAGTATAAATACTAGTATATGAAGCATAATTAACGTGTTCGCTTGGAAGGTTTGTTTAGATCGGCTTCCTACTCGTATGAATTTACTTCGAAGAAACGTCTCGGTGAGTTCTTTGCTTTGTCCGATATGTACTGGTTCATCTGAAGATAATTCCCACTTGTTTTTTAAATGTACTTTGGCTGTTGATGTTTTTCATCTCGTTTGTCGCTGGTGGGATTTGGCATGGACTCCCCTAGATTCGTATTCTGAGTGGCTTGTTTGGTTCAAGTCTATTCATTTTAATTCTAAGATTAAAGGCTTGTTGGAAGGCGTTTTTTACGTTACATGGTGGAGTATATAGAACTTCAGGAATAATCTTTTATTCGCGGCTCAAACTCCTCGGAAAGATGTTATTTTTTATGATATTGTCATTCGTTCTTTTACGTGGTGTCACTCTAGATGTAATAGTTCTTTTAGTTGGGCTAGTTGCTTCAACACCCTCATTTGATATCTTTGTAATTTCTCTAGCTCCTTGCTAGTGGTTTTTTTTAATAAAAGTTTTCGTTCAAAAAAAGAGTATAAATACTAATATTATTTTAGAACGTAAGACGCGTACTATGTTTATAGGTTCTTCTCGATACATTATATATCATCATATCCTACTGTTGATCACTACGGTAAGTTCATAGCCCCATTTTCTATTGTTTAACTGTTTTACAAACCCTTAGGGGAGATACATGCTATTTTTACTCGAACACAAATGCTTTGAACTATATGCTTATCTGAATGTTTTATTAGCATTAAGTACCACTATTGACATGCGTAAGTCCCTATATCATGAAACCATTAGTCACTAGTTGTAGTGATCGCGAATTATTGTGAATAAGCCTATTGGAATTGACAAATCCCATTTGTATTGACTAGTTAGGCAAACAAACGCACTATGTTTGAGACATTGGGTATAACGGCAAATTACCTACTAGGGCCACTGTTACTATTATTATATCAATTTCTATTGATATCCGTTAACGCTTTTGTTGTCATGAGCTTAGCGCAATAATAACTGTTTTGTTTACAAACTATGGGTGTATAATAGCGTAACCCACACTGAAAATCTTGTGTTCAACTGTTCAACTATAAATCTATAGATTTCACTCAACCTTTGTCTTGACCATTTTAAGCATGTTTTATCTCAGGTCCATAAGATACGCGGTTGGCACGGAGAAACATGGATATTATGAAGGCTATATTTTTTATTATCATTCGAAAAACCTAAAAACTTATTTGATGTAATATGCAACTATGAAACTACTGGGACCTCTCTCTTCCACCTCTTTGCAGGCCAACAAATAAACACGCGCGCCGCCAGCCTTTTTGATGTCGTCGGTCCCTTCGCTGCCGCCATCTATGGCGTGTGACGATGGTGATGGGGGTGTGATGATTGTGAGCTAAGGTGGGTGGTGTTGGCTATTTTTGGTGTGGCTGATATTGTTTTTTTGTGCGTCTTTGAATTTTTTGTGGGTGTTAAAGGCTAACGATGTTTGCATCTGTTTTATATGTTTGGTTTTGCCATTCAACACCATTATTTTACTTTTATGTAAGATCTACATGTTTGTGGCTCAAAAACTCAATTTGGTTAGACTTAAAGGTTTGTTGCTGGAAGCCTTTTATGTTTTCAATATTTTAGAGTTTCTAAGCTATGGTCTGTTTGATTGATGATTATCTTTTGATTCACTGTATATTTAAAGGTTTTTGGAGTATTTTTTTGCCAGTCATGTTGTTCGGGCTAATAGTTGCAAATATGATTAGATGTAGGTAGTATATCTAAAGTTTTATGTGTTTTATAAGTTGTCTTTTTGTTAGATCTAAAAATTCATGGTTGTCTAATTTGTATTTTGGTTAGATGTAAAAAGGTATCAATTTTTTTCTTTTGAACATAGATCTGAGGTAAAATTTTGTTGGCTTTAAGACCAAGACGAGTGTTGGTTTTGATCTTTTTGTTGGTTGCTAAAAACCAGATCTCGCTAAATTGGTTTTTTATTTGTTTTTCTGCTTGGTAGTTACAATATATTTGACATATGATTAAAGTCAAATTTTGTTACCTTTTGGTTCTTTTTATTTTTTGATATTTTTTTCAAGGATGATGATGACCTTTTGAGGCAAATGATGAAAAATAAAGCCTACAAATCAAGAACTGAGTACATCTGATCTTGTAGTTTCTGATACATTTAAATGCTATAGCTTTTTTAAGGTTGTGTTTGGATATGAGATTTGTTGTGTTGGTGGTTTGTAGTTATGATTGGCTTGGCAAAAAAACTTTGTTACGTAGTGTATGAGGTCTTTTATACATTGCAACACATTTTTTTTAGTCATGGGTTGACTAATAAAAAAATTGAGGTCGATGATGATATACTTTTTTTGATTTTGCTTTTGTTGAATTTTTGTTTACTTTTAAAGGATGTTACCGATGCCTATGTTTTTCACGTTGGTTTTCTTTTCTTGAAAATTGGGTTATAGATTATAGATGACGCGTAAAAACGGGGCCAATGCTTGTGAAAGTTTCAGAAAACATTTGACACCAAATGGAAGATTCAGATTGTTTTAGAATAGAGGAAAATATGAACTTTCTTACAACTTTGTGATAAAAGCAATGTTTTGAAACCTGGTTCAAGCCGGTCGGGTCAACTGGTTAAACCGGTTCCGGCAAAAAAAATGTCTTATTAAACCGGGTTTTTAATTCTCGAAACTCAATTAGACCCGTCGGGTTTTAAGTAATCCGGGTCAACCCGGTTCTAGAAACCCGATCGGGTTTGGCTTTTGCATGTTTTTTTTATAAATAAAACAAGTTAATCACATATATTTGCGACGTAATTTTATTTTTAAACGTTATCTTTGTCATTAAAAGTGTTTCTAGGCTAAATATATGGATTAATCATGAATTATATATATACTTCTTTTTTGTATTGTTGAAAAAAGAGGTTTTTTTATATAGAAAATCGGGTTGACCCGGTGGTCGAACCGGTAACCCGGTGACTCGACTGAGCCGATTAAAGACCCGGTTTTAAAACATTGGATAAATGTATAAAATCATAAATAAATTTCTACTTTGAAATTGTTGAATACAAACTGTAAACAGTAAAAGAAAAAAATATGTATGACAGATTGACAGCAGAAAAATTAAATAAAAGGATGGCTAAATAGGATTTGTTTTTTCGAAAATATGGACGTAACACTGATCGAAAAAATCTTGAAAGCACCAACCTTCAAAACTATACGGCTCAAATGTAAATTCAAATTTCAAACATTACATAAACATATAAAAACTAACCATGTAAGCGCTAAAGAACACAAAAATTGTACCAGTAAAATCTTAGTGGCAAAGATCAAATAAGAGAGATGCACACACAAAAAGATAAGATTATCTAATTGTATCCACATCACACGGCTATCCTACTTCATGTCAAAAGTTGTGAATACAAACCAAACTAAACACACACACAAAAAAACGGCGTGCACGAACAACTATTACCTTAAAAACACATAAATGTTTACGTAAATTATTAGTTTGTTAACATTGTATCAACTTAGGAGAACAAGCATAATATATGTTAAATATTCACGAAAGAAAATGGCAACTAAATAAGTTTAGATAATAACACCAAAAAGTAAAAGACTTTTAACGCCAATCGTGAATTTTTCGACACACGGAAATTTGACTATAACCCAATACCATAAATGGTAAAATTGTCTCTAAAAATTATGTCATCGTGAATTTGTCGACACATAGAAATTTGACTATAACCCAATACCACAAATGGTAAAGTTGTCTCTGAAAATTATGTCATCGTCAGTTTATACGAGTAGTCTATTATTATAATATTAATCGATAAATGTGACTTAAAACATTTGTTAAAAAACACGTACATACAAATGGATCCTATTAGATTTTGTTGAAAAGTAAACATAATCGCCGTAATGCAACCAAGCCATCAGTAAAACGATTCTTCGGGAAGAATTCATGATGCTACTGATACAATTTGTCGAAAGAAAACATCCATCGATTAAACTTTATCAAAAACCAAACAGCGTTGCTGCTAAACACTACTGTCACTAGACGCGGATACTCGGCTAGTTAATTATAATATATTTTGAAGAAAATACATAAAGTATATTTAGCTTTTATCTGAAAAATAATATTTAAGGAATGATATTTTAAAATAATAGTGAAATACGGGCTTAACTTAAACTGCCGAGGACACGTTGCACAAGATAATTGGATCGATCGATAATATATTCATGGGGGACAAAGTTTGTCACCTAACGATTTTATAAATTGTTCTGATTATAAAACTAAAATCATATTTAACATGGTATGCCCAGTTTCTACATCATTTTAACAACACTATACGAGTACCCGTGTATAAAAACGAGATTTTATAATGATATATAGTTTTAGTGATAAAAAAAATTTATGGGTTATAAATGAAAAATAATAAAAGTTTGAGAATTTGGAGATTAAAGATAATGTTTTAAAACCCGGTTCAACCCGGGTGATTCAACGGTTGAACCGTTTCAGTCATAGTTTAACCCGGGTCATCCCGATGGTTGAGTCTAAAAAACATATCAAATTAAACTGGGTCAACCAAATTTTCAATGTGTATTATTAGCAAACATCTCAACACTTCAATATTTTCCAAATGCATGATTTAATTTCAATATTTTTCAAATATGCTAAATGTTTGACCATTTTTCAATATTTTAATATTTCAACATTAACAATTTTTACTTTATATATAGATATATATTTCAAAAAATAATTATAACATTTCACCAATTGTAGGAAAAAAATAATATATGTACATCAAGTGATTTTTTCACTGACAATGGGTGAACAAATCGGTTTAACCTGAAATTAAAATTTAGTATTCCATTTTACGTATCGCTTAATACATTTATTTTACCATTTAAAAGAACATACACGCAATAAAAACGTAAATCTTATATTATAAGTTATATATATAGCTAATATGAAATTAATTAAATTTAGAGAGCATATTTTCTATACCTGTAACTCCACTAGAATTGAGTCGTCTTTTCCTTGATCACGTAGATATTTAATTAAAAGTCTTCTTGTTTGTATGGAGTGGGTCGAGTCATAATTCACCAATGCCAACCTGGGATTCTTAATCTATCAATTAATTATTAATCCCAAACTTTGTACTTTACCTTTTTAATTAATCATTTTTAAGCAAAATAATCATTAAACTGTATTATTTCACACATATATGTCAAACAAAGAGGTAGTAATTTTACACTCAAAATTATATGGAAATCCTTAATTGTCTTTCAATTTTATAAAAATTTATGAAGATGATATATAGTTATTTGTCTCACACACTTATGTCATTTAATGATAACTCGCAAATATCTTAACTAAGACTCTTTTTGATGATGCAGTCCAAATGTCCTATTTGTGGATGAATAGTCGGATTAAGTCAAATATCAATTGGGTTTTTTGTTTAAAAAACCCCAATTATATTACTTGTAATCTTTTCTAGCTTCTTGCTAGTGTTCTTAATAAAATTTCCGCCGTTCAAAAAAAAAAGTAGTCTACTCGCATACCGTTAAGCTAAATGATAATAGGTCTAATGTCGAATGTTCAAAAGAAGTGATTTGCACATTCAAATTTTTATTTCGATATGTTTTTATGTGTTGTAAACAGCTGTATATGTCTCACAATATGCTTACGGTGTTTGTACATTGATGTGTTCTAATAAAAAATTGGAGTGTGCGTATGATACATCAACCAAATATAGTACTTGCCATTATTGAAACCATTTACTATCGCATGGCGGTACATAGCTAGATATAGAAAGTTCCACCTTAAATTTCTATATATTTAACAAAATATATATTACAAATCTAATACGTTTTTAACCTTGCACTGCACACAACCTGTCTATAATACAACACATACTACAAGAATTTAACTAAAGGATCAAAATAATTAGACCTAAAAAATGGATGAATTAGCTAAACAATATTCTCTTTTTGTATTTACAGCACCTCCCCTTAATCGATCGCTTTGTTTAAAGCTCGATTTTCATCTCCGGTGACTGATTACGGCTATCTCCAAAACCCATTTTCACAATGCTGTGAAGATCATCCCCTTCAAATCCAGCAAACTGAAACATGTAAATATGACATTGTCTTATTAGTTTAAACGTGATGCATATGTTAACACAAAATTTGGATTTTTTATGTGAGTTACTGTATTTTTACCTGAGCGAAAGTTTCGGAGAATCCATGAACAGTAGGTAATGGGTCCGTGGGCGATTGGGTCATTGGAGTAGACCCGATAAATAGCAATTGTTGAGGGTTTTGCTGGTAGAAGTCTGATGTGGACGGTTCGATCGGGTATAATCGATTCATCTACACATTTATAAACACACCAACAAATTAAAAATATATTTTGAATTTACATAAAGATAAAAGACAAACGAGCAATAAGTTGCGCCACTATAATTTCGTAAAGTGTAACGTGTAACTGTGTAAGTTAGAGTAAAAAGAATTGTGGTAAGAAAAAGAATGGAGAGAGAAAGATGGTTGACTTACATCTTTAGAGATGTGACCGTTCATGTCTAGATCTTGTCGTGGATTAACGGTTGCTAATTTCATGGATAGAAACTGTACAAGATATGCAACTATTTAGTACTGATAAATTAGTTACCATTAGTTATAGTAAAAAATTTTGTTACACAATTTTCAATTTTGGATTTACCTCAACTTGATGTTGCAATGATTGAACATAATTTATGATTTCATCTAACATAAGTGCTTTTCCTGTCACCTAAGAACACACATGTACATATCAATTAGCACATGAACTTTTATTGCGTATCTATTATTATGTGTCGAAATTAAAATGTTCTTTTACCTTATTGCAACCCGGAACAAGATCTTGAAGAAGCTTCATTCTCTCACTTATTTTCTCTCTCCTAACCTAACAATGACATTATCATGACACAATCAAGATCTAGACATCTAAAAAAAATTGGTAAACCAATTATCTGATTATTGCGATTTCAAATTGTAGACATAGTTAAGTAGGTTTGGAAAACAGTTTGTTTTCCAAACTGACAGCTTATATCAAAACGCATAATCTATTTAAAAACGAACTTACTCTTTCAGCTAAGCTATGACTATCAGTAGCTTGACCTCTTCTTGCTCTAACATGAATATAATCTTTTGGTGGTTCAGGAACCTTTGATTTCTCAGTTTCACCATTAGTACCCTCCTCTGTTTTTTTCGGCTTCTTCGTATTCATTTCATCATTTTCCTCTTCCTAAAACAATATAAATACAAACATAAGTAAAATACAACACCAGCACCAAAAACTAATTATTAATTTTCTTACTACCTTTACACCGGGTGATACAATATCTTTAGCTTTTCCTTTCAAAGATGCAACTTTTCTTTTTCTGGAACTCGAGTCATTCTTTAACCCGATTTCGATATGCTCAGAAACAGAGGACTCTTGTTCTTCATTAGAATTACTACTTTTATGATCATGGCCTGATCTATTAATCTTTAACAAAGGACTACTTGAAACTCGAGGCAATTTCGAGTTACCAATCAATGTAGAAACACTAGATCTAAATTGCGAATTCGGGTCAACAGAATTCATCCCCAATTGGCTGGTTCTCCCATTAAAACTCCTACTACCAAAACACGAAAATTTTGCAGCCCGTTCAGCGAATCCAGGATCCGAAACAAGCGAAGGCAAGCCCGGTGCCACGGGTATCGAATTTCGCATATTCGGTGTGTTTTCTTTCACAAAATGGTCCATAATTGGCCAATTTACCTTAGGTGAGTTTGATGGTGAATTGGAAACAGGGGATGATGTCATTGAAGTCATATTAGATTCAAAACTATTAAACCTGTCATTGATCTCAGGCACTTGTGACATTACCTTCCAAGATGGCATTTGGGATGAGTTTTCGAAGGGGAAGAAATCGCGATCCATAGCGAAAATA
Organism: Chrysanthemum lavandulifolium; assembly: GCA_022545495.1. Classification (NCBI taxonomy): domain Eukaryota; kingdom Viridiplantae; phylum Streptophyta; class Magnoliopsida; order Asterales; family Asteraceae; genus Chrysanthemum; species Chrysanthemum lavandulifolium. The sequence goes on from CM040241.1 coordinate 105,355,459, forward strand.
GCGATACAAAGATTGGAACTTTAAGAGTCTTTATGGAAAAATATTTGTACCCAAATGAGGATATGGATCAAAATGGCATTGAATTGTGTTAAAGGTGATGAATTGGGTTGAACCTTGGAGATAAGTGATGGTTTGAAGTGTAGAAGATGGTGTGTGATTTAAGAAAATTGTGATGTGATGAGATGCAAAGAAAAGTAAAGGGAAAGAAAGAGATGAAAGAGAGTAGTTAAGGTGATGAAGCTATATAGCATCACAATTATTTACTTTTAAATGATTTGCAGTGTAAAATTAGTTTTTACTGGTAAACTTGTACAAAGAGTTGATTTTGAAATGCTTTAATGCAAAAGTTTATGATGCAATTATAGTTAGAAAGTGTAAATACTGCACAATTACGGAGTACAATTATATCTTTATGAGCCTAGGCGAGTTTTTAAAATATGTCATGAGCCGAGATCGAGCTAAAAATGTAAGACTTGACATAAGCAGAGCTCGAAGTCGAGCTTTATAAACTTAGATGGGTTGAGCTCAAATACAGCCACTATACTCCAACTAGGGGTGTTCATGGGTCAGGTAATAACCGAATAAACCGAAAACGAACCCGAACCGAACCGAACTTGTAACCGAACCGAATTTGTCAAAACCGAACCGAACTAAAAATTCGGTTTTCGGTTTGGATATGGTTTTGGCTACCTGAACCGAAAACCGAACCGAAAACCGAATTTATATAAATATATATTTTTTTTTATATATTTATATATAAAAACACTTTTATATATTTTTTATATACTTATATACACAAAAAAAACCATTAAAATTTTAACTTAATATAAAAAATCATTTTTTATACAACAACAACAACAACAACAAACCCAATCCCGCCTAGGCAGGGTATGGGGGAGGTAGAATGTAGAGCAGATCCTACCCTACACCGGGTAAACCCGTGTGTAAAAAAAAAAAAAAAAAAAAAAATCATTTTTTATACTTGAAATAAATTTTTTTTTAGCCAAAATCTATTTAATTAAATTAAAAATATATATAAGTTCGGTTTTCTGTTTTGACCCATAACCGAACCGAACTTCGGTTCGGTTCTCGGTTCGGTTCGATTCAGTTACAAATATTTTCGGTTCGATTCGATTTTCGATTATGACTCAAAAAAAATTAATCAAACAAACCGAACCGAATAAACCGATTAACCTGAGAACCAAACCGATGAACACCCCTAACTCCAACATACAAGAATATAAAGAAAACCCAAAAGTGATTTTTCAAATATTTGTTTAATTTAGTGGGCCGGTTAGAGCCTTGTTTTAAGGGGATTAAAAATGGGCAAAGATTAAACGCCGGGCCCTTACCGGTAAATCACCCAAAATGTCTACGGTAATTTCTATACACTAAACCCCGTGTATCGGCGCACGGCGGGGTTAAATTCACCGATACCCATTATATGGTTTGTCTTTTTAATACTCAGATTATTCATTTACTATTTTACATTTACTATTTTACATTTTTACAGCATGATTTATTGATGTTATGAAGGACATAAGGGTGGTGGCAACCGGGGTTCGGCATGCTTAGGCATGATTCATGCCGATCGTGGTAGGCAATGCCACAATTTCGGCATGCTTCGGTTTGGTCAATCGGTGTGAGTATTCGGTATAGATTACCGAATTGGCATGGTACAAAAGTGAACGTTGGACATTAAAGGCTTATAGCCGTTGCATGCTAAAAAAAAAATACTTGAGGTATGGGTTAGGCGTGGTTGCCACTAAAAATCTATTATTAGGTATGAGATTAGTATGAGATGAGATGGAAGGATATTATTGGTGGATGATTAGGCATGAAAAAATGGCTTAGGCATGGTTGCCACCACCCTAAGTACTGAGGAGCGAGTATGCATATTTTTTTACCTTTTCGAAGCAGGAGATACGCATACTTTTTCGAAGCAGAATTTATGCACATCCTTTACCATTTCGAAAATATATTTTATATGAAAAAATTTCAGAGTTTAACACCAAGCGCACACCCTTTACCGTTTTGGATTTCTCTATCCACCCCTAATTGTTGTGACATCTTGGGTTTTGGCTATGGGTGTTAATACGCACACCATTTTATTTGATAAATACATTATTCTGTACAAGATATATAGCTCACCATACAATATTGTAATGCACAAAATATGATATGTGTATTAAAAAGAGCATATATGTAATGTATCCATCCCTTTGGCTATATCTCACGAACATAAATAACAATGGGTTGAGTTATTAGGACCCCCCTAGATTTTTATTAGGACCCCCCTAGTTTTTTTGTTTTTTTTTTATTTTTTTTATTTTTTTTTATTTTTATAATTTTGTTTATATCAAAAGCTATAAGCGCGAAAATGCGAATCAGTAAATATAAAGTTTAATAAACGCTTAAAATGCCAAAATACTAATGTGAACCGACAAAAACGTGTTGTCTTGAAAAAGGGACAAAAGAAATATTCCTTATGATTTGACAGGAGAGTTCCAATAGTAGACCATAACAATTTGATCCCATGTAATTTTATATTGTACAAGTGTCATAAAAGTTCTAATTTACTTTTTACCCTTTAGCCGAAAGAACAAGTTGGTTTACTCTCTTTTTAAGCTTTATTGTTTTATACTTTTTATCTGTAACTTTTCCAATTCACTCTAAAAACATGAACTAGTTATTATATGAACGTCTACGAAATCAATACCTTTGTTTTCAGTTCCAATTGTTGCAAAATGAATATTTAAACGTGGCTTTTTGTTACAACAATCAATTCTGCATTAGGCAATTAATCCAAACATATAAGCTAAGACGAGGTTCCATTTTTAAATCATTCGGGACAAAAAGGCTTTTGGCGTAGTGATATGTGTGAGTGTTCTCGTCAATCAAGAGATTGTGAGCGCATTTTTTTATTTTTTATTATTTATTATTATTATTATTATTATTATTATTATTATTATTATTATTATTTTTGGGCAAAAGTGAATTATATTAATACTCCAAAATATTATACAATACTTAAATAACACACACTATTTTGAACAATCCCCAAAACAGAGAACAAGAACAGATTACATCTATTCATCCGATATCAACTAAAACACTGATTTATAGCAGACCATCCGCATGTCTGCTCACATTCTTCACTTTTCCAATTCAATCAATCATTCATGTCTTTATTCACCTTTGTTTGCACTCTACCATATTGCTACATTTTCAACATTTTTTTTAACTGAGATCATTCAACCCGTCACCACAATGACCAAAGTAGAATAAGAGATTGGCGTCACTAAGCATCCATAACCTCTCCACTGCAAATGCTATACCAGTTGTGATACATTTCCATCTACTACAATGGATTCACACATCTTAGAACACACACCTTGCATTGAGTACCAAGCATTTCCTCTTTGGCAGTGTATAGATAGGACCAAGTAGGTTTATCTTTTACTCCTTATTATTCTTATCTTCATACACTGCCCACCAACTCACTTTACCCTTCACAAAAGGAAACCTACTTTATGGATTACACTAGATTTTTTTTTTTTTTTTTTCCTGATAGGAATCTAAACAGCACCTCAATTACTAACAAATCTTATAGAGATTGTGATTTTAAGACTTGTTGTGAAATTTATGAGATAGGTGGTATATAAGTGCGTGAAAATTTGTATTTATCAAGCTTGTATATATATCTTAATTTGTAATATTCGCAATAACAGTAGTAGTTAAATCAAGCTTGTATTTATCTTTCAGGTAATCTGCTTATCTTTTAGCAAAGTGGGACTACATTTGCAGCTATGGAGGGCATCTTAAATTCTTAATCAAACTTTAACTATTAAAAATCAAGGAAATATTATACGTTCAGCATATAAAGTCTACATGAGGTTTCATTGTAAAACCGATTACAATGCCTAGGAATAGCTCATTTAAGTATTAAGAGTAAATTTTATAGGTGCCGGCGCATTAGCATGTACACTATAAATTTTTAAGTGCTGGTGCGTTAGCATTTACCTTATAACATCCCTATAACATAAACACTCTCTAATAAATTTTCTTTAACAGGATAATATTCATATGGCTATAGGGGTGCAGTTTGACGGTGCTATAGGTGCCAAAAAAAAACCCTAGGATATGCTCTAGGGTAACTGGACCAGACTTCTTACACGCATGGGCATAGATGTACGGTAAATTTGCACTTTCACATTTTGATTTGAAAGTTACTAAGTAAATACATGTGTAAATATATCTTTGTAAAGCTAAAACCTGAACTCGGGAAGCCGCTCCGAGTGTACTATTAAACGAGTTTATGTTAGTTAGCATAAGTTCATATGTGCGCTATTAGGGGATGTTTGGTACGCATGAATGAAAAGCTGAAAAAAAGAAAAGATGTTGATTCTCATGTTTGTTTGACATAAGAATGGAAACAGGGAATTAAATTACCATTCACATTCTCCCATTTTGTTTCTTTAAAAAAAGAGGAGAAAGATGGAGAATGAGAATTTTAGAAGGGCTCTTTCTCTCTATCATTCTCTAGTGAATGAAAAAATCACGGACAAAAATTCACGTTTTTTTTTAAATTCGCGTTTTTTCTTCGCTTCATTCGTTTTCGTCTGTTTTTATACGTTTTCATCTGTCTTCGTTCATTTTCATCCGTTTTCATACCTCTTCGCCCGTTCTCATACGTTCTCGTCTGTTTTCATACGTTTTCGTCCGTTTTCGTTCGTTTTCATACGTTTTCGTCCGTTTTCATCAGTTTTCTTTCATTTCCGTCCATTTTCATACGTTTTCGTCCGTTTCCATACGTGTTTTTACGCTTTCATAAAAAAATGTGAATAAAAAAGAAAGACAAAAAGACAAGAAAAAAAACATGGACTTAGGTTTATCTATTAAATTTTAGATTAATCCCCACCATTAGATCAAACTAGATGGATGGTGAGGATTTGTCCCTTTGTAAGCATCAAAGTAACATGTAAAAAACCCTATAGCAGAAAATTATACAAATATTGATGTGTATATACTAGTGTTTGTAAAATCAGGTTTTAATTGCTTATCCTCTACGTGTATATACTAGTTCGATCATGAATATTATACAATATCCATCTCTTTTATTAGTTGTGTTTAGTGCAATGTGTAAGTTGTAGAAAAATGTTTTTTTTTGTTTCATCATAGAGATGATATAATATATTTTTATATGACAAAAAACTTGAATTATGTTTGCATAATTGTAATTATGTGATCTGGTAGCGTCAAATAATCAACGTAACTAAAAAACCTGAAAATATATATATTCATTCTTTTATGTACCAAATAAAGGAATTGATTCTTTAATCGATTCTGACACTCTATTCTCTATTTTTGTCAAACACTAGAATCCATTCTCTTATATCAGACTCATTCTCTTTCTATGTCATTCCATTCTCCAATGCATTTCCATTCTTTGTGATTCAGTCGTACCAAACGTCCCCTGAGAGTTTATAGGTAGGCTTTATTATGTCTCATGTGCTTTATATGTAGTCGCTCAATAATGCATTGTAACATACGGGTTAAATATATGATTTCTATTATTCAACAAATAGAGAAAGAACAAGATTATGTACAAGAACCGACTATTTTAGAGCTTTGAAATTTCATATCATTAAGGGGGGTGACAATGGTTTTGAGCCATACCTCACCATACCTCACAACCCGCCAATAATTTCATTCCACCTAATCTCATACATCACCATAGTTTTTTAGTGGCAATGATCATTCCATACCTCACTCATTTTTTTTTATTTTTTTTAAATTCATAATTAAATCAAACAATTAAATAAAAACATAATATTTCATTAATAATAAAAAAACAAATTACATAATACTTAAAAAAAATTACATAATACTAAAAAAATACGATCTAAATATCCGTCGGCCATCCATATTGCTCCGCGTACTACGCTTTTTGGCAATCGTGATCTCGCGCATTCTCGGATCATTTATGTGATCGTGAGGTTGGTTATAGAACCTCGTCTGCCCGTTGATAAGCCTTTTCTTCAATATTACGGATTTGGGCCGACAACAATTTTTTGGCCAAGTCATCCTTTGCAGACCTTTTCTCCGCTATCGATTCCAATATTTGTGTTTTGTTTATCACGTAGTTGTCGAAGCTCTCAGCAATACTTTCATTTGTCGACTCAAGCTCTCGGCCTTCTTGCCTTTCATTTCCGTGTAGGAGTTGTGTCGTCATTCAAGTCCGAAGTCTGCATCCGAACATTCTCATTGCTACCGTCTCTCCGGTAGCTAGATGACGACGATTTTCTTCGTTTTTCGGCACTAGCCGAAGGTTCTTGACCCACACATGGTTGTTCCAACCATTTGTCTTCACCCTTAACAACCCCCCATGCTTCAATATGAGTAAAATCTTTGCCTTTTGTTTTCTTTTGATAACCGCCAAGGCATTTTTCATGACGCCAAGATCGCTACACCCACTTTCACGAAGACGTTTTACAATTAATACAATTATATAAATTAGTAAAATTATATAAATTAATACAATTATATAGAGTTTAAAATTATACCGATTGGATGTATAGGCCGTTAAAGATACCCATGGCGGTGTTCATATTTCCCCACTTTGTGTTCAAGCTATGATGAGTTCGAGTAGTATTTTTCAAGTTTGTCTTGAAATGCTCTAGAATTCTTTTCCAAAAACCATCTCTAGTTTGTTCATTACCGACTTTTCTACATGTGGAAATATGAACCCATGCTTTTGCCAAAGCAACCTCTTCGTTTGTCGTCCAATTTTTTTTCTACGCTCTAGTCGATGTTTTTTTTGGGACTTCTTGAACTTCTTCATCGCCTAATATATGGTATAACAAATAAAAGTATAACAAATAAAATTATAACAAATAAAAGTATAACAAATAAAATTATAACAAATAATATTATAACATATAAAATTATAACAAATAAAAGTATAACAAATAAAATTATAACAAATAAAATTATAACATATTAAATCATAACAAATACTAAAATTATAACATATAAAATTATAACAAATAAAATTAATACAATAATAACGAATAACAAAAACAACATGTATACCGATTGGATTTTCTTGTTGCGTTTCGGGAACATACTCAACTTCATCATCCTCGTAATCATATAACGGTAGTGGTCGTTCGACACTCGGTTCACGTTGCGTAGGAACGTCACGGTATTCGCCGAACGGGTCGAAATCACTAGTCGTCGACATCATGTACGGAGGTGGTTGGGGATAATATTGGTGTTGATGAGATGGAAGGTTCATCGGTGGAGGTTGAGGATAATAGTGACCGGCTTGAGGACTCATTTGGGGATAGTAGGGAGATGGTTGTGATTGAACTTGCGGACGAACAGGTTGTTATCGAGAGCCTCGTCCACGACCTTTGGATGAGGAGGAACCATTTTTACCTTTCCTAGCATCCATCCTTTTTATTAATATAATTTTTGGAAGAAGAAGATGAGAAGAATGTGATTTGAATTAATAATTTAAAGTGTATATTTATAGAAGATTTTTTTTTTTTTTTTATTTGGGTCAACAAATAGCCAACGGCTATATTTTTAAACCTTGGAGACACGCTCCTCCTTCATTTCCTTCCATGCCGCTTCGGCAAAGAATGCCGTGATCCATGCCATGCCGCACGAGGCCGCATGGGTGGCAATGGAATGCCGCTCGATGCCGCATGATACCTCACCCAAACCGCATGTGTTGCCTCCCCTAAATATATATTATTTGATCAACATGGCTAAAAGAATTAAAAGTATGTAATTAAAAATTACTCAGGTTACTTAAGAATAATTTCTTTCGGTCTTCGAGGTAATCTCTTAACTCTAGGCGGTTTGAATTCTGAAATATAGTTGCGCAACTATATTTTAACCACCAAAACGTATAATAATACTTCGTACAGATTACTCCGTGACGTCTTTTTAGTCAAAGGAAAAGTGCTTAATTCATTGATTAGTTTTAAAGCAAAATATATATAGACTTTGTTAGTATTGAAATAATATATTACTCCTTCCTCCTTCCCTCCTAAATTAGTAGTTAGGTTTTCTTTTTTAAGAATATCTCAATTTAATTATTCATTATTATAAATAAATAAATAAATTTGATCGAGTTTACCATATTACCTTTACTTGATATTAATATTACAAACTATATAAAAAATATTAATTATTTAATTAATGATAAAACTGTCATTGTATTAAAAAAATTAAAAGAAATACGGTAATAATTATGTTTTTTCAAACTGTATGTTTTTCGTTAGAAGAAATAAGAGAGTTATTTTACATACCAAATATTTCTTACATACTAAAGGACTTATCTCCACAATTAATTTAAAAAGAAATCGATGGTATGATTAAAAGCGTTTTATTATTTCACTTATTTTTATAATTTAAATATCTCTTAAACCGTTAATCGTTAAATGAAAATATTTACATCGTCATGAAGAAGATTTAATTATCTTTATATATCTGGACTTTGATATACTTTCGAAAAAGAACAAAATTGTTTTTTCACGTTTTTAGTCTTTTTACGTTCTTGAATTTTGCATGAAAAATCATGTATAATTAAACACTAATTTGAATATCACATGGATATTAGTGTTAAATCATATATGATATGTGATATCACATGTGATATGATATGTATATCATATGTGATATTACACTAATATCACATGTGATATTACATATCATATATGATATAACATTAATATCATATATGATATAACACAAATATCATGTGATATTCAAATTAGCTTAATCATATATGATTTTTAACGCAAATTTCAAGAACGTAAAAAATGAAAAACAAAAAAAATTGAAAATACGAAAAAAATTTTGTCGAAAGTATATCAAAGTCTTTATCTATGAAAGATAATTAAATCTTCGTCATAATATATTTTTTTTGCTTAACGATTAACGATTTGAAAGTTATTAATATTTGAAAAAAAAGGAAGAAAGTGGGTTTTTTAAATTGTTGAGATTAATCTCATCCATTAGATCAAATAAAAATGGATGATGGAGATTGATCCCTTGGTATGTAAATAATCTTTTGTCCTCAAATGATAAATCTAAAAGAAATTAGTTTGAGACGGATGGAGTATTTGTTTAAGCTGGTAATTATTAATTACTAACTAAACTAAACTAAAGTTGTTTTATTGCACTAAAGTTGTTTTATTACACATACGATGAATAAAATAATTTGTAAGTAGAGACTAAATGAAATAAAATAAAAAAATCCCCGTAAAGTTGTTATACAATCGTATAAATAATGCTCTATTTGAGATGTGTTGGAATGTAAACATATGTATTTCGACAAGATATGTAGACATTAGGCCGATAGGTCCGAAGCCATTGCAAGATCATTGATGGCGTATGTGGTCTAATAGACCCTACTCGCTTTACAAAGCGCTGGTTTTTGAGCCACTTGGTGAATCACTCTAAGATGGTAACTGGATAGAAGGCATGTGTGAATGATACAGACAGAAAGGCTATAAGGTACTCTTTAAATATTGCATCATCAGTCTTTTACTAATAATGTAATACTTAGTGAACCTGAGCACAACTTCCATATTTTGGCGAAAATTTCAGGAGGAATTGGGTACTCGAGTGAACCTGAGCACAACTTATCATCCTCAGACTGACATATAGAGTGAAAGAACCATTCAAACCCTGAAAGATATGCTTAGAGCATGTGTTATAGACTATGTGACAGCTGGGACAAGTATATGTCGTTAGCAGAATTATCTTACAACAACAGTTACTATTCAAGTATAAAGATGCCACCGTATGAAATTATATACGGAATAAAATAACGTACTTCTATATGTTGCGGAGAAATCAAAGAACAAATGAAAAGATTGATCAAATTAAAGAAAGGTTGAAAATGGCTCAAGACAGACATAAGCCTTATGTAGTCAAGAGAAGGCGACCGATAGAATTTTAAGTCGGAGATAAAGTTATGCTAAAGGTATCTCCTTGGAATGGGGTAATTCAATTCATAAAGCGTGGGAAGCTTGGACCGTGATACATTAGTCCATTCACAATCATAGCAAGAGTCGGGAAAGTGGCATACACACTTGAGTTTCCAGAAGAACTAAACAATATTCACAATATGTTTCATGTATCTCAATTGAGAAAGTGTTTACTTAATGAAACAGCCTATGTCCTATTAGAAAAAGTCATGGACGAAAAGCTTGGTTATGTTGAAAAACCAGTGAGATTTTTGACACGAAAGTTGGGAAACTCGAGAATAAAGAAGTCCTTCTTTTAAAAGTTTGATAACATCAAATAGTCCTGAATATTAAGTGTCAATTTCCCCCGATAATGCTTGTAATTTATATCATTTATATGGATTTATGCTTGTTTTCCATTGTTTTCCACTTTCAGGTAAATTACGAGCATTGGAGCTAAAGAGACACGGAATTGGAGAAATATCAAAGATTTATCATAATATGCTGACTTTGAAGAAATTACGGCGTAACTCATCTCTTACATTACGCCGTAACTATAGCGTGACTCAGAAAACCAACTCATCAGAAGGTTACGGCGTAGCTCTCCCCAAAGACTACGATGTAACTTATTAGGTCAAATGAGGTTCCACGCCGCTGATAACTACGCCGTAACTATTTCATCAACTACGGCGTAACTAAGTAATATTGAAGATACGGCGTAACCACTCATAAGGTTACGCCGTAACCAATGATCTAGTGCAAATTATGAAGGAATTGAAGATTACGGCGTAACTCTTATATTAGTTACGCCAGAACCCAATCGCCTATAAATACCACACGATTTCCAAGATTTCAAAGCATCCCATTCCACACACCACAACCAAAGAACGTGGGAAGAAGCCAAAGGCGGTCTAGAGGAGCATCGGAGTCGTCTCCAACGGAGAAATCACTCCCCACGATAAGCATTAGCATTTTATCTTTTCTTTACTTTCGATTCATGTATTTCGTAACTTTGAATAATGAATTGATTTGTATGGTTTATATGAGCGGCTAAGCACCTCTTGGTGTTGGCCTAGTTATGATTCCTTAATTGTTTTGTTTGCGTTTGCATTACTTCCGTATAATTATTTCTAAGTGTATGCATGCATAGTTTATTGGTAGCTACCCTTGTTTCGGTAGTTTTGAATGGCGGTAGAGGCTAGTTGCTTAGGAGATATGACCAACCTGACCCTGTGAGTACATCGAGACGGGAAGGGTAAGATATGACCAACCGACGACCCTTTCTACTTGTGCGATTTGACCAACTGATCACCCACCGTTTGGATGAACTTAAAAATTAGGGGTGAGTGTTTAAGTTGCTAACGCCCGGCACTCACTATTATAAATCTAGCATGTAGCGGTACTTAATGACTTGCTTAGGGGACCGGGAACAATCGACTTATGAAGGACACCGATGTCTCCAAAGGTTGCATCTTTCTTTGATAGGTTAGGCGAATTGACCAAATGATGTCCTCTCGAATTTGACCCCACTTGAAGTAATTGAAAGTAAGTAGACGTAGACATTACTAACTAGAAGGATTAACTCGGTTAGCACCACTCTCCTCTATTGATTAAACCTTTGCCTTTTATCTGCTTTAGTAGTTAATTAATTCCTTATCGAAATCATTATTAAAATCTGTGACACCTAGACTTAGTAATAATCCAACACACATAGCTCTTGGGATGACATCAGTTTTACCAAATACTACACTACACACGACCGGGTACACTGCCCTTTAGTGCATTAGGGTAGACCATAGGTATAACGGACAATATAAATATTAAAACATGGCCAGTAAAACCTGTATCAAGTTTTTGGCGCCGCTTCCGGGGAGCTATTTTAGGATTTCACATTAAGTCTATTTTTAATTTTCTTTCTTCTCTTTAAATGTCATGATACAAGACTCGTAGCTCGAGGCCTTTTTGGCCACCCCATTCGATGATCCGGAGAAGCGAGTTTGAGACAAGGAAAGTTTACTCTCGGTTCCTATTCACAACATCTTTTCAATTTACGAATCGAGACCGATGCAAGCGTAACCGGAGGTCATCAATGAACATAATATCGATGATTTAACCATGGAGCGATTTTGGAGCGACCAAATGTGAATCGCCAACGAACCTTCACACAGATTCTAGTCTTGAAAATACTCTATTCCAGATCAATTTATTCGAGAGATACACGAACTTAAGTTTTCTGGAGATGATGATGAGGACGTTCAGAATCATGTAGAAGAAGTACTCTACTTATCCTCTCTTTTCAACGTCCGAGGCACCCCGAGCTATTCGGTCACCGCAAGGATTTTTCCTATGACACTTACGGGAACTGCGAAAAGATGGTATATCAAACTCCCTAACGAATGTAAAGGAGCATGGGATAAACTTAGAAGAGAGTTCGTCCAACAATTTTTCCTCCTTAAAAATGGCCAAACTTGGTAAAATCTATCAATTCGCTCAAGTTGGGAAGAAACGCTTTACGTGCATGGGAAAGATTTAATAAGCTACTTTATCGATGTCCCACTCATGATTTGAACAAACATCGATCGTCTCACGCCTTCTCAATGGGAATTAATGCGCTAACACGAGAACTACTCGATTCCCGAGACCTATTCCTAGCATGACCCCCGACCAAGCCTTGGAATGTATTCAACGGATTTCAACATTGTTACAAATGGCATATGGATACGAGTGCGGACCAAGAGACAATTTTGATCATAAGGTAATGAAGACGTTAACAAAGCAAGAATACAATTACGGGAAATTTTCAAAAATGAAGGTTAGAAAGAGAGGTCAAGCATGTAGGATTGAGAAGGTTAAGAGTGTATTTGGGACCAAAACCGGATCAATCTTGAAAAAGATTCTTGACCACATCAAGGAATCAAGGAGCGAGATGATGAATTGAAAAAATGATGAAGACATTCGTGGATAATACTGATCTCTTCTCTCAAAATTCACGAAGATAGGATTAAGGATTGGAAAAAGTGTGAGCTCATGTTCAAGCCATCACGATTACTAGCGGCTCGGGAAGAGGAAGTTGTCAACACGGTGGAAACTATCCTTGAAGAACCGACGACCTTTTCGGAAAAAGTTAAGCGACGAATCAGCATGGAAAGACAATCACATCTGGACCAAGCTCTACCAGTACACTACCATATTAATAATTCCATTAAAACTAATCATGATGATATTCCGCAGGAATTAAGCAATGATGAGACAGTTCAACTCAACGAAAAATGTTCAGCAGTTTTGAGAAACGTGCTACCACAAAAGGAAAAAGATCTAGGATGTTTCACTCTCCCCTGCTTGATCGGGAGTCTCAATATGTGTAATTCCCTAGCTGACCTTGGAGAGAGTATTAGCATAATGCCTCGTTCGATGTTCCTACGTATGGGGATTGGTGACTTGAAGCCAGCCAAGATGAGAATTGAAATGGCCGATCGATCTATGCAATCACCGTTGGGCGTCGTTGAAAATGTGTTGGTGAAGATTAAGAAATTCCTTTTCCAGGTAGATTTTGTGATTCTTGACATTCCGGAAGACAACAGAATACATGTCAGTTTAGGTAGACCTATGCTTGCCACTGCCCATACTAAGGGGGATGTCTTTGCTTGGAAAACTAACTCTTGAAGCTAATGGAGAAATTGCAACATTCGACCTAATGAACTCCCCGCTACTCCTCAAAAGGTATGTGCGGTTGACCCAAGAGGCGCTTTGGTGACGCTCTAGAAGAATTTATTAGTGACCCACCAGATCCTGGCGAGATAGATTCGGGGAAAGATTTTGATGTTTTTGTCAACTTCGAGGAAGAGGATAATTTAGGAATCAATACTGACGACTTCTCAAGTGACGTCGAAATGGCCCATTGGCAAGACAACTCTGTGAAGGCTTTTTCGCAAACCAATCAACCTATATTTTATGAGGTAGGAACCCGCATACCACATAGAAACCCTTATTATCTGAAGATCTCATGCAAAATCGGGTTCATCGATTTCCACCCATTTATTGACACAACTTCCCCAGTCAACATCATGTCAAAAGAATGCTACAACCGAATTATGAAGAAAAGATTAGAATATAAGGGGAATAACTTTCTTGGGTTTGCAACTAGCATGCATGTCTTCGTTGGAACTCATTCATTTTTGGTGGACTTTATGGTTTTGGACGACGTAAGCGAATTTGTGGAAGATGGACTTACGGGAGTAATTTTAGGAAAACCTTTTCAGGAAATGTATGGGTTAGATAAACATGAAAAAAAGGTTAGTGTGGTTAAAGATAAACGATGATAAGACTATCTTCAAAATGCCAAGAACCATTAAGAATTTTAAAAATTGGACCAAGAGGCAATTAAGCCAAGCCCAACCATTGCTCGATATCAGTGAGAAAGACAAGGCAAAAGGTATTGACTAGCCTTACCATAAAATCAAGAGCTTCTACTCGGGCTGTTTAGAATTAGGGGATGACTATAAACAGGATGAAAATCTGATAAGTTGGATCCAACGTGGAAATTGTCGTATCCACGAAATGACCAACAAGCACTGGTAGCCCCGCGGCTCTGAGTCTAACTTAAATACTCATCAATAAAGAAAAGTGCTCTTCGGAGACAACCCGAATTTTCCTTTCTTTTGTTTTATTTCCATTTATGCGGGGTTTTGTGTTTTAACCATTTTTGCAGAAACGAGGAAGTGATTGCTCTGCAGTTCTCGATCGACCACGCTACTGGCGTAACTCATCTATGTGATTACACCGTAACCAACCCTTTGCGCAGATTTTAGACGCGTTACAATTACTGGCGTAATACCTTCTCTTGGTTATGTCAGAGCCACTCGCTTTGCAACTTATGTCGGGTTTTGCGATTCTGGCGTAACTCCTTAAAAGAGTTACGACGTAACCTTCTCTAACTTTACTTCTTTCTTTTAAAACGCAATAACCTTGTATTAGTATTTTAAATGAACTTTGTGGGTGTGTTCCAGTAAACCCTCACGAGCCTTCACTCGTCCACTTGGGACACCAAGTGGTTTAAAAACTTGTTGCATATGATAAATGCAACCGTGATTCCTACAAAGTGAGTTAGGTTTGTTTTTATTTTTTCATTTTTCTTTTTAGAATTATGCTTGTCGGTAGTGTGATTTCGGGGATTGAAGTTTGTTCATGATGCTTATACTGAGGCACGTCTCTTTCGTGGGCCTTCTTTCTTTTGGAGCAAATTTCGGGAAGTTCTCGCCTAATTCTACTTTTCTTC
This sequence comes from Chrysanthemum lavandulifolium, assembly GCA_022545495.1. Classification (NCBI taxonomy): domain Eukaryota; kingdom Viridiplantae; phylum Streptophyta; class Magnoliopsida; order Asterales; family Asteraceae; genus Chrysanthemum; species Chrysanthemum lavandulifolium. The sequence continues at coordinate 105,370,723 of CM040241.1, forward strand.
ACCTTTATTTAACGCTTAGTACAAAGGGACTTTGTACAATTCAAGTGGGGGGATGGGAGTAGAATTATCTCTTGAATTTTATTTTGCCCTCGTTTTTCTAGTTTATTTTGAAAAATTATGTCATTTTCAAAATTTTGACATGTTTTTCTTAACCTAACTAGATTAGACCTTAGCCGAGCACATACAACCCTTGATATTATATGGTGAGATTAGCCTTATCCGTTTCCAATATTTTACCCCAAATCCACCAAATTATGAGTGTGCTTGGGTAGCTTGTAAACTTTAGAACTTGGCCTTTACATCATTTCGAGACCATAAGCGAGGTATGTTGAGTTAGCTCGATGTATTTGGACTTTTCGCTTTTAGAAAGCAATATTATAGGATTATCACCAAATAGCCTAGCATTGTGTGTCTATCGATTAGTCACCGACTTCTCGACCCCATGTGAAACCCTTTTGTTGCACTCACCTTTAGTGCAAGATACCCTAGATACACCTATCGAGCCATTCCTTTCATTTTGTTAACCCAATATATTGTTTCGATACACCTATACACCTTAACCTACCCCGTAGTCTTTATTTGTGATTGGAAGTCATCATTTGCCTAAGTTCAAGGTTCAAGTGGAAAGGTTCGAAATCACGCTTTCGTCGACGACATATTCACGAAGATCATTGAAGACCCCAATTCCGTTGTTCATCTTAAGTGGGGGATATTATGTTTAGTTAATTATTGTTATGTTGAAAAAATGATTTGAAAAAAAAAATAAAAAAAAATAAAAAATTGTTGTTATGTTATTTAGTCATTGTAAAAGTGCATTCTTATAAGCACTATATTATGAGGTTAATAGATTTAGTATCGAGGAGGCCACCTCGGTCACATTCGAATATTGGAGTTGGTAATTATGCCAACAGTTGGAGAAAAGGTAGTGTGCCTATCACGACGTCCTCTAATGACACATATACCTAGTATTTCATGATCCGGTTTCTTGACTTTAAAGCTTGAACTTTGGGCGGACGGTAAGTGGTGATGACTTGGTTATAGATTTAGACTACCTGCTTGATTTTTATTTTACACCATTTATATATCCCATGTCTTATTGATGAGTGTGTAAATACTCATCATTTTATCTAATATAAACTGCAAAATCATCTGAAACACTCGAAACACATCAAAATGATCAAAATATCACAAATCGTGTTTTATGTGTTTTAAATGCAAAATATCAAAATCGATGAAAAACATATCAAATTTGCAAAATTGCGCTTTAATCCCCAAGTTTCAAAATTGTCAAAAATAGTCCCCGAGCCAAAATTTCAAAGAAAAGTCACCAAAGGTCTTTTAAAATCACAAATTGTCATATTTAGTCCTTTGGTGAAAAATCTAAAAGTTTTGAGAAAATTACGCTTTAGTCCCCGAAAATCCAAAATGTTCAAAATTAGTCCTTGGGAATTTCAAAAATGTCAAAAATTAACCCTTGGATTATTTAAGGTTGGCAACATTAGTCCTTGGATTACATTTTCATAATTTACAGGTTTGGTCCCTTAAATTTCAAACATTACACAAATGGTCCTTGTGTTATTTATTTCACAAACCAAACGGACCTTATATAAATCCCCAAGCCCAAACCAAATCCCCTAGCCCAATTCATATTACCCGGTCTTGTATACCCATGACCCGACCAAACCCAGTGTTTAAACAAAAACAACCCGCCCCCTACACTCCCTCGCCCTCCCGACAATTTTGTCTGCAACCCATCCCCCCTCCAACTCCAGCCACCCTATCACCTCCATTTGTCTCCCCCCACCTCACCTACCTACCCAAGTGCAATTAATGCTCCCCCATTCCCTGTCTAAAGTGTCAAACCCAGTTTTGGCGCCAAAAATACATATATGGCCAGGATCACTTCTGCACATCCAAGGGCTGAGAATGTTGCTGGGATTTGTTCAGAATGAGAGAGAAAGAAGCTTGGAGCTATAAAAGAAAAGAAGGAAGCAAGTTTGAGTTAGTTAGCTAGTTTTAATAAATTTTCTAAAAAGTCGTTTTTAAATTAATGTTGTAGTTTAAATTAAATTGTTGTAATTTCAGCTTTTATGTTAACAATTAAGTTAAAAACATCTTTGTACTGTCCCTTTGAATTATTAATTCAAGTTTTTTATTTAAGGTCCAAGCTCTATAATCACTGTTGAGATTTTCAGTTTCAAAGTTTTCTTTCCAGGTTGATTGGGTGCTTGTTTTAAGCTTAAACAGGTTTAGTCAAGGTTCCTATAAGCTTTGTATAAGCTTGCAATTCCTTTTCAAGCACTTTTAGTTTTTGGTCAATATTAGTCAAACAGGAAGCAACAATGGTGCAGATATGTTTAAAGGGTTGATTCAGACATGGAGTTGGATTGGATTTTAGTCATTTGGGTTGGATTAGACTAAGTAGTGGTTCTTGTTTCACGGGATTCAAGCCATTGTGGCTAAAGGACTTTATGTAAGTTTGAGCACCTTTTAGCTAAACCTGTTTTTGTTGTCACAACTGGTTCTAATATGCTCATTAAGTAGTGTTTAACTTATTTAGACTTAGTTGGATTATTAAAATAAGCTGGGTTAATCTCTAGTTCAATTTTATTTTGCAAATTTGTGTTTAAAGTGGTGTTTGGATAAACTTGTTAAACTGTCTTTAAGGCTGGTTCAGTAGTTGTTTTTAGTTGCCTTAGGCTTGTCTATCTCCAATATACTCAGTTGAGTCTTAAATTTATGCATACACCAGCTAAAAAGTCAAACCAAGCATTAACCTGTCCTATTGGTTAACTGTTAGTACGTTAGCAAATCAAAATCTCATTTTGTGTTTAAAATACTTAGGGAAAGGTTGAATTAGCTTTGTTTCATCATTTTACATCAATTTCAGCTCTTAAATCTGGATCAAAGCTCAGTTTAGTCAACTTTCAGTTTTGATAAAAAGTCAAATATTGCATGAATCTCAGTTTTGGCCTCCATAGGTTGATTTTTCATGCATTCATCTCTTTGCCAATTTCAGTGATTCTTGTTACTTTAAAATGTTCCTTGGTCTACTTTCTTGTAGTGATTTTGTAAAATTTTGTTAAATTTTATAAGCTTTAAAAGAGCTTGCCAATATGGGTCCATGTGCCTGTGCAGCACATGGCCTCTGCATTGTGTTATACATTTCTTGCAGAGCTCGTAATTGGCTCATTTGAGCTTGTGTAGGTCCGATATTTGGCTCATGTGTAGTTACCTGTGTCTTGTGTAGATCCCAAGTTCTGGTTTTAGTTTTTAGCTATTTGGTTAGCTTATTTCTTAGCTCAAAGTAGGTCCCTAGTTCACTGGTTCTATTTCAGCAGGCACCTGTCATTTGGTAGCTTTTGTTTTGATCATAACTTGCTCATTACTAGTCATCATTAGTGTAATTCGGATAATTACTCGCTAGGTTGTCTTGAGATTCCCACTCTTGTTTTTCCTTTAGCTTAACAAATAAGCGCTTGCAATGGCTTAAACTTAGGTAATCATATTTGCTTAATATCGGCGGCTGGCTTAATCTCCGTAATCACTTATTAGAGTTAGGAGTAGTTGAATTTGGTTTCTTTAGAGTATTTTAGCATTACTTACCTGCTGTAGAAGTTTGTTAGCTTATAGTGCTTATTGGCTTATTTCATATAGCTTATTTATACCATTTTACATAGCAGCTTTCATTTCCTTCACATAAGCCCTGGTTTTTCTATTTTTCTCATCTTTAGAATAATATTTTAGAATTTCCCTGAAATTTTCATAATTTTTAGTTACTGTTTGGTATTTTTCTTAAATAAAATCAGTTTTTAATCATTTTAAATTAGCTTTTATTGCAATTAATTGAGAAAAAGTTCAAAAAAATCATTTTTCAATTTTCTTAAGTTTAGATAAATATAAAAAGTCAAAAAAATATTTTTCCATATTTTTCTTAGTTAAATTTGTATTTTAAATATTTTAATTAGTTTTAATGGTTTAAAATTCATAGAAATAGAAAAATAATCGAAAAATACAAAAATAGTTTTGAAAATTTTAGTTTGTTATTTTAGACTTTTCCATTTCATAATTTTATTTTTCTAGCTTTATTTCCTAATTTCTTGTATTTTAGGTAATTATTAAATAGTTAAAAATAGTTTTTAATTAATAACAATTAGATAATTAGTTATAAAAATAATTTTCTTTTTCTATAAATTTTCTTTTATCATTAGGTTTGTAAAAATGTATTTTTCATACTTTTAGGACTTATATTTCTTAGATTTCACTTTTTATTTTGCGCGTTTACGTAATTTTTATTTAAACGTAAGTTTTTAGTTTTAATTTTTAAACGTTCATCACTTTAAATATAGTGATAGCGTTTATTTAATATTTTTTATCTTTTTAATTTCCTTTAATTTTCATTTTAGCCCTTGTAGTTTATGTCCTTTTTCCGTAGTTATAATAATTCCAAATTCTCTTTCCGTCTAAATCTCCGATCACTATACGTGAGGTGATCCATTGCACAATTACCGGGACATAACGACCGGGAAACACTATACTCCCGGATCTTCATTGCATCCGTGGTTGTCGCTTTAAGTTTCTTGCTTGCGTGAGAAAACTTGACGGTTTTGCGCGCATCACTTATCCTACCCTTTAGTCATGAAGCGTGTCTAGGTGATGCAACGAGCAATCTTTGGTGTTTTGGCCATGGATTTGGTCATGTATCATTGATTTTGTCCACTTCGCCGTGACATGTTAGTAATGATGAGTCACCCTTTAACCCTTGTCGTGTCTACCCTGTCACACCCTCAAATTACCTGTTTTGCAGCGGAATGGAATTCCTGGGGGATGACTGTCATTGCATCAAAGTTACAGTTATATTGAACGACCTAAAGTGTCGTTTTGAAAGTATCGTTTGATTAAGTAAAATAATCAGATTTTACAAAACATAGGTCCCAAAATATTTCCCATATACCAAAATGAGTTTGTTACAATCAAACGATAATTAAGTGCATAAAATATATGTGAGACACGTCGTCATCGCGACTCTATGATAAGTCCACATGCATGCCATGAAGTGAATGCCTTAGATACCTGAGATAAAACATGCTAAAAGTGTCAACACAATGGTTGAGTGAGTTCATAGTGTTTGTTTCACAAGTAAAGCTTTTATAGAGCGTTCATGCAACAAAGGCAAAGTTTTTGGTCAATTAGAATAGTCCACAAAGCAAAGGCATTGTAAATCCACCCGCCCAAGTTCCGCCCATACAAAATTGCAACCTCGTGTGTTCACAACCCACCGCCAAAACATGTCTAGTTTATGTTCAAGCACACGAGGTCAAATGAGTTCTCAAAGCAAAGGCATTGTAATCCACCGGCCCAAGTTCCGCCCATACAAAACTTGCAACCTGTGTGTTCACAACCCATTGCACAAAATATAGTGTGTCTAATAGTCAATTATAAGTTACCACAATAATTCACAATATAGTACCACGATATAATAATGTATGCCCGCAAAGCCCTAGAATAAATAATATGCGTCCGTAACATAGTGGACGAGAGGTTGGCCGACCTCTAATAGCGCTATCCATACTACCTACTAATAGGAGACTAACAATGCGAATGTACGAACAAGACATCATACAACTATTATATACAATTAAGAACACCCGAACATGGGAGAATTTGCACCGCCCGAACATGGGAGACTTTAGATTGAGAACGCTCCGTAACATAGTGAGACGCCTCGCCTGCACTGTGGAGGCTTTAATTTGAGAATGCTCCGTAACATAGTGAGACGCCCTGCCCGGACCAGGAGGCTTTGGGTTGCTCAACAAGGGAGACTTTATAGTGATGCTCGAACATGGGAGACTTTATAGTGATGCTCGATCACGGGAGACTTTATAGTGATGTTGAACATGGGAGACTTTATAGTGATGTTCGAACATGGGAGACTTTAGGTCAAGGTCGTAACACGCACGGTTCAATAAGTTCAAACAAGTCATAAGTTTGTATTTAAGTTCAAGAGTTCCGCTCAAAAGTTCGTAATTAAGTTCAAAGATTTAAGTCGAGTTCAAAAGTTCGTATACCAAAGAGCTCGACTAATATCAAAAGGTTCAAGATAGTCAAGCGCTCAAAATCATGTCAAACAAGTTTAAAATATATCAAAAGGGTCCTTGTACAAGTTAAAAGAGTTTAACTATATGTCAAAAGGTTCATATCAAGTCCAAAGTGTTCAAATCTATGCCAATAGATTCCTATCAAGTTAAAAGAGTTCCAATATATATGTCGAAGGGCTCAAAATCAAGGAAAGTGGTCCAAATAATGATGTTCATAACATAGTGATCATTTTAGTTCGGGCACAATCTACTTACTAGCATAAGTAGTGAAACAGGAGGGTAACAAGTTCATGATAGTTCAAACGATATAGTTTAAGTTCATATGAGTGTAAAGTGAAAGCATTTAGTTGAGCATGTATCTCCCCCGAAGAGTTTATAAAATAATTAAACGAGTAAAAGTGGGGCTAAGAACTCACCTGTTGCAATAGTTATGATGACAGAGTGGATGCACAGAAATGAGACGCAACACTCTAACCGCGACCTATGATGAATGATATGCTCTAATATAAGTCATGAAACAATGTCGTGCATGCAAACTCATATGATATCCATACCACTTGTACATTTTGAAAATAATGTTTATCATCGAAATATATGTTTATGACATCTCGTCATATTATAAAATACTTTACAAGTATTTACGTTGAAACAACCTCCTACGATAGTCGTTTTGTGATTTATTATGAAATTATAACTTTTCGTCGTAAAATAATGTAATTTGACAATTCATGAAAGTGACTAAACGTCCTTGAAAAGCTAGTCGTAAAATGGTGCACATCGAGTGTTAGGAAACAAACTCAACGGTTTTGGGAAGCTTGTATCATTATCTCAAAGTTTTAGCATTTAAGTTTTTATCATAGAGGTCTCGATCATGGAGAAAAACATAGGTAAAGTATGGTACTTGTATCCGAAATATTGTTTAAGGGTGGTTTTCGGCAAAGTTTAAGTGACCATATTTTATTTATTACAACTTCGCTTGACAAACGGTTGAACATTTTGGAAAATAGGCTAGGTGAACTTACTTTTACTAGAAGACATCGTTTCATAAAAAGTACTCCATCAATGTTAAAACGACCTCAACATGGTCATTCGCGTCGTAATGTTTGTCTAATAGAAATATATTAGTTTTGCTTATATAATATAGTTACGCAACTTTATTTAAACGCGTGCAATTTAATCGTTACAAGTCCGTTTTATACGTTTTATATGTCCTTAGCTTCGTGTTATAGTATACTAATATATTTTTGATAAGTCGACAAATTTTATAACGCTTAAGACTCATTTTTGACTCGTAAAAAGTTAAGAATACATGCTGAATTTTCTGAAACAAATAGTTTTCGTCGTCTAACTTGTAAATAGCATAACTTCTTCGTTATAACTCCGTTTTAACCCATTCAAGCGGCCACGTTTTCGTTTTAAAGTGTATTTTCTAAATATCTAGCCCAAAAATTTTTACTCACTGTCGAAATTTCCAGAATTCAAAAATATGGACAGACCCTTAATTAAACTTGTCGAAAGGAGTTTTTCTCGCGTAATACTTATTCTAACCAGTTCAAACCAACGCCAAAGCTATTCTAAACCTACCATACACCTTGTTAGGGTGGCATGGGTTACTAGACATCATCAAAAATGATATGTTTCAAGGGATAATTATAGGATGATATATATTCATTAATAGTACTTAAAAACAAATAAAGTGGTATAGATAATCATATAACTTGCATGTTTTCCTCAAGCATGATACAAATGACCAAAGTATGAATATGGAAGATTAAAAATGATCATGAAATGCTTACTAGTATGATGATGAGGTTTATGGAACAAGGTTTTTCCTAAATACCCTAGGTTTTTATTGCAAAACCTTAAATAAGAGTATACTAGTGTAGTAAAAATAACTTGATCTTGCAAAAACTTTATGTTCTTCCCCTTTTTCTTCCTTGGCTGATTATGAAGATGGACATGGAGAGGATTTTTATTTTTCACCTTGAAGTATGTATTGCTATGTGTTTTTATTAATAGAAATCACACATGTATGTGATATAAATTAATTAAAATGCATAGGTGTAAAGTTAGTGTAGATATTTTTATGTAAACTTGGTGTGTCATCTAGTTTGGTCGACCAAAGTAAGGAATAAAAAGAAAGGGTAGTGTATTTTGGATGACAAGGTGAATAAATGTGTAAATATAATAGGTAAATTGTATGCATAATTAAGTATTTAGGGTAGCGTTAGCTAAAAATAAATTTTAACGGATCAAATTAAAATATATCGAAGTCAAAAAAATTATAAAAATATATTTCTTACAAGAATTGAGTGAAATAATAATTATCGAGTAGTATTTACGAAAACCGTCGTAGATATTTATACATAACAATTTATATACAAAATAAATTGAAAACATCGGGTAAACTAATAATATAATTTTTATAGTCTTAAAATAAGTATAAAAATATATTAGGATTATTTTTGGAGGTGCCTGATCGAATATTTAAAATAAATGATTACGTGATAGCGTTTATTTAATAAGAAAATAAACGTTTAATGTAAAATGCAAAACCATGCACGAACCGATATGAAATGATGAATATTGAGTTTGAGAAATGACCGGAAATTGAGAATTGTGACATACCCATATTGCCTTCGAGAATTGTTTAGCCCTTAACTCTAGTGGTGGATATTTGTGTAACCGCCAAGCTTATGATAGAATACATGCTATGATTGTGCGATTAAGTGATCACCCCAAAATTGACACTTAGAATTGTTGAGAGATTTGAGTGTTTCGTTCCCATTTCGTGAGGTGTTCGGCTTTGTTTTATTCTAGGAATCTTTCTAATAAGGTCTACTTGAGGGCAAGTAGAGTTCAGTGGGGGATATTTGATAACATCGATAGTCCTCAATATTAAGTGTCAATTTCCGATAATGCTTGTAATTTATATCATTTATATGGATTTACGCTAGTTTTCCTTGTTTTCCACTTTCGTGTAAATTACGAGCATTGGAGCTAAAGAGACGCAGAATTGGAGAAATATCAAAGATTTATCATAGTATGCAGACTTTGAAGAAGTTACGGCGTAACTCATCTCTCACATTACGCCGTAACTATAGAGTGACTCAGAAAACCAACTCATCATAAGGTTACGGCGTAGCTCTCCCCAAAGACTACGACGTAACTTATTAGGTTAAATGAGGTTCCACGCCGCTGATAACTACGCCGTAACTATTTCATCAACTACGACGTAACTAATTAATATTGAAGATACGGCGTAACCACTCATAAGGTTACGCCGTAACCAGCAGATCTAATGCAAATTACGAAGGAATTTAAGATTATGGCATAACTCTTATATTAGTTACGCCAGAACCCGGATCCGCCTATTAATACCCCACGATTTCCAAAGATTTTAAAGCATCACATTCCACACACCACAACCAAAGAACGTGAGAAGAAGCCAAAGGCAATTCTAGAGGAGCATACGGAGTCGCTCTCGGAGAAATCACTCCCCAAGATAAGCATTAGCATTTTATCTTTTCTTTACTTTCGATTCATGTATTTCATAACTTTGAATATTGAATTGATTTGTATGGTTAATATGAGCTGCTAAGCACCTCTTGGTGCCGCCAAGTTATGATTCCTTAATTGTTTTGTTTGCGTTACATACTCCGTATAATTATTTCTAAGTGTATGCATGCATAGTTTATTGGTAGCTACCCTTGTTTCGGTAGTTTTGAATGGCGGTGAGGCTAGTTGCTTAGAGATATGACCAACTGTCCCTAAGTGAGTACACCGAGACAAGAAGGGTAAGATATGACCAACGACGACCCTTTCTACTTGTGCGATTTGACCAACTGATTACCTACCGCTTGGATGAACTTAAAATTAGGGGTGAGTGTTTGTTGCTAACGCCAGGCACTCACTATTATAAATCTAGCATGTAGCGGTACTTAATGACTTGGCTTAGGGACCAGAACAATGGACTTATGAAGGGCACCGACTTCTCCAAAGGTGGCATCTTTGCCGATAGGTTAGGCGAATTGACCAAATGTTGTCCTCTCGAATTTGACCCACATGAAGTAATTGAAAGTAAGTAGACGTAGACATTACTAACTAGGAGGATTAACTAGGTTAGCACCACTCTCCTCTATTGATTAAACATTTGCCTTTTATCTGCTTTAGTAGTTAATTAATCCCTTATCGAAATCATTATTAAAATCTGTGACACCTAAACTTAGTAATAATCCAACACACATAGCTCTTGGGACGACCTCGATTTTACCAAATACTACACTACACACGACCGGGTACACTGCCCGTTAGTGCATTAGGGTTGACCATAGGTATAACGAGACAATATAAATATTAAAACCTGATCAGTAAAACCTGCATCAAAGTTAGATAGAAGCACATGAAGGATCGAAATATACATGGAACTCGAAGAAGAACTTATTTAGTATTATCCAGTGATTCACAAGGAATGGTTTTTGAGGACATAAACTAAATAAGTGAGGGAGAGTTGTAACACCCTCAATTTGCAATGTATTGATTTCTATATTATATTATTCCGCTTAAAAGTATTTCATGTTATGAATTATAAGGTATCTTTAGTTAAAGAGCACTTGGTATAAAAATACTTAACATGAAGGATCTTGCCCGTAATGGTTTGTCTAACGGAGACTAACTCTACCAAATCTCAAAAGTTACTTAAAAAGACAATTATGCCCATTTATCTTAGATAAAGACTTCACATGGAAGTCTTTTTCACCTCTTTAACACATGTTATCACAAGGAGTTTCATGTTCTTGATGATCAACCTTTTTTTCAAAATCCTAGCTTTAGTCAAAATCATACAAGGATTGGGAGTTACAAGTGAATTAGGGCAAAATTTGATTGTTGTAATCAAGTGCATAGCAAGGTATGGATTTTTAGAATTTTCCCTAATTCATGTTTAAGCTCAAAATCATTAGGGGTTTGATTAAATAACATGTTATGAACTCATAATTGGGGTTATGTTGAGTTTTGGATTGAAATATGACAAGTTTATGAATTTATGATTTTAGGGTTTTATCATAGAGTCAAGAAAATACAAGAATTAATGTTGTTGAGATAAGGGTAGCTTCGAATCACTAGTTTAGTTAAGATATTCATATTCCTGTTATTTTGATAAGAGTGAGTAGCTAACCTTTTGGAAGCTCAAATCGTGTATAAGGTGAGTAACGACCATGAAAAGCGTAACTAGGGTGTTAAACACCATAGTTCATGTTTATGTTTATATACCATGTTAATGCTAGTCCATGTTTATTATTCATGAAGTTAAGAGGGTGAGTAATCCTATGTGAAAAACATGTTTTATATACTCACAATCCCTCGTGGATACCGTTCTTTAAGCACTCATGGGGAAGATAAGTATCAAGTATTTTGAATAAAATTTAAAAATTGTATTACAAATAAAATTATAGAATATAAAAAAATTATAACAGCCTAAAAATGATTAGTAAATTTAATGATACATGTTCGTCCAATAGGATTATATGTTCAAAAAAATTTAATGATACATGTTCGTCCAATAGGATTATATCAATTCTAGCTAACTCAGATGGATTTTTGTTTGAATAATATTGATTCCAAATCGATAATATCATAACTTTTATACTCAATTTACTTTTTTCGAGGCTGATTTCTTGAAGAGCAGTGATTGCCATTATTAGCCTGTGTAAGAGAAGAAAAACTATAGATGAATTATTCAGTATAGAATAGATAGTACAATTGTATAACTGTATAACTAATGGTAAATGAAGTTAGTGTTAGACAATGAAACTCTGTCGATGAAACGTTTTATCGATACGATACATATAAAGGCAAATATATAATGAAATCCTAATGGATCCAAACTCTCGATCGGGTTTGGACCATATCTATCCAGTAATACACCACCGCAATTGATCGACGAAATCGCGAAAACTCGGATTGGATGAGAAATTAAATACACAATAATGCAATAAAAGTTTTGTTGATGAAGATGTTCGACAGCAAGCGGAGACAAATTTTCATCAGCAGCACCAAAAGCAAAATAAAGCGATAGCAAAGCAAAATTAGTAAATCAAATAATTAATTTTGATGACGATATCCGATAGCAAGCGGAGCTTAATTTTCATCATGCAGCCACAACAAAAGCAAAAAAACAAAAAATAAAGCAAATCATAAACTTTTTTTTTTTTTTTTTGGAAATATGGATAAATGATTGCGGCTAAGATTTAACGGGGTGACATAGAGAGACTACCAACTTAAATTTATCTGCAGTCCGATTATTAGACCCGCTCTAATACCAAGTTATACAATGAAAACCTATCGATGATACATTTTATTTATGCGATATATACAAAGGCAAATAAATAACGAAATCTTAATTTTACCTAAACCTTCAATCGAGCTTGAACCATATCTATGGGCTAATAGTTGGCTGGTACTAGTTACTCGTATATTCATTATTAGGGTTATATTTAATATTCTAAAAGAAATATATTATAGCGTGTTAAGGTCTGGTCTATCATTGCAATAAACTCGGAATCATAGCGGCTAAACCGGAACCGGTCGCACTCACATCCAATAATCCACATCTTCCCAGACTCGATTAGAAACATACACTCATTATAATATTTGAATAAGTATTTTTAGTCTTTGACCAGCAACTTCCATAAAATATATAATAAATGCTTTGATCCAACTGTGGTGATTAATATTTGTTTATAACAACAATCTATGTGTTAGAAAATATGTCAACTAAGACCATTTACATCAATAACTTGGGTTAAAGTTTAACATCGTCTACGTCAGCGTCACATCAGCTTTAACATTTCATTTTAACATCCTCAAAAAACACACACAACAATAACATCTCAAGTTAAACTTTAACATTTCATATTTTCAATATCAACCTCTAAACTAAAACAAACACTTCAAAACTAAAATAACACTTCAAAACATCCCAAATAACATTTTTATATTATTAAAAAAAAATTACAAAACAAAATCACAGAAACACAAACTAGAAACCATATATAACAGCCCATAGTATTCCAACACAGACTACACAACATATTTATCATCTTAAAAACTCGGTAACCGTGTCATCATCTTGACCGTCCATTTCAACAAAGCATTTATCCCTTCACGCAACAATAACATCGTCTTCCTCGTGTAAACCCAGAAACGCAAACACAGAAACACAAACCCATCTTCGTCTTCGTCTTCCGCACACACAAACAAAACTGTTGATTTGAAAAACACAAACCCAGAAACGCACGAGGGGGGTAATTTTTTTATTTTTTTTATTGCCCAACAACGCCCGTTGGGGCTTTAACTTGGAAGGGATAACGCCGGAGGCCCATTGGCCAAAGCCGGTTAACGCGGGTTTTAGGGCCAATAACGCCGGTGGCCACGTTATTGATGGACATGCTCTAAGAGCATACGCATCGTAAACGCCATAACCGGCGTTATGGCCCATTTAAATGCGTTATGGCCGTTATACCATTGGATGTCCGGCGTTATGGAGGCGTTGGAGGGGCAACGCCCGTTAGAGGGCTAAACAAAAAAAAATCAAAAAAGTTCTACTTTCACATTCTCAACGGTTTAGTTACCGTTATATTTAAAAAAATTCAAAAAATTTACACTTTGACCCCCTAACGGCTAGTTTTTATAAAAAAAAAAATCAAAAACATTTTTTTACCACTATAAATACCCAACTAAAACACCATTTTCTTCACACTTTCATAATTCAAATTCACAATTTATGTACTTCCTCTCACACTTCCATAATTCAAGAATCAAGTTCGTTCACATTGGTCAGATGTTGATGACGAAGATGACTTCCAATTCTGGCGCCCACGCACGAGTATCACCTTCGCTTGGAACAAGAAGAAGCATCTCGACATCCTACCGTGCTCGTAGCCATATATATATCGTGAACGTGAGATTGCGTAAGAACGTCTCACAACGATTATTTCGTTGAAGGTTGTAAGTATTCAAACCGAATTTTCGTAGAAGATTTCAGATGAGCCAAAACTATTCCTGCAAATAGTTGAAGGTATTGAATCTTATACTCCGATAATATTCCGCATCATTTTACTTACTTTAGGCAAACACCCGATTGTACGGGGTTGAATGAGTTTAAGTGCTCTAATGAAGTGTACGTTTGCCATACGTCAATTGGCATACGACACCTCACCCGATGCATTTGATGAATACTTGCAAATGGGTGCGAGTACTTCAAAATTATGTCTTGATAATTTTAACAAATGCATTATTGATTTATTTATGTCGGAGTATTTAAGAAAACCAACATGGGCCGACATTCAAAACTTTATCAACAACATGAAGAAAAACATGGTTTTCCGGGAATGCTTGGTAGCATTGACTGTATGCACTGGGAATGGAAAAATTATCTAGTGGCTTGGCAAGGGCAATTTGCTAGGGGTGATAAAAAAAAAATACCCAACAATTATGCTTGAAGCTGTTGCTTCTCAAGATTTATGGATCTGACATGCATTTTTTGGGATGGCGGGGGCGAATAACGATATTAATATTTTAGACCAGTCTCCGTTGTTCGACGACATTTTTAATGACAATGCCCCAAGAACACCTTATATGGTCAATGGAACTAGGTATGAACAGGGTATTACTTGGTCGATGGAATTTATCCACGATGGGCAACTTTCGTCAAATCCTTCCGGCAACAACCGACGAAAACATACGTATTTTAAAAGGAGACAAGAAAGTGCCCGAGAGGATATCGAACGTGCTTTTTGTGTGCTTCAAGGTCATTGGGGTATACTACAACAACCGGCACGTCAATGGGAAATTGTCACGATACGTAGAATCATGTATTCTTGCATTATTTTGCATAACATGATTATAAATGATCAAAAATTTGCATTACGTGACTATAACGAATTGTGGGTGGATCCGTCAGTAAATTTGAGGCAATGAAGATGGGTTGAAAATGTGATACTCGCAGTCGTAATGCAAAAGAAATACACGACCGACAAACGCATACCCAACTCCAACAGGACCTTATGGAGCATGTTTGGCAGAAGAATCATGAACGACATGGACAACAACAAGAGAGCGACGATGATGAATAAGTATTTGCTATGTTTTGTCAATTTTTTTTCGTTGTCATTTCCTTTATGTTGTAACGTTTAATTTGCGGTGTGTTTTTTTATTTCGTTGTATTTTTTTTATTTCGTATTGTAATATGTTTTCAAATTTAATGTTATGTTTAGTTTAATAAATGAAGTGTTTGTTTTAGTTTAGGGGTTAAAATTGAAAATATGAACTGTTAAAGTTTAACTTGGGATATTATTGATGTGGGTGTTTTTTGGGGATGTTAAGGTGAAATGTTAAAGCTGATGTGGCGCTGACGTGGCTGGTGTTATTTTATAACTTGAGTTATGGATGTGAATGCTCTAATACGTACGTAGACGGTAATGATATATGTACGGGTATATATTTCTACGTGCAGTGTTTCTGTCGTGGTTTAGGGATATGTTCCGAGCAAAAGAATTAGTAATTACAAAATTTAAACTACTTAACCAATCAGGGTGATTTAGTTGTAAAATGATTCGTAACTATCAGTCTTAGAGGGGAAGGTGTGGGCTTGTTGTGCCTCGCCGTCGTCCCACGTGACGTCTCGCCGCCACACTGGCGGAGCTCGTCGTCGAGCGGATCTTCTTCACCACAACGGGCTTAAATCTCTGACACACCACAATTTTATCCGTTTTATAACGGATAGTTTTGCTTTAAAAAAAAAAAAAAAAAAAAATCTTTATACCACCTATAAATACCAAACCATTTCAAGCAAAATAAACACACTTTTACACACTATAGAATCTACATAAATAAACATGAGTGAATCATCTTTTTCCGGTGAAAGTGACATTGAAGAGATAGCGGACTTAGAAATGTTTATTCAAGAGTTTGAGGAAGAGCAATCGTTGCAAGAACAAGAAACCGGTCCTTCAAGCCAGCGTCGATACGTCCCCCGTGAACGTGAAGTTGCTGAAGCACGTCTACTTGCTGACTATTTTGGTGACAACCCAAAGTATACGGATGAAAATTTTAGGCGTCGCTTTCGTATGAGCCGTAGATTGTTTTTACAAATAGTACAAGGTATTGAAACATATAATGAAACTCATCATCCTCTTCCCAAGAATTTTGATTTCTTTAGAGTCCGACCAGATTGTAGGGGTGTAATGAGTTTTAGTGTGATTATGAAATGCACATGTGCCCTACGCCAATTGGCTTACGGGGTAATAGCTGATGCATTAGATGAGCATTTACAAATAGGTGAACACTGTGCACGCGATTGACTAGATTTTTTTACTATGTGCATAATCCATCTATATGAGAAGGAGTTTTTAAGAAAACCAGATGAGGATGACATTCGTCACTTATACAATGCACATAACATTGTTCATAAGCTTCCGGAATGTTGGGAGCATCGATTGTATGCACCGGAATGGAAAACTGTCATCAAAGAATGGCAAGGCCAATTTCACAGAGGTGATAAAAATATCCAACTATAATACTTGAAGCCATTGCTTCACACGATTTGTGGATTTGGCATGCATTTTTGGGGTAGCGGATGCGAATAACGATCTTACGGTTTTAAATAATTCTCCGTTATTCGACGACCGCTTGATGACATCGCCTCGAGGTTGAGTTTGAAGTATATGGGTGTAAATTTAAGCAAGGGTATTATCTAGTCGACGGAATTTACCCGAGCGGATTTCTTCGCAAGTCATTTACAGCCAAGTAACCCACAAAATGCCGCATTCAAAGCGAAACAAGAAAGTGCTCAAAAGATATCGAAGAGCTTTTGGTGTCCTCCAAGGATGTTGGCATATCATTAGCCAACCGCGCGTGCATTTATTGTTGGCAAGTTACGAGAATCATGTACTCGTGCATCATATTGCATAACATGATTTTGAAAGATGAACAATTTGCAATATCCGACATTGCTGAACGATATGTCTCCGACACCAAATTTTCAATGATATGGATTGAACGCTATGCGGTTGCAAAGGAAAAACCAAAGAACTACATGATAAACGCAAACACGCAAAGCTTCAACGGTGTCTCATCGAGCATGTTTGGCAAAACTTCAATGGAACAATTTCAACAACAGAATCCAAATAATTAGTTTCGTTATAATTTGATGTATTTCTTAAGTTGAGTATGTTTTTTTTACCGTATATTTATTTTACGTTTCGTATGTTTTTATTATGTTGTATTGTATTTTTATTTTTAATGAAATTAATTTAGTTTATTTGGAAATTTGAATAAAAAAAAATAAAGTTGTAGTGGTGGGCCCCAAATGAAGAGGTTGAGGTTTGTTATGAGTGAGGGAGGGTTGGAGCATGGAGTATCACGGAGGAAAACCTTTGCCACTCCAACGTGGCACCCTCGCCATAGCTCGCAGGCCACCGCCACCATACCAGGCAGCCTCGCCGTTTGCTTGTTCGCCACCCCAACGACACGGAAGAAGACAAATAAGGTGACAGAGTTTGATGCAACTTTATTTTCTTTTTTTGATTTTAAATTTCGTTTTGTGTTTTTAGTGTGTGTGAGTATGCGTTTTGTGTTTCAGATCTACGGGAAGAATGAATTAATGTCAAGTTTGTCAAAAATGGCCCATCAAGTATGTATTGTTTTTTTTAAGGGCATCAAGTATGTATTGTTGGTCAAGTTTGAAGGGCATCAAGTATGTATTGTATTACTAATATTTTAAATAGATGAATTAATTTTGTTTTTTTATTTTTATTATTATATTTTGTAATTTTATTTAAATGAAATGAATTTTATTGTGTTGAAAAATATGGAAAAAAAATTAAATGAGGGTGGGTGGAGCCCAAATGAAGAGGTTTGGGTTAGTTGTGATTGAGGGGCATTTTTAAGGGCCCGTTTGGTTTGAGGGGGTACGGTTTGGATTGAGAGAAAATACCAATAAATGTTGTTTGGTATATGTGTGTGGGCCCCCAAATTGGGGTTGAATACCAAAATCATGACTTTGCAGAATCCCCAAGTCATTAGCCTACTTTTACTTATTTTCATTATTCAAGTGGGCCCTCTTTCAATATCATCCATTCCTAATTCTTTTATTATATTTTTAAAATGGTAATAGTTTTAAATATAAATAATATATTATTTAATTATATTTTTCTCTCTCCTAATTCAAATCAAAATCTACAACTTTACATTAAAATTCAAATCCTAATCTAAACCCATCTACAAACCAAACGGGCCCTAAGTGAGTGTGTTGGAGTGATGTGGAAGTGATGTGGCACAAGTGGGGCCCAAATGAAGAGGAATGTTGTGCCATGATACTCTATGCTCTTAGTTGTGGTTAGTTGTGGAGGTTTGTTATGATGATGTGGCGCTGATGTGGCGGTGATGAAGAGGTGAAACCTCTTTACCACACCTTCCTCTCTTAGATGTGTATGGTTTTAAGTTCAATTTATGTAGATGCAAACAATTCAGAAGTAGTCATGCTAAACTTTTTGAAAAAGAAAAGCTTTACCTCGTCTGAGTTTATATGACGATGAGTTCAAAACTCATAAATTAGTCAAAAATCATAGTAAACAAAAAAATAAAAAATAAATAATAATTAGACTACTCATGTAATGTTTTATGCAATGTTTTGAAAACCGGGTTTATAATCGACCCGGCCGAGTCACCGGTCACCGGTTTAACAGGTTCGACCGCCGGGTCAACCCAGTTATTCATTTAAAAATAAAAAATAAAAAATAACCGGGTCAACCTGTTCGATCACGGTTAACCCGATTTTATAAAAAATTGAAAAAAAACCCCACGGGTTTGAGAACCGGGTTGACCCGGTCACTAAAACCGCGGGTTTAACCGCTGACCCGGTTTTAGAAACCCGGTTTTTGACTGTTTTTTGCCCGAACCGGTCCGACCGGTTAACCCGGACGGTCGACCGGGTTTCAAAACATTGGTTTTATGTATCATGACATGGCAGTATGAATAGAATATCGCTTACACAAACGAGTTTTTCCACACGGGACACACGTATTAATCGAGAAAAGACTATACGTTTGTCTACAATGAGACTTAAATTTCATATCTCCTACCTTTTTTTTAGTTAGAAATTTCGTATATACCTAAATACGCATTAAAAATATCAGACATTATACATTTAATACTTGCGCTTTAAGTATATATGAAATTAATCACGAAAGAAGTGATATATGAAATTAATGTTAAATTTGGTATCTTTAATGAACGATAACGAAGATGAGTTTGATAGTAGTGATGGGTCCCTCACCTATGAAAGATTCATACCTAGCCTTCTTGATATATATGGAGTATAAATTATATCTATCATTCATTACCATAGTGGTGGACCCCATCATCTTAAACAAACACATTTAATCATTTTCATAGTCATAATTTCATTCTTATAGTTGGATACCAAACTCACAACTTCTTTGTTAATATGCTACTCACATAACGCTCATCAAAAGGCTTTTGGTGATCGTCTAAAGTACACACGTTCATATACATGCCCAAAGTAATGCCCTGCCCTTCAAGTCAGGAGATATTTATATATTAAATATTTACATTATCGCAACTTGATCACATTATTATACTTAGTGTAATAGTGTTATCATGTTCTCTTATCCTTCACATTTTAATCAGAAATAACTCAATCAATTATCTACTATTCTACTTGTAGGCTTGTAGCTTATTAAATTTGTTGAAGCATAGAACTTCAAATGAATAAAAACGTTAGAATGCTCGGTATAGCATCTTATAGACAAGTTATAAGCACAATTTAGTGTATATAACGCTGCCATCCCAAATAATAAATTAAAATCCCTAAATAATAAATTTAACAACAAACCATTGTTGGTTTGATTTTTATCAGACCAGAATGAAAAATTAGGTTTATGTGTTTGATTTTGATAGATTGGATCATCCCATGAAATAAATGATGAACTCGTGGCCGGAAAAACCGATGGACTGTGGTCTGAAAACGACTTATTTTGTTTAATTTTTATTCAACCGAAATGCAGAATCGAATAGTTAGTTTAATTTTTATAAGGGGTTTGTTTGATTTTGGGTGACGTAAACTTCACTTAGGGTGCGTTTGATAGCAAGCATAAAAGAACATTTTTGAGCAATTATGATTTAACATTTAGCGTTATTGGTTGTATACTTGTTTGGAATGATCAACATCTAGCATTTATCAAGAAAAAATATAAACTCTAAATGCTCATTGAAAAGCATTTTAAGAGCGATGGAATCAAAGAATTACTTAAATACCCCCATGCAACTTATTTAAAGAGTTTATATTTGAATATGTATGCCCTTTTACGTCATTTTACACATTATTTTACAACTACAATTATTCTACCAAACAATTTTATAAAATAAACTGCTACTGCTAACTACTTAGTACTTCTGGTAACTGCTACTGCTAATTTTGACAAACACATCATTCTTTTGTTCGTATGTATATGTTGCTCATCGGTTCATACAAGGAAGAAAGGGAAGAAATATATAAAATATTTATGATACTTTCAAATAAAAATAAAATATAATTCCACATAAGACTAAAAGTAAAAAATAAAAATGTCAAATAAGATGCCAGGAACAGGTAATGACACATTAGCAAACGTAGTACATAAATGTTAAGTTTGTAGAATAATTTGGTATTTTTCGAGATAAATGAACATTTGATAACGTACACAGCTATTAGATACATTGATTTAACCTTAAAAGCTATTATTATGTGTGTAATAGTAAATTATAGCTTCTTTTTGTCAAATTGCCTAGAGAAAAGGGAAGCTCATTTTCATTGTTTGACTCTAGTGTATTCTATACTATAGTTTCTGATTGTTACAAGGTTTCTGATGTCTTCGCGTTGCGACGGGATTATAATTATTTTTATGATAAAATTGTAATTTGTAAATGTCCCGTGAGGCAAACTTCATTTCAATTTATACGAGAAAAATTGTTAAAAGTAAAATAATACAAAAGTATAAGGTTAAAAGTGAAATTTTAAAATGAATAAGAATGAATAGTATTTTGTTTCAAAATTGATATTAAAGGAAAGACTAGTCGTATTCTTTATTTATCTAAGGTTAAGTAAAAAAATAGCAAATCAGATATCTAGTTGATTTAGACTGTTTATTAAAATTTGTTAATTTGATAACAACTCACAGTAGTATTTATTACCTGTTTAAGGTTGGAGTATATAACAACTTAAAGACCTAATTGTAATTTCATACGTGTTTAAAATCAATCAAGGCGATTGAACAATTGAAGCGGTAGGATAATCGATCTATAAGTTATATGTCTCCTTCTTTCATCGAGATTTTTCTATACAAATTACGTACGACCCTTGTTAATAACTTAATACAATTTTTTTACTCCGTCATTGAATAGGTGAGCTCTTATGTTGCTTAAGCATAATTACTTTAATTTACATGCCAATATGTTGCAGTAGCGATTATTTAGATGAAGTTAAGTATCACCAAATTTGATGTTCATTGATGTGTGTATAATATATTAACGAGTTGGTGGTGACTTGGAATCAAGAAAAACACATACTCCTTCCGTGACAAAAGTATTGTCTCCAGAAAATACATGGTTTATTAAAAATGCGACCATTACACTCATTAATTAACTAAATATCATCTACAGCCATTAAACTCTTATTTGATGAGGTGAAATATGAAATGAACAATTATTTTAAAACATCTCAAAATAAAAAAATGGACAGTTATTTTGAAAAGAAAGAAATAGATAATTAAGAAGAAAAAAAATACTTGCTAACTTGAAGGTGATGTCTAACTTTGTCATGTACCAAGTCACCAGAAGTTTGTCGAAAACAATCATCTAGTAATCATCGTTAATTACAACTAACAATATTTGCATTCCGTAAACAAAAACTGTTCAATATTTTCTTCATTGTGCGTTCTCGTAATAGTAGTCCAATGTTGAGACATGCAACTAAAAGGTGGTGATTATGAATTCAAACATGACTCAATGATTTAAACATGATATTACGCGATTTAACTCTCTCATGCTGATTGTAATATCGGTTGGTAAGGCCCCCAGAGGGTCGATTACCTTTTTTTTCTTCATTATGCTAATTGATTACTCACATTAGAGGAATCACATCTTTTACCATTGTTTCTTTTTACTTGTAATTATTTTTATTGTTCTTATTGGATAAACGTTGATAATCAACAACAATGCCGACTTGCCTGTATCCTTTTGCATACCAATATACCAATGCTCATGTCCTAGTATCTATTATTGATGTGTAAAATCGACTGTATTGTAAAGAACGTATATCTTACTCGAATTTTGGAAGGTTGAAAAAGATGCATGCATGTAAGAATTCAGTGGGCTGCGTGGTACTATGTGCGAGAATGAGTCAGAAATCAGAATGTAATCATTTATGATGATGACACTAATAATTGCATGACAAAAACTGAGAAACTTTAACGAACCTCTTTCATTAATTTTAAAAGGCAACCCAACATGTACCTTTATCAGCCATATAAACAAAATGTAGTTGCTCAAAAAAAAAAAAAAAAAAAAAAAAAAAAAACGTATACATCTGCACTGATAAAATAGTGTATTAAAATATATGTTACAACATTTTACACGATATTATTTTGGAGCTTTTGTGAATTAACCTTGTGATAATTAGCTGACATGGTAAACGAATCATTAATCTCAAATTATTTTCACTAATCAACAAGTATTTTTCCCACAGCCTACCGATGGTAGTATCCTTAGGAAATACTCAACGGCCATCAGAAAATTAGTAGGAAATCTACATTGCTTTTACGAACACACCAAATCCGTGGAAATTCCGTTGGAAACTGCCGTTTCTGACGGACTTTTCATCAATTTAACCGAAGGAAAATCCGGTTTCTCTAGTATTGACGAACTAAAATGTGTAGCTCGAATAGTTAGTTTTAAGCTCATGATCAAACATAAGAAACATTATTGGGTTTTTTTTTTTGAAACAACAAAACTTATATAAAAAAGCTAGCGAAAGTTTGAAAAATGTTACATATTACAAGCATGGCGGGGTTTTGTAACCAAACCCCATAACATCTTACAATTCTTTCACGATTACAAAGCCAAAAAGGATATAGAGACTATGTCATCGAAAATATTGGACTTCCTAGGCTTCACGAATCAAAAATAAAGGAATTGCGGAAATTCCACAAAACCCAAATCGCCGTACAAATAACCGCATCAAAGCATTATTGGGGTTAACATAAGATACTTTAAACATGTCAGGTGATAACAAAAAGTTTACATTATTGCCTTATTGGTATGAAATTATGAATGCAAAAGATATGAATATGGTGGCAAATCTCAACCACTTTTATAAGGTTATTAAACTAATTTAAATTCAATAAATTGTATGAAAAAGTAAATTTTCATACACTTTGCGATATGGAGAATCTCATTGTCATATCTTCAGATTCTGTAGATGTAGGTTATGTATGACCAAAAGTGTACTGTTTCATTTTGTTGTGATGTATCTAAATAATGATGATTGTATTACGACCAGGATGAATAGTTAGATGCAATTAGACGATATGTCATATTCAACGCTAAATCATCTTGACTAATCATTGTACCAGCTGGTCGAACACGTTAAACTAGGTCTGTTTTCCTCTGTTGTCCATTCCGTCCATTCTCTTTTCCACATGGTTTTGCAAAACAGGATTGTACTCTTTGGTTGAACAAGTTAACTAGCACTCGAGGGACCATCAGTTTGGTTAACCGGTGATATGAACCTTATAGGCAATAGCAAGTTGGATTGTAAATAGCAATCCTAATTTCAACGTATGTTATATATGCTTGTCCTATAAATAGGAACAAAAACAACACACTGAGGGAAACCAAGTTTGTTCATACCTTCTCGACTACAATTTTTGTAGCCAGTTTAATATATTGCATACCATTGCAATCCCACTTGAGCGTCGTAGCATAATCACGGGGCATACCACTTGGGAAAGTGCTAAGTACTAACCAACCTCTTATTTGTTGAATGATATGCCCGCTGCTGGTACTACTACTACATCACTATATATATGATCGATGGAACCATTCATGAGATGCATCAATTCCTACTAGAAATCTGATATGAACCGGATCGATAAAAGAGATGAAAATAACGAATAAACTAGATACATGGTCTATTTTGATGAGATAAACCACCCCCCAATGGTTTATGTTAATGGGGTAACCCCCGATTGATATGCAAATCAACACTTAATTAAATTCAACATGATGAAAGTTACATCCTTAATGCCTTATTTATAATAAAAGATAACCTAATCCTAATACTTGAAGGATAAGTTAAAGACTTACCCAATCCTAATAAAATTGCAACTCTTAATATTTATCTAAATATAACTAAAACAACTAAATAATAATATGGTTCATATCAGAATCCTCATCAAATTATAATGCATATATGTATGCTCAATACTAACTTGATCATAGGAGGGGTTCCCCTTAGCGCAGCTCGAGGACATCTCTAACAAAGTAACAATCTTTCTTTGCGTTTGCACAAGTGTTACTGAAGACTCGAAAGTTAAGGTCAACCCAAGCCAGATGGTCAACTCAACACCTTGACTCGACGCATATTTTGATAGCATCAATACGAGACCCATACTAACTTTTTCATCTCCTTGTTTTAACACCTCTAACAATTTCTTTTAGTCTTTAATAACCGTGGTCTGTGCTAATTTGAGCCACTTTATTCACTAGATTTGGTGTGACTTCTAATATTTATTTAGTCATCCTCTATAATGAAATGAAACAACAAATTATTTTATGATACATTTATTTTTGTTTGGATTGTGAAACAAGTAGTGTAGTCTACTTATTTAAATAATAAAGTACATATTTGACATACTTTCGCAGGAAAAAATCTGTTGGAGGTGCTCAGATAATATATTTTTTGTTTCAAGGCTCTGAAAACCAAGATTGAGTAAATGAACCTTTATGGAACATCCATTGAACATATAGCGATCTCCAAAATTGATTCGTTCAAAAAATCGCCAAAAATGATTTTGATTACACGAATTTCACTCCATATTAAAGATAAGAGCAAATTTCTAAAATGCCCCGGTCGGCCAAAGCGTATACTTTTTATTGATCGGGAGATTTAGACGACTAATCACTCATTTAAAAGCTTGAAAAGTATTCCATATTTGTACTTTGGTCGTTCTTTTGTGCAAGTTAATTTTTTTATTTTTTCAGTTTTTATTTTCGGACGACTTATGTATATGTATTTTTTTAGTTCTTTTTGTGTAAGTGTATTTTTGTTCCTTGTGGCTTGCTAAGTATTTTACATTTGGTCTACCACCACTACCACCACCACTCACCATCCCACGACCACACACCACCGCCACCACCCACCACCGCCACCACTCATCACCGCCACTCACCACCGCAACTACCACACATCACCACCACCGCCACTCACCACCGCAACCGCCACACATCACCACCACCGCCACACATCACCGCCAACAACTACCGCCACCCACCACTTTCACACATCACTGCCACCACCCACCACCACTGCCATACACCACCGCCGCCGCCGCCGCAGCCACCCACCACCGCCAATCGTAGTGGTGAGTGGTGGTGTGGTCGGTGGCGGCGGTAGTGGTGGGTGGTGGTGGGATGATGAGGGGATTATGGCGGTGGGTGATGATGGTGGTGGTGGTGTGCGCGATGGGAGTGCGATGGTGGGTGGCGGCGGTGGGCGGTTGGGTATGGTGGCGATGGTGGTAAGTGGCGGTGATGGTGGTGGTGGGTGGCGACGGTGGTAGTGGTGAGTGGTGGTGTTGAGCAGCGGTGGTAGGGTGAGTGGTGGTGGTGGTGAGTTGTGGCGGTGGTGGTGGCGGCGATAGTGGTGGACCAAATGTGAAATACCCAACAAACCACAATGGCCAAAAATGTAGTTACACAAAAAATATTGAAAAAGTATATATACATAAGTCGCCCAAAATAAGTACTGAAAAGTACCTTATACAAAAAGTCGGCCAAAGTACAAGCATGGACACTTGTCAAGATTTTAAATGAGCGGCTAATCGCCCAAGTTGCTCTAGTCTATTTGGGAAGAGGTGCTTTTTTTAGTGTAGAAAAAATATACACTTTGAATGACTGGGACATTTGAGAAATTTGCTATAAATATAATTTAGACTAAAATACACTGTTGGTCCCTAAACTTGTCCCGAAACATCAAGCTGGGACAAAACTTGCCATTTTCAATGTCTTTGGTCAAAAGTATGCATTTTATAGGCTAAATCAGTCCCTTGACCATTAATGCCCAGGTCAATGTTTTGTTCTTGAGGGCAAAATTGTCTTTCACTGTAGCTTACTTTATACAAACCGTTGTATAGTGTTTGTAGTTGCTATATGTCTGTGTAACATAGATTGGTCGTCAGTTATCATCCCTAAACTATCCTACAAAATCTGTCTTCTACAAAATGACAATCCTTTCAACATGGTATGTTGTTGGTGTAGTAAGCAAGCTATAATTCGCACTTCATGGACCTCTGCCAACCCAAGGCGTCGATTCTTTGGTTGTCTGTTGAAGTAAGTGTCTTTTAATATGTATGATCTGTATAAACCGCTCGAGTCAAACAGACTTAAAACAAACAAACACAAATACAATGAAGATCGAGAATACAATGAATTCGGTCGTTATGTCCCACGGAGACTCAATGGTGTGCAAACACAGATTCAGACGATAGAATGATCACTAATGATAGCGATCAGAAAAGATTTGGATAGGATAATTACACTACTGAAAAAGTTTATAAATAACAGCGACTTAAATGCAAATTAAAAGAGATTAAAAAGTTAAAAGATATTAAATAAACGCTATCACTATATTTAAAGTGATGAACGTTTAAAACTTAAAACGAAAAACTTATGTTTAAATTAAAATACGTAAACGCACAAAATAAAAAGTGAAACTTATACAATATAAATCCTAAAAATATGAAAAATACATTTTTACAATCCTAATGATAAAAGAAAATATTTAGAAAAAGAAAATTATTTTTATAACTATTTAATTAATTATTATTAATTAAAAACTATTTTTAACTATTTAATAATTACTTAAAATAAAAGAAAATAGGAAATAAAGCTAGAAAAATAAAATTAAGACTTGGAAAAATCTAAAATATCAAAATAGAATTTTCAAAACTATTTTTGTATTTTTCATATTAATTTTCTATTTTCTATGAATTTAATACTATTTTAATTTAATTTAAATTATGAAAAATACCAAATAAAAGGAGAAAAATAGGGAAAAATGTTTTTTATGCTTTTTATATTTATCTTAAACTATTAAAATTGAAAAATTATTTTTTGGAACTTTTTCTCAATTAATTGCAATTAAAGCTAATTAAAAATGATTAAAAGCTGCTTTTTAAATAAGAAAAATACCAAACAAGAACTAAAAATTATGAAAACTTGGAAATTCTAAAATAATGTTCTAAAGCTATGAAAATAAGGAAACACAGGCTTATGTGGAAGAAACTGTCAGAGTAAATGAACCTAAATAAGCTAGTAAAATTAAGCAAATAAGCTCTACAGTGGACCAAATGATAACATAAGCTAAACAACTCTAAAACTACTCTAAGGGAACTAATAGCACCTACTCTAGACACCTAATAAGCAGAGTACCAAGGATTAAGGCCAAGCGATCTATAAGCGAACATGAATTTGACCTACATTTAAGCGAGAGTAATTGCTTATTTAATAAGCTAAAGTTAAAAACAAAGTATGGCTCTCAAGCCCACCAACCAGAGAACATGTAACCAAAGTTTCAGCTAATTTGGACTTGTATTGAAGCAATTAGAGATCAAGCAAAATGGCTAAAACATCAAAGTTTGCTGATGCAGTAACAGTAAGATAGATAGGTACTGACCCTCCTACTGTTTGAGCTAATCTATGAGCTTATCAGACAAGCTTAAGCTAAAAACAGAAATGTAGTCTTGAAGACCACCTAGAATACTGCAAGTGGACCAAAGATCAGACCCCATCCATTTAAAATGATTACTGTGTAGTTGCTGCAAACTCTTCAAAAACCAGTGTTGACACAGATTTGACTTTCTTAAAAACAAAAACTGAATTTGACTTAATTGAAATTCTAGTGACTCTAATTTGATCTAAACTATGAAATGAGCTATATTAAGACTTGATTAAGCTAGTTTGATGATATCTAAACCTAATGCTAACCTAATCTGTTAATATACCTAACTGATAAAGTAACAAGAACAGATAACAATCTAAGTTGACATTTACTATTTTATTTGGCAAATGAGTGACTACATGACTGAGTTATGACCAAATGGGATTAAAGCAGCTAAGTCCTACCACAAATAAGCACTTAGAACTCCAAATTCTAACTTATACCAAACACTAGTTTAAGGAATGAAATGCAAATTTCCCAATCAAATCTTAAATCTATCCTATAACAAGCATAAGTACAGATTCAAACTACTCCTACATGATGCAATAACTCCAACTTAACTACCAATGACACTATAAGCTACAAATGCAGATGAACAGATGTGCATATGAGCAAATTATAAAAACAGAATTCAACAGATTAACTTCATCAGAAACACAATGAATTGAACAAGCTTTAAATCAATCAATATAGATTATGCTAATCATAAGCAAACAATAATAAGCAACAATGATGAATTCTACACTTCTGATATAGGACTAGGAGATAAAACTGACTTACAAGAAATCCTGCCAATGGTATGCAAAACTGAGAATCAAAGTAACCACTATCTAAATCTGATATCAAACCCAAATCAAATTCAAATCAACCTCAAATCATCACCAAACAGTAATCCAGAACTACATTAATAATGAAACTGCAACTTTGACTTTAGTTTGACCATTATGAGAATTGAGAATTACATCTGAGTAGTAAACTAAAACAGGTTTGATATAAATATTTGGAATATTAATAAGCTGAAATTAACAATTAAACAGTACTTTTGAGGTAAATAAAAGCTTGGAATAAAAACTTGAATTAATAAGAATTCAACTGAATTTACAAATACTTGAATAAAACTAATTTACTGAAAACAATTAAAGACTACTCAGAAATTATACTCTAATCTACTCTAATTTAGCCCAAAATCCAGCTCTGCAACACCATTACCCATTTCTAAGTCTCATTGAGCTCCAGTTGACTTTTGTTGACTATAATTGGAAATTGTTTGAAACTGACTTACAAGCTTATCAAAAGCCATGATAAGCTTGATTAAACTTGTTTGAATGAGAAATTATGCTATTGAAAGCTTAAGTATAAGAACATGAAACTGAAATTCTCCACAGTAAACACAAAAACAAAGATTTTAACCAAACTTTAAAATTAATGCTTGAAACAGATTACAAAGATAACTTACTTGAGTTTGAAACATAAAAACAAGAGATTACATAATTTTAAGCTAAGCTAATACATAAATAAAAAAAACGACATTAAGAAAAACTTAAACTACAAACTACTACTTTTCTTCTCTCCTTTCTTCTTTTCTTTTATACCCAAACAGCTCCCCCTTGACTTCTGAGTTAATCCCACATCAATTTACAACCATTGGATGACTATAGTGGATTTAGGCCGTTTGATCATTTTTGGTGCCAAAGTGGACTTTAGCAGTTTAGGGGTTGAGTGAGGGGTGAGAATGAGCATTAATGTTTCTTGGAGTTGTGTTGAGGTGGGGGGACAAGGAAAGTGATATGGAGAGGAGGGTTGAGTGGAGGTGTGGGAGATGGAGTGGCGAGGAGCGGTTGAGAAGATGGAAGAAAGATTGGCGCCAAGTGGGTGGGTGTTTGACCGGTGACGGATATTAGACTTGGCGGGGGTCAAAGGTGGTTAAATGACGGGGGTCCAAATAGTTTGACAAGGCGAATGGGTATAAGGGTATTAATGACAAGGGGCTCATTTGTAATTTCTGAATAGTGAGGGACCTAAGCTGCCAATTCTGAAAAGTTGCTTCAAGGGTTAAAAGTGACAAGCTTTCATAATACAAGGATCAATCTTGCCATTTTTCAATTTTCCAGGGGCCATTTTTGCCAAATTTGAAACTTGAGGGACCAAAGTTGCAATTTTCTCAAACTTTTTATATTTTTCACCAAAGGACTAAATTTGACAAGTTATGATTTAAAAAGGACCTTTGGAGATTTTACTTTTGAAATTATGTGCTCGGGGGACTTTTTGACAACTTTTGAAACTTGGGGACTAAAGCGCCAATTTTGCAAATTTGATACGTTTTTCATCGATTTTGAAATTTTGTATTTAAAACACATAAAGCATTGATTTGTGATATTTTATCATTTGATGCGTTTCGAAAGTGTTTTCGATGATTTTGTAGTTTATATTGTAAAAATGATGAGTATTTAGACACTCATCAATGTATCGTATCATTTTTTTCGCAGTAGCAAACTACATTGTAATAATGGTTGTTGTTTAATGACTTGCCATAATCATGAATAGGGGTCTTCTTGTCGGTGAATACGATGGTATGATCCCGAAATCGTGCTCGTTCAAGAATGATCATACCGTGCCTTTTGGGGGAGAAATGAGCTTGAGGCAAGATTAGAAGGCGCCAAGGTGATGTGTGGGCCGGAAGATTTACCCGGTGCTCGGTTGGATATTGTTCTTGATTGTTTATGCATCGATAGCTTTTTAGCTTTTATGTAATGAGGCCATATGGTTAATGTTCATTATCTTGAATTGTAGTAACGTTGTGTCCTAGAAGGTTATGAATCTTGTTATTATGCTCAGTTTACCATATGTTTATGCACATGGTTAAGATTAAAGTTGACTTTTAATTGTCAACATTGTTATGAAGTATTCAGTTTGGTTTGTTTTTTACTTTTAATGCTTTATGGTTATGCACACGGTTAGCAATTTGTATAGTTTTGACTTTTAATTGTCAACATTCTTATGAGGTTTTAGCCTTGGTTACTTTTGATGCAAAATATTCACACATCAAGCTTAGTCAATCTATAAAAATACACAAACATGAAATGATTTCATAGTTAATGCAAATGGATATAATTCTAAATGCATAAAATTGCATACTTTTCGAAGCATGAGAATTCCAGTTAGACACACACATATGTTTTTAGAGTCATAACTTGTCCATAGGAAATAAACTAGATGAAACATTGTCTAGCTAATTAGCATAGCAAATTGACCCGTGGTGAGGCCATCATTCTTTCCGGTGCATCCTGTTACCTAGTCATTCTTCGTAATAGGTAAATTTGGCGAAACGGCGCTGCACATCACTCATCAGTGGTGAGAATCGAATGCGATTGATCATGTTCTTTGGGATTGACACTGGGATTGCTCATGTATGCTGGATCGGCAATTGCTTCATCTTGATGTTGCTGGGATTGAGAGAGGGATTCATCTTGTATCATGGGATCTTCTGTTGCTTCATCTTAATGTTGCTGGGATTGAGATGGGGATGCATCATGTATGATGAGATCTTCAGTTGCTTGATCTTGATTTTCAGATTGAACACCACTTCCTTGAAATGCACTAGCCAGAGTTGTTTCGGCTTTCAGGAGCTATCCTAACTATTTTTCTACCTCTTGACCCAGCCGGAGTTGTTTCGGCTTTCTGTGGAACAATTGTTGTTGACACAATTGATTTTTCCCAATGTTCGTTGGTAGTTATAGGTTCGACATGGTGTTTGTAGGTTGCCTCCCAAGTGATAAGATAGTAACAAGGACGAGCCCATGTTTCTACAGCTCTTACTTGTTGCCCATTTAAAGCCATATTCCAATTGGTAGCAACATCATGTTTACATGGTAAACCTGTTACCTCCCATCTTCTGCAAGTACAAGACTTTTCTATAACATTAACTACACATTGGTCACCCCATGGTCCACTAACGTGAAACTTACTTCCCCCGTTCCATAAAACATTATACTTAACAGCCTATTTCTTAATACCCTCTATCATGTATTGTGTAGTTGGTGTTAGTGGCCCATCACTCTTCTCAATTACCCTCACAACATGCATTATCCTCTTCAAACAGTATTCCCTGATGTATTCTAATGCTGTAATAATTGGTTTGTTTAAACCCTCAATTATTTTTTCATGAAACACTTGACACATGTTATTAAGTAACACATCAAAATGAGCTCTCCCTAAAGATTACAAATAAACATGTATTAATTATAATTGTTTATACTGCATTAAGAAATACAAATTAACTGAAACAGATAGATGAATTACATGAAAAATGTGACCTTGACCAATGGATCAGTGCTATCTTACTTAACCAATCATGGGCTGGTTGATTAAATTTCTTGAAATCAGCCATAGCTTTCTCAAACTGTACAACAGTTGAGGCTGTTGCACATTTCCACATATGGTCTTTGAAGGCCCTACCTTTCCATTGAAGTTTCATTTTCTCATGAATGCTTCTAATACAAAATTTGTGTTCTGCAGCTGGAAAAATATCTCTTAAAGCTCCACTGATATCAACACAAAATCATATATGTTTACTAACTGCTTCAAAACAGAGAGACTTTAATTCATGAACATGTTAAGGTAGTACCTTTTGCATATCAATAATAAAAGTGATGATTGAGTTTGGCTCAAGTGCTATATCATCGGATAAACAATGAAGAAACCAAGTCCATGATCCTATGTTTTCTGATTCAGCAAAAGCATAAGCTAAAGGAGTAAAGGGTATATACCAATGTTGCTATCAATTCCCACAACTGTCAGCAAGTAAAGGACCATGAATTGGAAATGCATCCAGCCCCAACAACAATCTCACATACGCTTTAAATCCTTCCTTCAGTACACCTAAACAAACATACATTCTCTTGAATTCTCTTGTTGGAAGAGCCTCATCTGTAGGTCGTTCCGCATTCATCAGTACTGTTGTATTAGGGTTTTTCTTCTGCAACTCTTGAACATAATCTCTCAACATGGTAACGTGTAGGTTGAATTCACCCCTGATGCCTGTTAATACTAAGTTTTTGGCCCTTAAAACCTTCTGCATGGACACGCAAGTTCTTACCTATTTCCACATACACATCTATCAACTTATGGTCTTTGACAAGGTCTTTCAACAACTCAAGATTAGCAGCTTCACGAAAACTAAACAATCCATCATCCAATGTACTACTAGGCTTAACAAAGTAGTAATAATTGGTTTGACCATTATCATAACCGATTTTGGTCATGAGAGCATCCATTTCATCAACAAATACCTCATTAATTTCAACATAATCAACCTGGCATTCCTTACCTCCATCATATATTCTACCGGTCAAGATTTGAATGTACCTTTATGATGGAACCTCATGCTAAAGGAACACAGTCGATCCGTGTATAAAAATGTAAAAAACATCATATTCGATAAACTTACCTAAAAGTGGAATAACTTAAAGAATCGTATTAATATATAGGTGTATACGATTATAACAAAAAATGAAAAAAAAAACAGTTACCATATCTCCTAATCGGAAAGTTTTCCTCCTTCTCATGGTTACCAAAGAAAGGAGGTTCTCTGATTTGCCATAAAGTAAATCCAAAGTTGTTTCTTGTTATTTTCTCACTTATATTATTGGATTTCATGATTAACATTGCATTAGGGGTTTTTGGGTAGGCTTCCGAAACAAGTTTGGGGATGACTAATGGGTACACAACTTAGTTATATTAGACATTATGGCGGGAAATTAGATTAGACATCTGCTACATAGTACATCAAGGTAATAAGACGATTCTACCCTCAACAATAAACGGATAACGGGATTTTATGGAATATAACGGGACTTTGACATGGGCATTAATGGTCAAAGGACTGATTTAGCCTATAAAACGCATACTTTAGACTACCGACGATAAAAATGGCAAATTTTGTCCCAGCGTGATATTTCAGGACAAGTTTATGAACCAACGATGTATTTTAGTCTGTAATTTGTATTACAGTTACCACACTATCACCATATCTACTTAAAAAAAAAGTTGTTGCTTTAAACTCCTTAAAATTGAAACACTAAATTAATAATGTACTCCAACTCATACTATATTTTACACTCGTATACATTTCTTATACGTTCAAAATTTGACTCATAGAGTTGAGATCAATATATATCTCATATTTGTAATAGATTAAATAAATCAATTTTAGTCATCCACTTTTATCAAAATTAACAAAGACCATTTTCACCATTTTTTAAAAGCAACATATCTTTATGACGATGAATCTTGAAACTACAAAAATCTGACGTCTCGACGAAATTAAATTATCTTTCTATAGATATGCGCTTCTATATTTTCGATATATTTTTTTTTAAAATTCCGTTCAGAAAAATCACATATGATTTGTAAAATCATATGTGATTTGTAAAAATCAAATCACATGTGATTTTTTCAAATCATATATGATTTTACAAATCACATATAATTTGCAAAAATCATATATGATTTGTAAAAATCAAATTACGTATGATTTTCACAAATCATATATAATTTTTCTGGGCTGAAATTTTGAAAAAAAAAATCATAAAAAATATAGAGAAATGCATATATATAAAAAGATAATTTAATTATCGTCGCGATGGTTTTATTTTTTTCACGTAACGAATAACGGTTTGCGAGATATTTAATTTTTTAAAAAAGGGTGAAAGTTTATTTTATTTTTTTATTAAAAAAATGAATGGCTATGATTGGTTCATTGAATCTATGGTAAATTTGAGATTTATATTAAACTTTTATCATAAATGATATTCATCCATTTCGTACACGAAACACGTAATTACAATTTCACAACTATAATTACTTTACCGCTTAAAATTTCCACCGTTACGCACCAATACTCGCCTAGTGTAGATAATTTGGTAAAATTTAGTACAATATAAGTTACACTTCCTTCAGCCCGTTATTATTTTTCGATTAGAACGTTCAGTTAAACATTAAGTAATGGTAATCTCGGTGCCGCTCTAAAAGGGAAGTCCCTAAGTCCCGGACCTTAAACTTGTTTTCGAGTTATAAATCATGTAAAGTTGTTTGTTTTTTGTATGCAAATCAAGCCAATATGCAACTTGATATGTACGTTGTAAATGGGACTTTTCCTCGAGTCCAACTACGATTCACCAGTCGATTTAGAATTTTAGGAGGGTGTTAGACTCAATTGAAACCGGTCTTTGTTCATATTTTATTGGTAAGATTAAGATCAAAGTGAGATTAGTGAAAAAAAAAAAAAAAAAAAAGGGAAATTGCATGTATACCCACTAAACTAAATATTTGCATATTTCCTAACATACGAGTTTTAATGCGTGATGTCTGATCTGAACTTAAAAATGTTTTGGGTGTATACGCAATGAATATCAAATTTTAATGGTTATATATGCAATTACCAAAAAAAAAAATGGAGAAAACTCAAAACCAATAGTTTAATTACGGAGTATAATTGACGCATAACTGGACCTGAGTTGAAATTACTTAACTGGCTAAAGCTTTTGGGCTTACAAAGCATATAAGTGGGCTAACTTTGCGGTATTAAGTTCTAACTATGAAACATTAAATTCACTCCCATGTTTCCATTCGCACTCTCGTGAAGTCATGAAGAATGTAATCAGTTACCACAAATTATCGCCAAAGTTGTATATTTAATAGCAATCACATGATACATATAGACAAACAGATATTTTTCGTTCATAAGGTGGGTCAAAGAACCTATCCCAAAAAAAAAAAAAAAAAAAAAAAAAAACTTTCCTTTTATTCGTTCAAGTTTTGGTACGATTTTTAAGCATAAAAGTATACAAGATGAGTAGGTTGATTTTGGTAAGATATTTTTTACCCTTTTACAGTTGACTCAAACACTATATAGATTATTTTGAACGAACAAATTAACTTTTTTGGACTTATCTAAGAAAATGTATATTGGCTTGTTAAAAATTAACCAAATCACCATGTTAACTGCAATGAGATTCGGTTTTATATCCAAACCATATATGAGGTTTAGTTGGAGGTTTCTAAAAAATACTCCATCCGTCCCAAAATATAAGTCTATTTTGATTTTTTAAATTTTTTTTTATTTCAACTTTGACCTTAATTTTTTTTTTCGTATTATATAACACTTGATGCAAAATATATAAATGGATTTGTGGTTTAAATGCATTTTATTGATATACTTTTCATCAAGTATTATATAACACGAAAAAAAAATTAAGGTCAAAAGTAGGATAAAATAGACTTTGAAAATTAAAAAATGAACTTATATTTTGGGACGGAGGTAGTAGTTTGGATAACATTTACCATGTGAAGCTTATGCTACGTTATATTTCAGTTTATCATTAACTCATGCGCTAAACTTTTGATTCATTCGTAAATGTTATTGTTTTTAATGGATTTTTATTTCATGGGAAAGGAAAGATTAGCATTTGGAACTTGGCAGAATAGCAGTGTATATCTAATGGGCTGAATCTTTTAACGGCCGAACCATGTATCATTGCTTTGGCCCTTTATAGTTTATAGTATCAGGCGGAAAAAATATCTTGTTTTCTGGAATCATAAAACGAAATCTATAAAAATTTTCTTTTTAGCAATGTGACTTTTGACATGTCGATTTGAAGAGACTTGTAAAACTACGTTGGTCGATATGATGATGAAAAATAAAAAATAAAAAATAATAAAATAAAAAAACCATATCGTGTAAGCTTTTTCTTTATGAGACATTTTATTTCTTTGCATTTTGATAATGTACTTTTTCTTCATAAAACTTACAAGGAAATCGAGTAAAATACCTTCTGCTTTTTGGAAACGCTATTCTAGTATTCTTTTTGTCTCAAATTAATAGTTCATTTTTCTTTTTCAGGATGTTACAATTTAAATTTCCATTACTAAAGATAAATATGAAAATTTGATCAAGTTTACCATATTATCTTGCTTAAAATTATTATCACAAACTTTAAAGAATACATTAATTATGACAAATTAGCAAAACTGACCTCCAAGATGATACTTATTTCCAACTTGATTCGACTTTGTGGCACATTGTTAAAACTAGAACACCGGATCACGTTTTGCCGAGTTTGCCATTCTGCACACACTACACGCCTACTTTTCACCTATTTATTATTTTATTTAATAATCTACTACTCACCCAACATCACATAATCAGTCATTTCTTCTCGTACAAACCTCCATTCTTCTCGAAAATTACACTTCACCGTTGTTTCATTACGATCATGATAACACCCGTCTCGTCCATTTTCATAAACATCATATTTCAACCGATCGAAATTGAAGATGTTGTGATCCAGTTTTGGAAGTGAGCGTTGTGACAAACAAACAGGGTCCATTCTCACCTAACAGTTTCTATATTGAGATATCATGTAAATGAGGAAGTATAAATGAGTAGACTTATTTATTCCCGACATGACATGAGTAGGGTAGTGGAGTAGAAGATAAAAAACTAAATCTAACTAGACGTCTTAAGGAAATAAGATAGGGGGAATAGGAGTTTCGTGTCAGTCCCTAGGTAAGGGTCGTTATGTAAAACTTAAGCTATAGAAACTTGTGACGTAAAGTAGAATAAATGAAACCTTTAATGATGGTGTAATGTGAAAATGATCATGGAGATCATAAATTGAATAAATTTAAAAGTTTGAATGAGTTATAGTATGCCTTTGGGGCATGTGGTAATATAAAAAGGACCATTGTGGTTATAGAAATTTGTGAAATTTACGAGAGTGTTATAACAATAACAAAATGTTACAGTATAATGTTATTGAAATTATAAAATAACTATGGTAAACTGTGGAGGTGTTGGCCAAGCTTGACTTATTTAAAGTCAAAGTAATATGTTGTACGCTAGTATGCGTAGTAATAGTAAGTAAATTGGTTATAGAAGCGTTTGGTTTTGAATAGATGATGTCTTGGATGACATATTTATATATACATTATAAAACTCTTGATGTGGATTAGAATGCATTAACAGATTTGATTGTGTTATAGTGGGCCTTGAGTTGCAAGATTAAGTAGATCTTTGCAACAAAATGATTATAAGATTGTTTTTGAGATTGGTGTAAGTTGAAATTAAATTGGGTAGCATAGACAATGATTTGAGACGAAATCTAAATAAGGGGATAAATTGTTACACCCCTATCCCTAACGCCAATAGGTCCCACCATGGTTGAATATGGTCTAAAGACTTATCGAATTGACCGGTCATCACGATAGTCAAACTAATAGTTAACATATGTTATGTTTTAGTTATAGAAAAAGGGGATCTAAGTTGCCATTTTGTAAACATGTTATGGAAGTATTTTGTGACCAAATTAGGAAGGAAAGGACTTAGGGACCAAACTTGTAGCTAACTACTATATCTAGAAATTCTACACAACTCTCATTATGTCCAGGAAGAGTTGTGTGTGTGACGTGATATAGAAAGAGAGGAAAAGATAGAGGTCTTGTAGACCATTTGATGGAGAAGTGAAGCTACAACACATGTACTATGCATCTAGCAAAGATCCCACAAAGATGTTAGCTTTGGATGATGTTGATGATGGAGATGATGGAAGATGATGATAATCTCATAATAGATTAGCTTGGCTAGCTAAGGTAAATAATTTGGTTATTATGTGTTTAATATGAATTTGTTATAGAGTGAACTTATGAAGTCGTAATTAAGGGATTATGGATGTCTTTCATGTTGTGCTTAACTTGGTATTTGATAATACATATTATAGATAGAAACTTGGAAGTTTGGAAGGACCAAGGTATGTATTTGGTTGCCCTATGTGCTTATGTGTTATAGTTGTGCGTTATTATTAAGTGATTTGTGATTACATGTATAACATTGGAAATATTAATCATATATTAGCCAATTACTTACTAAGCATTCGCTTACGTTATAGTTAACTACATTTTGTAGGTTCTTGGATATGGAGATTCTAAGGCTCGGGATGGACTCGTGGCTAGTTGTGTATGAATGGTTTTGTATGATATTAGGAGTTAGGTGAATCGAGCTCCATGTGACAAATTTGTGCCCCCGTTTGTTTTATAAAGGTTCTATAAACTTGTCGTTACGTACCAAGTGTTGGTCATGAAGGTTAAAGTAATGTTTTGTAATGACATGTTATAGATATGTCCAAAAGAGTCAAATTATATGTTTTGTCATTCTTAAAGGGGTGTTTGGATTAGAGTGTAATTCTATCAATTTTGGATACAAATGGGTCAACTAATGTTTAAATATGTTTGTTATAGTTTATATGACATTTTGTTAAAGTTGTAAAGGTCAAACGAACATTTGAGTTGAAAATGGTTGAAATGGAGTAATGTGGTTCTTGTCCAGTTTTGTTGTCAAAATATGCATGTCTGATGGGGGGACGGCGTCATGCTATATGGGTGACGGTGTCGGGTCCAAAACCTTCTGACCCGTCGCTTGTTAAAATTGGAATACACTTAAAAGCGACGGAGTCGCGGATTTAAAAGGTGACGGCGTCAGGTCTCATCAACAGTCTATGTTGTTTTGTCATAGTCCAGTGCAAATGTTTTTAAGTGGTCAATAAGTATATGTTATAGTAATATTAGTAAATGGTCAAATGTTATAGTTTTTGTTGTATATTGAAGTATTTTATGGAAATGAGTTATAGTCAAACGTTTCCGCGTCAAAGTTTTCAAAATCGAGTAAATTCCGGTCAAACCGGGAACGGGGCGTAACATGTACCATATGTAAACATGTATATATTGTATACTTAACTTGATTCGATCTCTTAACTACCATAAACATCAATCAATACAAAAATAAACTATCCTAACATTGTGAACCCTAGGTTTCACACCAAACTCTTAACCACTAGAACATGGCTTGGTTTGTGATATGGTTGAGCTTCAAATATGTTTATGTTATAATTTAGGCTTTTCTTGGGTTTTCTTCTAAGCTTTAATAATCCTCGTTTACCTTATAAAGACTATCTTTGCTCCAAATTTTTCTAAGTGACTCAATATAAAATAGTAACTTATAATAATATTTGGAGTTAAAACACATAATTTTATATTTTAAGCCAATAATGAGATATTTTTATATGATAAACATGTATATTATACGAATTACATATATATTAAAGTATAAATGGTAGGGGTAATTTTGAAAGATAAGAAAAGTCCTTGTTTTAGCAATATGCATAAAGTTGAGTCAGGTTAAAATTAAGTGCCATCTTGGGTGTCATAAATGCAAATTTCCCTTAACTAATTAGGAAGATAAAACTATTATTATGCTCAAAGTTATAAAAAAGAAAGCAGTAATAGTAGGATGAAAATAGTATTGAAAACTAGTGACAATTAAAATAAAACAATGGTTTTTGCATTGACAATTAGATTTTTTATTTAAATAACCGTGTCTTTGTGGAGTCTTAACTCTTAACCTTATGGCATCCATCATTTTCATGAAAATGTGTATAAAGTTTGAAGGTATTTATAAATTGTGTCAGCATAGTAGAATAAAATTTATGAAACATGTAATAGTTTATGTAGGAGTGGCAATTTACGATCGAGACCTAAACCGTAGTAAATTGATACGAAAATTAGCAGATTTGGGTTGAGTTTAAATAGATTTTGAGTCGGGTTTGGGTCGACCCATCTAACCCGTTTATTAAATAGGTTAGGTTTGCGTTGAGAATAAATAAGCGGGTTGACCCGCTAACCCGTTTAATATTTTTCTTAAATGAAAAATTATTTATATTTATTTACGGATTACATGGGTTAAACGGGCCGACCCGCAAACCCGTTTAACCTGTTTAACTCGTGTAATGAACCAACTTTTGTATATAAAACGAGTTACATGGGTCAACCCGAAACATGTTTAACCTATTCAA
The DNA here is from genome assembly GCA_022545495.1 of Chrysanthemum lavandulifolium. Taxonomy (NCBI): domain Eukaryota; kingdom Viridiplantae; phylum Streptophyta; class Magnoliopsida; order Asterales; family Asteraceae; genus Chrysanthemum; species Chrysanthemum lavandulifolium. The sequence continues at coordinate 105,411,780 of CM040241.1, forward strand.
CCCGTATAACCTATTTAACCTGCCAACCCAAGTATATATACGGGTTAAATGGGTCAGGTTCGGGTTATGTGTAAGCAAGTTAGGGTTGACATGGTTGGCCGATCGTTTAAATAGTCGAGGTTTGGGTTGGGGTTCCGTCAACCCGAACTCAACTAGAACATGCGGGTACTCAAACAGTTAACCATTTTAGACGTTTATCAAGTCAAACCGTTTGAACAATAACATGATTTATAAAATATAATTTCATTTTAGTAACATTAAGCAACAATGAACATATTAAAACCCCCATACTGAAGTTATTATTTCATAATAATTGCATTAAATTAACAACATAACATATTAAGTTATTAGCAAATAATATTTATTCGACACTTATTGGTTACGTTCACATGAGTCAAGTTTCACACATAGATATTTAGTAAAAGCTTATACTAGGATCATAAAAGTGGTTATACAACAAAAGTGGTGCAATTTAATTCAATACTTATGCTTAGATCTAGGGTTTGCAAAACCTAAACCCTAATTTTTAGGGGCATTTTTGGTGCCCTAATTAGGGTTTTGTAAACTATTGTTTTAATTGGATTAGAAACCCTAAGATGCATGCAACTTTATGTGTATATGCGTAACTTTGATTTAATTGCATTAATTGTTAAGTGTAATTTTATGTCCATGATAATTATCTGCATTTTTATCATGAATCTGCTTTTATTGTATGTCTTTCATGTTTAAGTGATATACACTAAATTATGATAGATCTTAAGTTGGGGAAGACCTCAATAATTATTATTTAATCAATTATGTGCTATGTGGTATATATTTAATTTTGACTTACGCAATCGATGAATCGATGCATGTGGTTCACCTTGTACATAGATGAAAACGGGTGGAAGTCTTAATTAAATATATGCATATTGACAGATCTAGAATTGGTTATTAATAAGATTTATCAAAACTGTTTGCATGTGGCTATTTGATATGCATGACTTTTATTTGTTATGCATTCATTGTTTATTTGTTTATTTTATAAATACTTGCTTGTTTGTGTTGTGTAACAAGGGTATTTTTATAAGAAAATAAACCGACCTAAACAATGGTGAAACATGTATTTTTAAGAATAGTAATCATAATCGTTTAATTGATTGATGACTTTGGTACAAATGACCGAACGGCTCACCCATGAGAATGAACTAATAAAAGGGTTTAAAGAAGTGCGCACAATCACACCGAATGGATGTCTAAGGTTGTGCTTTAGCACGTGCACGGTCCTCTCGCTCTCAGTAAGTTCGAATGGAGCTACTTAGTAAGCCATTAAATGTGCAAGCTCATCTTAAGGGCGAATTAGTTTTAATTCCATGCGCCACTTCGGTGGTAATTATCCGAAACACTAAGTGTTTACACTTATGCAAAAGTACGGTATAATGGATGATAATTAACACTAATTCCTTGATTGGTGAACCCAATACCTCAATTAAAGTTTGATGATGAAAAGCTTATACATTAAAACAAGATATAAATGTTTTAATAAAACCTATGTTACGAAGATGAATGCATGACATCTTTGTACATATTTGATTTGACATCAAAATTATTATCCTTTAATTTAAGTTATATGCCATCCAACGAAACGGAAACACCTAAGATTATTTTTTATTTGCGTGAGACCGTGACTTAGATCGTAATCAAAGGGTAAAATGTCCACGTGTCGTGAGAACGGGCATGGACGATTTTGCAGGTTCTTAAGTTGGACAACTTAATTGAGTTAGGCAGTGAGAACTGGCAACTCAAGGCATAAGATGGGATAAAACATGTTTACATGGCGATTGATATTGGCTATATGTAAATCCCATAAATCTAGGAATTGCAATTGAAATTGGCAATTGAGCAAAAGCTCTACCACTTTGTATAAGGTTGATTACTAGCAGATCAACTGACGTGATGAAATTATGACAATTTGGATCCTAGTTTTCGGTGAAAATTAAATGGTTATATGATTATGAACCATGGGTATTTAATTTTCTTGAAAAGGTTAATTATCGAAAATACTAAAATTGAATTTTGTAATTCTTTTGAATGTATAAATGCAACATTTAACCCAGAACGATGTTTAGTCTTTGATCAAGAATTGATCCATTCGCTTTCAAACAAACGTTTGATCGAGAATAATTTACCGAAAAGACAAATGAAGTCTCTTTCCATGGGAGAAGCATGAGACTCAATCCTATTCCTTTTCATGAATGAGAAAGGTATAATAGAACGATTGAATTGTCTAAATTCTAATGTAACTCATAGCAATGAATTGCACATCATATTTTCCATAAAGATTTCATTACCGATTTGGTGAATGAATCCTTTTGTAACAAACATGAATGTTGGTTAACCGGAAAACATGTATATGAGTTACTAAATTAGAAGCTAGACTAATTACCGCGAAAATTGGTAAAAGGCAAACTAGCTTAATTTATCTAGTTGGTTTGTTTTAGCCTTTAAATGTGCTACATACCAAGATGGGATGGTAGACCTAGTAAGGAAGAAATTGCATACCCAATTTTTCGAGTTAATAACATTGATGGATAACCCATCATTCACAGAGTAGAATACACCTTTAGTACCTAAGTAATGATTACGTATGGTTCTTCAAAGGTGTAGGAAAGTAAAAAGCAAGCAACTTGTTTTCATGGTTATGCAACACTTCCAATGTTGTCAGATTCAGTGGGAGCATTTGTGTTGCATTACTGAATAAGAAGTTGTTTTATTGATTATTAATTCAGTGGGAGCTACAAGCTTTATTTCCTGTGTAGTAACCTATATTATCTTCAAAGATAATTACTTTCCAATTGTAGACACTTATGTTTTTAAGGATAGTCGTGTACGTTTCCTTACTAAACAATATAGTTCTACATCTACTTGTTATATCTATGACACAAATCATATTAATCAAATAAACGAACGTGTATCGTGTTGTTTATCTGCTACATGATGTTGTTTCATGCACAAGTGGGAGAAATCTTTATTGTGTGCAAGGTACAACACATATAAATATGATTTAAATAGATTCTCTTGACCGCAAGGTAAGAGAGTAATGTTCAATAGAATTATACATTTTTATGTGTGATTGCCACATTAGGAACATGTGTCAAGATGATAACAAATACTACTTTAAATATTTATGTCTAAGAAACACTTGTAGTTACAATTTATGTTACGTGAAAACGTGAACTAGATTATAGCCCAGCTATAATATCCACGTGTCGTGAGAACGAGCATGGATGATTTTGCGCTTACGTTGAACATTTCATGGAATGACATAATTAAATGAAGTAATCTAATACTACTTTGGATTTAAGTATTCGTTGAATGACTTAAATATATGTAGTAAATATTAACTTGAAATATTAATTGAAACCCGAGGTGGTGTTCATAATTACTTTAATTATACATGTTTATGACTTCTTTGTAAAGTCACAAACATGAAGTCTTTGATCACGAGACTTACAATATAAAGTAAGGCGTTAACTTGCTATGTTTTAAGACATATGCATGAAGTCAATGAGTTGATCAATGACTTATAACGATAGTGGGATTATAATGTTATGTCTTTTGACTTGGTCAAAACTACTTGAGTTATAATGTATGCAATTGATTTGGTAATTCTATTGTACCATTAAGTTTTACTTTGTTGGTAAATAGGATAAAACCAAAGAGTAGATGGTTATCTTAAATATTGTTAGATTAATCTTACAATATTAATTCTAATGAAATACCATAGTCTTATGGTATGTTCAGTTAGAAGAATCAAAATTTATTGGCATTGTTTGATTCAAGATAACTATAGTTTCTTCCAAAAGTTATCAAGGTTAGTAGATTGAGTATAGATTGAATATACTCAATAAGACTCCAACCTAGAAGATTAATAAGACACCATTTGTTTATGGAATGTGATGAATCACATTAAGTCTTATAAATGAAGTTCTGAATTTGTTAAACTACTTATAGAGTGAGTTGTAACAAACTAATGTTAGGAACTATCAAAGTTTTTTGTAATATCCCAAAAGAGAACAATGTATTGTTGCTCTACTTGCTAAACTATTTAAAGGTAATCTTTAAATTTTTAATGGCAAGTGGGAGTTTTGTTTAGATCTTGAAAGATTGAATTACAAAATACATAATCTTCTAAAATGCACTAGCAAATATCATGATGAGGCTAAACATGAAAATGATAGACCTTAATATGATGGAATTGTCATTCATAGATCCGTAAGGATATCTCGATATTTAATATCTTTGAGGAATATGAGTTACATGATCATGGTAAGCTCGTTAATCATAATGATAAATTTACCAAATGTTGAATTGTGGAAAATCAATCATACTATGAATGTTGAGATGTCATCCATAAAGATAATCAACTTTAGATATACTTGGTTTATCTTAATTGTTATTATGAGTTTCTTCAAAGGATGGAAACCCTAGTGGTTTAAATCTTTATGTAGAAATCATATGGACAATATTGTACACATATTTAATGCATGTCTAGTGATAATAATATTAATCATATTTAAGCAATTAACTATGATTGAATATTCTTTCTAGATACATTAAATAGAAGTATAAAGATTATAATTGTCATACTTAGTTTCATTGATATGAAATTTTGACAATGAATATCAAAACTCTTTGTTGTGGAATTACTTTTGCGAGGACGATGAGTAATACAAAGTAGTTTTATAAATTCAAATAATCTTTGAATATGTACAACCGCAAGAATCCATGAATGGATATATGCATGCATCTAGAGATGATTCTTATGTTTAATATTAAATCCATGTTTGATTTAATAATTAAAATAAGATAGCTCATAAGTATTCCTGAAAGCTAGTGGGAGTATTATTTTCTTAAATCTTATATGTTGTATGGGCAACTACATTCCACTTAAATTAAGTTTTAGTTGGGAATGAAACTTCGTTTGTAAGATTTGGAAATAATATATACAACCTTGGAATATATGTTTATTATTATAAACATATGCGGTAAATAAATGAGTCTAATAGAACATGATGGATATATATAATGAGATCTTAAAGTCTAACTTGAAGATTCATCATATACATCATGTTGTAAGATTGTTGACATGCTTGATTACAAGATGGTTTGACAACATTGAAAGTTGTTAGTGTAATAAATATTTTAAAAGGAATATGGTTGGATTTAGAATTACATTCCACAGTCTGGAGATGCTCCTAGATTCTATGGATGAAAATATGGCAATTATTTCATAATTGTCATTGCCAACAAACTTGAGTTTTGGTAGGCACCAACATTATACTATAACTGTTCGAAGTTTACGGATGTTTAAAGAGCATATTGTTGTACACAATGATGCTGGTATAATTGGGATGACACTCAATTCTAGTCATGGTATCCTTGATGATGACCATGTTGACTAGTTATGCTCATCTAAGAGCATAGTTGCATTATACATTAAAGAATAAAGAATACTTTAAAACTTTAAAGTTTTGAAAGATAATTGTCATAAAAGGGTGGTTCAGGTTATCACGCACCTTATGGAATGATACGACAATATCAAGATATGTGTAAACATATACAAGAAAGTCACTTATTGAATTCTTGAAATAAGTATTCTCAAAATTCCTATAGATCAAAGTTAATTGAAATTATGCCTTGTCAACAAGTATGATTTTCATGACTTGAGGCAAAATTCATTAACTAGTATTATCATGCATTGATCTATTTAGTATTTGGATAAAGGATGTTAAACAATTATTATTTATAATGAATTAAAGTAAGGTATACGTTTAATTTATTATATTGTGTCTTGTATTTGCATGTTTAAATCCTTGAATAACTTAAGTTATTCTAAATAGTCCGTTGTCGATCAATAACATGGGAATTATATTGAATTAAGACAAATCTGAGTATTAGTTAGAATATACTTGAAAGTATATTGATGCGTAGCATGACTAATTTCAGATGATATTCAATGATTTGAATATAGGACTTATCCCACCCGCATGATAATACTTTATGGATCTTTGTCATTAAGTATATCATGAATATTTATCCTCCGACTTGAGATACAAGAGATATGTCATGGATGTAGTGCATTTTGTGAAGCAATCTAACGCTATACGTAAGCGGTAGTTATAAGGGTTATTTTCGTAGTGTTATGAAATTTATGAATCTGCTTGTAGTCAAAATGGGATTTGTTTCCTTCAAATTTATTTTGAAGTATAATACCTCTGGGCCCTCGTAGGGTTGTTAAGATGTTTGCATGGCCATGCCCAAGGTCTTCGGAATATGTTCGGAAGAATTGGTAATCTTAATCAATCACATAAAGCGAGAAATGAATAGTTAATTAAGAAATGAGTGAGATCCATATTCTTATTAACATGGTATTAGAAACAAAGGATGAATATGATGATGAATCATCAAACTTGGTTTTCTCCGAAAACCATACACGAGTTGTCCGGGGACATTGGCGTGTTGCTGGGACGCTAACCAATGTCATTTCACGCTTTGTAAACATATCCAGTGGAGCTGTTGGAAATGTATATATTTACAAACATGTGAATGTCCGGATTCGAACTCGTGACCACGGGATTGCACACATTAGCGAATGAGAATTAAAGTTAATAATTAATGTTTATGTTTACGATTAATTATTACACATTAAGTCCGGTTAACGATCGTTAAGTATTTAACGGAAAAATGACTAACGACGTTAAATGAAAAGAGAAAGGACTAGAAATGGAAAACTTGGAAAAGTTATGGATTTCATTTGGGCTTGTCTACATGGTCGACCATAGGGCCTTTCCAAAGCCCTAATTCATAAACTTGTTCCCCAAGTTTACCTAGTATATATAAAGAGGTTAGTTTCAGGTTTCATACACTTGGCATTGAATTAACCCTAGATCTCTCCTCTCCTCTCTCTAGTCTAATATTCATACCGAACACCCCAAGTAGGGAGTTTGGTTTCGTTTTTCTTAAAC
>CM040241.1:106018986-106051175 GCA_022545495.1 Chrysanthemum lavandulifolium
TTTCTCTTGCACGTCGAATGTGTACTTATTTTTTTCAAAATTCAAAAGGTATCTCCGATTGAAAAATACTTTTAGAAAAACCGTTCGATGTCGAATGTCTTATTTTCACTAGTACGTCGAATGTACTCATTCTCTAATACAAAAGTATTTTGTTTGAAAATTGATCTTTCTCACAAAACCTTCGTCGTATTGCAAAACTCTTTCTTCAAGCAATACGCGATTGTTTTTCAAATCATTTTTCATCAATCGGTGAATCTCAATTCATTGGTTCACTCACTCCGTGTTGTCTTCTTTGAGACGTTCGGTTTGAGAACAATTAGAACAATTGCGAAACCCCATCAAGGAGATTCTTGAATTATACCGATCACAGGCGGATTTGTCGATCAACGGGAACCGTGGGCCGTGTACCTCAATTCGACGAAGTGGTCAAAGACACTTTCGTGTGTTTTATTGCTAACTGTTGTTTGTAGGTACACTTGGACGGTTGCGGTGATCGTAATTGAGGAGTCAATCCAAAGCCGCATGCTCACTACATCCACACTTAATTTGAAGAAATCATGAGTGGTGCATATCTACATAACACGGCTCGATATTTCATACTATGCTTATGCTTATGCGCAAATATCATGAACCAAGAAAGGCTTCCGCTACTCGATGGAAAGATGTCATGATTCAAAAGTGTGAGCATGTCGGTCGAATGTCACAACATCACATGAAGGCAACACAACTATGGATGATCCAGAGATTTCTTTGGGTCGATGATCTCAAAGAAAGCTCGAAGATCATCAAAGATGTGGATCGGTTCAAAGACCTCCACTGAAAGTACAATGCACTCGGACTTTGAAGTTGCACTACAATAGCACAAAGATTGCGAATTGAAGAATTGAAGTCTACGAGCTCAAGAACAATGTCAAGAATAGAATGCTAGGATTCGAAATGTAAAACATGGGGTGACCTCCCTTAGGGGGAGATTGTTAGGAATTGGAAAATTTCTTAGTGAAGAGTCGGTCACCCCAAATGTTATCTAGCTTAAGTTAGCTCGTAGACTTGTCGTTATTTACGTTACTTAGCAGTTTATTAGTTATTTAGTAGCTTAGTTTAGTTTAGTGCAACACCGTGGAGGAAGGACGGGTCTTTACCCACTGTATCCCTGATCCACAGGCCGATAGGAGGTCGTGTCTTATGTAACTATAAATACCCCTTCCATCCATGGAAGGGGTGGTGCTTCATAATCTAATACTCTACAATTTGTGTAAACCTCTAGCAAGAACACCCTCTCTCTCTCTACTTTCTCTCTCTAAAATGGAAAACATGTATTTTGATCTCCCAAGACCACCCGAATCATCCACACAATAAAAATAACGATCCTACAAGAGATGATAGCTTTAGCAACACATTTGTCATGACAATTAGAATTCATACTTTTACGACAAATATCACAAGGTGCATCAGACATAATATCAAAAGTACTTAACGGTTTAGCATTCGTTACATCACTATTTCTATTACATTTGCGGACGCAATTTCTATAGTGGAAGCAACGTGAGTCTTATTCATTGTCCTAGGGTGTTCTTCTACTTTAGCATCCTTATTGATCTTTTCTTAGGTCGCAACTTCCTATTCTTCGTTTGAGTGCTCCTGAGTCGTGAAGTGCGGACGTTTGGAAAAGACGAAACTAGTCTGTTTCAAGAGAAGGAAGCACGTTAGCAACTTGTGATTTGGCGGAGGAATTCTAGGTTCACGATTACTAAGTGTGACTGGTGCTATCTTCTTAATGATGGTTGGGGCAAAGTTCATACTTTCTAACATTTCTCTTAGCTTAAAGATAGTGTGCACCAACTCTTGATTTTCGAGCGAAGATTTCGAAAAATTCATGACTTCCTTAGTGTGTTTGAGAAAATGATCAAGCTCGTTTGATGCTTCAACACGAGTCTTTTAAGTAAATCAAATATGACACCATATTCGGTTTAACTTTTACAAGTTCTTGTTCATATTTAGAGATTTGACCTTTCAAAGACACGTTTGATCATCCAGTTGCTCAAGTTTTGGATTAAGCGATTGAGATTGCAATTGGGTGATTTTGGTTTGCAAAGCAAGTTCACGATTTTGACAATCTTTTTGACACCATTGAAGATGAAGTTTTGCGTTTGAAAGCTCTTTATTCAATCGTTCATTTTCAGCTATTAAAGATTTGAATTGATGCACAATATCGGAATTATCAACGGTAACAACATTATCAACAATATCAGCAGAGATATAATCAGATGCAAATGGCAAAGCATGAAGTAACACAACATTATGGATATCAGCATAGATAACATCTTCCAAGAGTCGATCAACATCTTTTCTCAACATTTTCTTTTTACGTTTGGTATTAGAAATAGATGTTTCTGTTTTCTCAAAAACGACCTTCATCACTTCAAGTTCCTTATGAAATTCCTTTTCCCAAGACAATGCACAATTTATCAAATTTTTAACATTAGGTAAAAGATTTTTCGAAAAATGTCTCTTTGTTCACAAGGCCAAAGGCGATTGAAAATGTTGAACTTTGATTTCGTAATGATATTCTATCTCATGTTCCAAATTTTTGAGGTCGACCATGAAAATATCAAAATATCTAAGAATTTTGCGATTTTCGGTTTTGAATTACTTCACGATGGAAGGTAAAGGACCATAAATTTGTGCATAATCGGTGTGGGACTAACATCGAAGACTCGGTGTTTTAATGATAACCCTTGGTGTGTTAGGAGAATCCTTTGACGGACGAAAGTGACCGCTTGTGAATAAGTAAAGGTTTGTTATAAACAACTTTTTCTAATTTTGATCGACTCTCGTCTTGACATCTAATTCCTCTTGACGATTATATTCAACAATGTCATAATGAATCATCAATTTTATATTACCTTGCTGAAACTTCCGGATTTGGTTTGAATGTTTTGAGAGAAAGCTTAGGTTTGTAATCGCAAGATTGAGTCCATATCCTTTTGGATTTGGTTTTAAAGTAAACTTTTCAATAGTCATTATGCACTCACCATGTTTATAAACAACGCTTGAACTCTTTAAGCTTGTTTTGCAAATCAACAATTTCTTGAGATAGTCATCTATTCGATTCGTTGAATGCTTTTGTATGCAGAGAACGATTTTGACAAGTTAACAACTCAAATTTTAGCTTTTGATTTTCCAAGGTGAGAGCGTTGATTTGCTTTTTATGTTCATGTTTCAGTTGTTCTATTTCAGACAACAAAGCATTTTTCGAAGCGGCTAGATCACACATCTGTCTCTCTAAATGTTTTTCGTTTTGATGAGATTTAGCAAAAGCTGCTTCAAAACCTTTTTCACGTTTTTCTTGAGCTTTGAAAAAATTGAGTTGCATGTTTAAACATTCAAAATCCTTGGTTAACAGTGCATTTTTGCGTTTTAAGTCCTCATTAATGGCACGACATTCTTCCACTATGGTTTGTTGGTCTTGTATTAAACGAGCAAAATCTGGATGAGGCAAAAGTTCGGCTTGTTCAACGTGAGTCTCAACATGATCATTATTTAGATCCTCAAGTATAATCACGAGTCAATTTGATTATCAAGGAAACCATAAGGTCATCTTGATCGTCAAATGTAACTACGGATCTATTTGAAAATCGTCGAATGAGATGTGGAAGACTCATTTTGAACATTCCGAGCCTTGCTTTGGATTCGGATGTTGGCGGAGATATAAGATCGAGATAAACATGGTTTGTTCGGTACACGAGACAAGCCATCGGTGTCATACACTGGGCTGTTTCACTCATGTGTAGCTCTTGCATATTAGCCATCAACATAATCACTGAGTTGGTCTCGCAAGTCCTCCATATCATCATCCGAGTCCGCATTTGCCATAAAGCTCGTTCTTTGTCTGTGAGAGTTCCACCACTTCATCCTTAAGAGCCAAAAGAAGAGCCTCTTTATGATAAGCACGCCCCTAGTCCTCGGCTTTGGGCATGCATTAGCCAGTGTCCTTCTCATTACGCTTGTAGCATCGAAGACCATTTAACCCATTCTGAGCATTTCCTATTCCACCACTGGAGCTCTGTTGTTATTCCTACCCACATCATTAAATCCTTAACCACCGCTCATCTGACGACCATAACCACGATTCTGAACTTCAACTCGTCCATTGTTCACAACAGCTTGATTCCTTGTGTTAGATGAGGAACGAATGCGATTGTTGGATTTGTTGGTATAACGGCCAAAAGCATTAGCAATCATAACAAATCCTTGTTGCAATGCTTCAAACGGATCGATGTCCTCATTAGCTTCACTTACAAGTGCTTGAGCATTGTTGTTTTTGTATGGAACCAATTGATTTTGTTTCAATGAAGGATCATGTGGTGGGTTTGAAGCAGTTGGTTGAGTTGCTGGTTGAGGAGGATAATTTTGTTGAGCATATAAGGCAAGTTGTTGATTTTTCGGATGTGTCGATGGAGCAATTTGAGCACGGAGAATCCTTTCCCGATCAACTTCCTTTTCATGAGGCTTCAAATAATCGTACAACAGCCCGTAGGTAGATTGATGCATATTCTTCGCTTGACGGAGAAAAATGACATACTTCTCCCATTCAGGACCAGGACTACTCAGGAACTTAGTATTCACTGCAATTCTTGGCATGATGATGTTGTGTTTATCCAAATCATTGATGATGTCTCGAAAACGATGATGATAAGACTCTAGTGTCTCTCCGGGTTCAATCATGAAGTTCATAAGCCAAGTAGATTTTGGATTCCAAATCCTCCGATTGAGTCTGATCCTTCCATAAGAAGGCGAATATGTGCCCACATCTTCTCGTGCGATCTTTTGAGCATCAACACTATGAAGAATTGGGTTTGGTAATCCTAAGAGGATATATTCCATTGCAAGCTCATCTGCTTCATAGTGTAGAAGTTCTTTAGGTCTCAAGTCCGCAGTAGCAATGTTCGTTTGTTCATCTCTTGGTGGATTAGCAGTGGGATCTCCGGCACAACTACATTAGGCATCCGAAATGGACCTTCCAAGATAACCTTCTTTAAGAACTTTCCATGTGGCTTCTTCGGATCACAAAACCTAAAGAACCTTATCACCCATTGATCATAGTTTCTGGGTGAGCATTGGAGGTCTATCAAGTGATCCAGCCTCATGAATTGATTGTTGGCTGCTTAAAGCTTCACACATCTTTGCAAACCAAGTGGGTTCCTTCATAGTGTTCCTTGATGGATGTTGATTGAATTCAGTTGTGTAGGGTTGAACTTGAAGACTTGGTGGTGGTTGAACCATTTGAGGTTGTGGAATTGCAGCAAGTTGTGGAGTATGTTGTTGATAAATTGCTTGTTGTTGATTCCATTGTTGATGTTGTGGAGTTAGTTGTTGTTGTTGTTGAAGTTGAGGATAAGTGTAAGGGAAATAGTTAGAGTATGGTGGTTGAGACATGTTGAAAACTTGTGTTGGTAAAAATGGATCTTTGTAGTCGAATGAACCTTTGTTGATGAAGTGTCCTTAGGCATAGAAAAGACAAGAACCAAGTAGCACTTATGCGTAAAAACACCAAAGTTACGCGTAACAATAAGGAGTTACGCGTAGGATTTAGCTTACGCGTAAGTAGGAAAAAACACTAAAGTTATGCGTAGCCAAAAGTTCGGCGTAGAAAGTTAGGCGTGGGATTATCTTATGCGAAGACTAGGCTTAGGCGTAAGATAAATCTTATGCGTGGGATTTCTACGCGTAAGCTTTAACTTATGCGTAATTTTAGGGTTTTTGCTCAAATGATCTTTTACACTATCACAGTGCAAAAGATATCCAAAGTCGATGTATTTTCAGACTTATCCAAGTAAGAAAACACGGAATAACCTACGAAAATGAAGATCAAACCAAGGAAACACTTACGCGTAGTTTTAGGGTTTTACTACGCGTAGAAATGCTCGTAATTTTGATTCTGTCCAAAAATGTTTCTAAACCAGTTTTTGTGTGATAAAATAGCTTCAATAACACCAAAAGACACAAAAGTGTGAAACTTGATGAACCAAAGCCTCTAAAACGGTTACGAGTAGGATGAAACCCTCGTTCAAAAACTCGATGAAAAACAACTATCCACGCATAAAGTTTGAAACTTTTTGCCAAAAACAAGTATTTTAACACCCTAAAACGTTGAAAGTACAATAATCTTGGATTCAAAAGTGTAAAAATACGTTTTGATGAAGCCAAAGGTGATGATATCGCGTTAGGCGTGAGACCAAAACTCACTTCAAACAATACGTTCACTCAACTATTAGGCGATTGATACCGATAGGTCACTAGTTTTACAAACACAAGCTATATAGAAAGAGATAAGGCTATTGAACAAGTAAAACCAACACACACACACAATAATAATACGGTTTAGGCGTAGGAGTGAATGAAAGGAAATAACTTGAACAACCAACCCTCAAGTGAGGGTTATTACATAGTATTTATAGGCAAGGAGCTAGGGAAACACTCCTTCTCCTTCCCTTTTCCTAATTGGACATGGGCCTAAGCTCATGGGCCTTCTACATAAGCTTAAGGCTAAAACAAACATAAAGGCCATAATTAAGCTAACTATTACATATTAATTACTAACACTTAATTATGGTTTAGGAGTGATTCCAACAACAATTGAGGCCATAAAAACGGGACATTGATATACAAAATATCAGATTAATTTGATGTTATCATATGGACATTGTTGCATTTACAAACAAGGTAAGTAATAAGGAAGCAGAATATATGACAAGGCCAATTACTGATGCTGAGATAAATAATGCAATATGGGATATAGATGATGATAAGGCTCCTGGAAATGGGTTCACTTTAAAGTTTTACAAAGAGCAAATGTTTATAAGTATATTATACTTGTCATCATTTTTTGGGTAGCGAGAATGTTTTTGCTTATAGTACTTTTCTTTCAAATTAGTGTTAAAGTACTTTGTGATATTTTGCCATTCAAAAAAAAAAATCTATTAGCTTAGAAGGGCAAAATGTAAAACAAAATCACAAAATACCTCGAAAAGGCCGAATTTGAAAGAAAAGCACCAGATAAGCAAAAAAAAAAAAAAAAAATTGTTCGCTACCCAGAAAACAAATGATGGGAAGTATGGTACCTTTTAAAACACTTTCCCTTTTACAAAAAAAAAGCATGGAGTGTAGTGGGGAAGGATGTATGTAGTGCAGTGAAAGAATACTTTAAGACATGGAAAAACCTTGGTAAGAATAATGCTACACTTATAACACTCATCCCTAAGATCAACACACCATAAAAAGTATATGATTTCAGACCCATAGCGTGTTGCAATGTGCTTTACAAGTGCATTAGCAAAATTTTAACTAAAAAAATAAAAAGATTTTTAGGAAAGTTAGTTACTTCCAAATCAAAGTTCATTCATAAGTGGAAGATAGATCACTGACAACAATCTGCTTATACAAGAGCTCCTTAGTGGGTACACTTGGAAAAATTGGGCTAAAAGAGTAGCTATGAAAATCGACATCCAGAATGCATATAGCACAGTTAACTGAGAATTCATTAAAAACATGCTTGCAGGTTTTGGATTTCCAAACAAAATGATAAAGTGGATAATGACTTGTTTATGCTCCACTCCTTTCTCAATCAATGTGAATGGTAAGAAAAACATGGATTTTTTAAAGGTGGTAGAGGTTTGAGACAGGGTGATCCAGTATCACCCTATATATTCACCCTCATGATGGAAGTTTTTAACCTGATAATGTAGCAACAAATTGATGAAGATAAAAGATTCAGATACCATTGGGGTTGCAAGAGTTTGAAGATTTCACACCTTTGCTTTGCAAATAATCTGGTGGTGTTGTGCAATAGAGATATTAACTATGTAAGGGTTGTGAAGAGTGCTCGAGAAGTGCGATGAAGTTGTCCAGGTTGAAACCTAACCTTGGTAAGAGCATTGTGTTCTTTGGGAATCTAAAAGAATAGTTAAAACAAGATATATTGAACACTCTTCCATTCAAAGTAGGCAAGCTTCTAGTAACCTCTCACAAAACAAATAGGGATAAATAATTATAAGTGTCCGATCGACGAGTCCAAGATAAAGTGAAATCTTGAAAAACAAGAAGCTCACACATGCCGGAAGGCTCTAACTCATATCATTTATCCTCTCATCAATGCAAGTGTCTTGGGCATCTGTTTTCATTATTCCAAAATGGTGGTGAAAGAAATTGACAAGTTAATGAAAGGTTTTTATGGAATTAAGGTGAGCTAGCTAGAGGTAAAGCTAAAGTGGCATGGAAGCAAGTATGTCTACAAAAATCTTAGGGTGGTTTGGCGAAAAATGATTTAAGTACATGGAATAAATGCTTAATGAATAAACATATTTGGAATATTGCAAGCAGAAATGTGGTGAGGTTAAAAGGCAAATGTATATGGGAAGTGCATGATGATGGGAATTATGCTGGTTGTGGTTGGAAACAAATGCTTTCCCCAAGAGGGAAGATCACACAATATGTTTAATACAAACTGGGTGATGGAAAAAAATACCTTCATGTGGTATGATAAATGGTATGATGATGGACCTATATGTAATTGGATAGATATGGATGCAGTATTGAAGACAAATATAAAGGAAAATACCAAAGTTGCATACATGGTAGACTAAGGTGTTTGGAATTGGCATAAAAGATTGAGAACTGGGATCCATGGGATTACTAATTTGGATGTTCCAGCTCTACATGATGATTTGAAAGACTATGCGATGTGGAAAACAAGTGAAGGGGTAATTACAAAGTTTTGAGTCAACAATGTTTGGAAAGAACTAAGAAATAACACTGACATTGTAAGCTGGAGCAAGGTTGTTTGGTATAGTCACTGTATACCAAAACATGCATTTATTTGATTTTTAGCTATCCTGAGAAGTCTCTCTACAAAAGATAGATTAGCTAAATGGTTGATTTGTTAAAAATCAATAATGAGAAGTTTGTAGTATATGGGTAACTCAAACGTGTTAGGTTTGAGCACCGAGATCGTTCCGAACGAGGGTTGAATGGAATTTTCAACTCACGTCGCGATTATCGGATTTGAATAAGAAGGGATAAATTGATGTTTTCTAAACTACGGGAAAGGAAGCATAAAATGGAAATTACACTACGGAAATCCTAAATACGCAAATAAAACTAAAATGTAATAAATGAAACGAAAATAAAATGCAACTACGTCTAATCTATATCCTAAAAATAATCTAAAATTACTTTTACTCTAAAAATGCAATTTGAAAACTTTTTATGAATTAAAACTAATTTTTAGGATTTTTCTTGAATTTATTTGGATTTAAAACTAATTTTTAACTTTTAAAACTAATTTAAAATACTAAAAATTATGAAAATTAAAGGGAAAAATATGAAACTATTTTTATAAAATCTAAAATAACCTAAGAGAATTATCAAAACTAATTTTGTATTTTTCTGATTATTTTTCTATTTTCTACGAATTTAAAACTATTAAATCTAATTAAATGGCTAAAAATTACAAAATAAGCTAGGAAAAATTTAGAAAATTATTTTTTGCTTTTTGTATTTATCTTACTCTATGAAAATTGAAAATTTATTTTTGGAACTTTTACGATTTAATTGTAATAAAAGCTATTTAAAAGTCTTAAAAACTAGATTAAATTGGGAACAATAGTAAACAAGAACTAAAATTATGAAACATTCAAGAAAAGTCTAAAATATTATTCTAATTCTATGAAAATATAAAATCTATGGCTTATGTGTGAGAAATATGAGTCAATGTAAACTGTTTTGAAATAAAATTTATTGAAAATAAGCTAAAGAGTGAAATAAGCTACCAAACAGTCTCGAAGCTATATTATACTAAAAGTACCTACCAAGAACTAATTACATTACTCCTAACCTCTAATGTACTGATTGAACTGATTTGAATAATTTGAGCTTATGAAATTTAACCACCAAACACCCTTACTTGCGACTCTTTGCACAAGCTTATTCAATAAGCTAAAATGAAAACCGATGTGTAGAACTCAAGTCCACCAAGAGAACAACAACTGGACCAATTTTGAGCTCAAAACAAGCTATTTTGAAACCAATGCAAAGCTTGAAAAGAACGATAACACTCAACTAATGCCGAGTCTTGAGCAGGTAAATAAGCTCGCTCAAGAGCTTATTTAGTGCTTAAAACAATTTCTAAAATTTCACAAAATTCGGTTTTCAAAAGTAGACCAACAGAACTCGTTTATCCCAAAATTTCACTTGAATTGAACAAAAGATGAAGCTATGAAAGGTCCACTAAGTTTTGTGAAAAACAACTTTACCACATTTGACTTTTGAGATGAAAATAAAACTTGACTTTTGATGATTGATCTTGCAAAAGCAGTTGGATATGATGAATTTTTATGCAAATAGACCGAACTAAGCTAAATTATAGTGATCTATACCTATAATGCAAATTAACTAAGTCCTAAACCAAATGATAAGCCTTTGAGAACAGTTAAAGAGCGAAATTGACTTTTGATGATTGCAAGAGTAAACTTGTGTTCTAAATGAACACAATGAGACCTAAATGAGACTATTATAATTGAACTTAACCTCTAAATCAACCTCAAAATCAAATTTACTACTACATCCAAACACTCCTTTGAAGTCGATACACCGATTTTCCAAGCCATACTTTAAATCGGGGACTCACTAATCAATAAATCAAATTCAAGATACTAGATTATACCTAATGAATCAAATATAACAATAATTTCCTACTATCTCGATTAAAACCTATAGGACTGATATAAAATGTAAATGATGCAATACTAAACTTAAGCTAAAACTAATGTAAGCTACAAATTAACCGAACTTAATTATGACTAGTTATCTTGAATTAAACACGATGAGCGTTAGGACAAACTATTAAACTACAAATTAAATTTTAAAATGAAATGGACTTACAAGGGTCCAACCACAATGGTTTGCTCAATGAAATCAATAAGCCACTAATCTAAACCCGATATCAACCCATATGAATCAAACTCAACCCAAATCAAGATCAAATTCAAGAATTCAGATCATTCCAAACTATAATTACAAGAATGTTGACTTTCATTGACCAAAGAGTAAAATGATAGAAGGTTCGAGTAGTTGCTATTTTTAAGCTAAAGTAAGGTTATATCATCTTATAACAAATGATGTAATCATAAAAAGTAATTTAAGATGAGAATTCAAGCAAAATGATTATATTGATAATAAAATTGAGTACAAAAATTTAAATGACTGAATTTAAACTAAAAACATTGAAAAATATTTAAAACTACATTACTAATCTACTCCTACACTACTTGATTACAAAGTGAATCGGAGGAGGTATATATAGCCACGCTGAGGTCTTTCGAAGGATCTGGAAGTCGAGTTGTGCTTTCTCTTTGTTTCTCTACCCTTGGATCATCTACTACATTTCCCAATCAATATCCACCCTAGGATCAATCATTCCACGATCTTCGTCCAATCGAAGCCGAGGATTGGTGAGATGGCACGGATTGCCGCCGGCATCCGTGTGTCGATGGTGTCGAGTAAAGTACGAAAGTACCCTTAATTGTCATTAATTTGGTTAATATGACACATGGGGTAATTAGGGTTCATGTATCCCGGTAAAAGGGGTAAAAGAGCGGGTTGATTTTATATATTTGTTCGGTTTTATTGACCGGGTTTAAGGGTGGGTTTGTCTTGGGTAAATAACGGTATACGGGTGTAATTTTGAACCATGGGTAATAGGATCTTGGACCGGGTATAATGTTTTGGGCGTGGGATCGATTTGGACTTTGGATTAATATTGAACCCAAAGTGTATTTGAAGGACCCAAAGTGTAAAATCAATTTCAAAGGACCATAGTTGTAATTAAAATCTCTTTCAAGGGCCAATCTTGTCATTCTCAAATAATCCAAGGGTGAACTTGTAAATTCGAAACTTGAGGGATCACTTTTGCCAAAAGCTCAAAGTTCGTGGACTAAATCGACAATTCTTCAAATATGATCATATCTTCTAAAAATCATCCTCGAGAATAAAATCTTCACAAATGCACAATCTCGACCTTCCTACCACTCAAACTCTCTTAATCTCTCGTGCTCTGATTTTAATCGATTTGGCTTCTTTTGTGTGTTTTAACATATCCGTACTGCACAAGCACAAACTCAAGAAAACAACAGATATTAGCAATAAACGGCTCTTTCTTGGTTATTTTGGGTTTTATTTGATAAAGAAATGATATGTGTTTTTTGCACATATCAATGGTACTCTGGAAGATCTGATAAATGTGCTCTATGCAATAGGTGTCTTGACTCTCATGAATATCTAATTTTCAAATGCTCATGTCGGGAGTGTTTGGAAAGAAATAAAGAAGATGATGTGGCAAGAACAAATGAATGATACATGGAAGGAGGTGATTAATGAACGAGTAATCTCATGCAACAAGTCAATTAAGAGTATAATAAGGAGACTAAGCTTTACTGCTAGTGTATATTTTCTATTGCAGGAGAGAAAGAAAAGATTGTTTACAGACGAAAAAAGGAGTGGAAAGTGTTGTTGGATCTGATTATAAACCCAGTTAGACAAAAATTAGCAAGATTGGTAGTTAAAAGTTCCAAAATGTCCAAATAACGAAAGTTATTGAAAATCAAGATGAATAGAAGAAACAATGAGGAGGTTATAATTATAGAATGGAAACAGGGTAACTAATTGAACAAAAGTTGAATGAATGTGAAGGAATGGAAGAAAGAAATGGTATCCAAACATTGTATGTAAACCAAATTACTTGAGATGTATAAGTAGCTAGGAATAGTGAGTTGTGAAAGATGAAACTACTTGATCCTAACTTTATTGATTTTAATTAAAATGGTTTATAAAAACTGGCATTAGTATAATGACAGATAGGGAGATCTTTCATATCTTTCGAGATCCACCCAACAAATATGGGGTAAAAAAACCAAAATAAGTGATTTTAGCCCTTATTAAAGTTAAACGGATTCTTGAACCCCTTTCACGCGCATGTCACGTTGAGGTACTGCAAAAGAAAAAGCGCAAAATCCGATCCAAATGTTGGTTAACCATTTTTGAAACACGAAAAAATCATTGGCTTATCAAATGATCTATCGAGCCGTGAAAAGATTTAACAAAAGACATAAAAAATCCACTATCTATTTTACGTCAAGCAATACATGGAGTAACTCCGGGTATTGCAAAGAAAAGCAAGACGATGTAGTGGATCGACTCATCAAATTCCGTTAAATTGAAATAGGATCCACACTAGGAAAACACTTGCCATTCGTTGGTTATTAGTCGATCCAAAATCTCTTCATGCTTAATAAAGTACGGTTGGGAGTATTGGTGTAATGGAGGATACTTAAGTTAGTCCACTAATTCAGGATGCCTGTTGAGTTTCAAGAGGAAAAGTAAAATTAGTATTGACCTTTATTGCTAAATCCTAATATGTCCGACGGCCTTGTAACTTGAAGTAGATGATAAGTCGTTTGAACCATGAAACTATTGTTTTAGGGGTGCCTAGGGTGGCAACTAGAATTAATATTTGCTCTGGGACATTTAGCTGTGTAGTCTATTTCATAAAGTAGGTTTCCAGAAATAGTGGGTTTAATTCCCAAAGGCTACTTTTAGAAGTTTAAAAGATGCCTGATAAAAGATGGACATCTGTTTATTTTTGTGTAAAGGAAGCAACAATTCAGTAGTTGGGAATGTTTTTTATAAGGAAATGTAGTTTTTATTTTTCAGAGTCCCCTTTAGAGGATAGGTGGTGTACTGTATAGGATGATGCTTAGTCTCTACTTGTAATTTGTATCTATATTCATTACATAGATATAGATGTGCAAAGTTCATATTGGGAAATGTAGTTTTGTGCTACTGCACCTCCTCAGGAGGATGGATGGTTCTAGAACACCTCCTCAGGAGGATGGGTGGTTTTGAGTGGAGAGGAGGAGGTCTATCATTGACTTCTATATCATACCGCTGGTGTGGATAAGTAGTATGAAATGGACTTCAATGGAGAGGAATGTAATTCTTTTATTGAATAGGTGAATGAATCGATGATAGTATGTAGCCTTTGTTGGTTTATGATATTGTAACAAACTTGGATAGCTTGTTAATATAGTTTGTGTCTCCTAGTAGCCATTGTATGTCATGACACATGATTGATAGTATATGTTGTATATATTCGGTTGGAAGTAATATATAAAGGGTTTTGTTAAACACAACTTTATAAGTTGTGTGTAAGCCTTCTATAAATATATAATTAACATTTAATGAACAATTAATGAACTATAAATATTTTATAGTTAACATCACTTACCTCTTTTATAATTATTAAAAGTATATAATTATGAACTACGGAGTATATATGTTAGTACAATTTGTGCGATGAACTATAGAAGGTCTGGACGTAGCTTACTGGACTGGGCCGGCAAACCTGTTATACATACTAAACGTCATCAATATAAGTTTATTAATTGTTATTTTCATAAGTTTGGAATGCTTACACACAACCCATTAGGTTATGTTTAACAAAATCCATATATAAATTCACTTTTTAAAAAAAAAAAACTAGTTCCTCAAGTGACCACAATACATCTATTGTTGATTATATTATTCACCTCGACTTTAGGGAACTTATAAAGTCATTAGTAGAAAGGGTTTAAGGTATTTTTTTGACCATTGTTGATAATTTTTTTCAAGAGGTGTTTTGGTTTACATAATTAAAACCAAGGATGAAGTGTTTAATCAGTTTGCGTATTTTTCAAACTTGTTGTTAACTCAGTTTACTAGTATGATTGAAACTATTAGGTTTAATAATGGTACAAAATTTGTTAACAATAAAATGAGTAATTTTTTTTGATAATTTTGGGTATATGCATCATTCTTGTCCTTACGATCCTAAAGTTAAATCTTGGAAACGTTTGTGTAACGAAGAATTTTTTCGTGTAAAAACCCACACCCCGCAGCGGGGTAGGGGTAAAAAGGTCCGCCCTGACTAACACGTAAAAACCATGCCTCAACGCGCGCGCCAAAACATCATTTGTTCACGTTACTAGTACTACTTATGAATTTGCGATGCGGTACACATAAAAGGCTAAAACAACCTCTGTTGCATGTTACCAACTTTTTGGGTTAGGTTGATAGCACCGAACTTCATTAAAAGAGTTATACATAAGCTAATTGAAAATAGCAGGATATGTGCCGATTACTTATGTCATTTTACGGTCAAGAGTTGATTATCAATTGAATTTTCTCGTACCGTCAAACTTTTATGTTTGAAGGGGTTCGATCCTCATGATTTGTAACAAAAATAAAAAAGTTGAAAAGTTATAATATACCAACAAATTAGTCATTAATATACATTTCAATAAAATCATGATATAAACTACCATTTCTTTGTGTAATGTCATTTTCCATGTCACTATCTCTCCCGTTAACTCACATTTAATGTCTCATTGATATAACTTGTCATCTTTCATTACCCGTTGAGAAAGGTTCGGTATATGTTTCTCCTGCTTAAATACATCGATTACATACATTATTACACTAGTGGTAACAAGACTTAATTGGCGCTTCCTAAGGCCACTTCAACGAGTCTTCTCTTACTAAACTTGTCCCGATCGACGCGTCGTGTATAACTTTTGAGCACAAGTCGGTCGAACGAGCGAATTCTTTTCCTTTATTTTTGTGTGTGTGAGAGTGTATTGTAGGATATATTTTTGTTTAAGTGAGATATGTTTTAGTGGTAATGTTGATTGTGTTATTACACTATGTTCATTGTGATGTTGGTTGAGTAGAAAGAAGCTGACGTGATGCTGAGTTGACGGTAGTGATCGCGATCACTATTACCACCAGCCTTAAACTTGTATCGTTATAATTCAAGTAGTCCCTATTACAGTTGCATGAAAACAACTACTAGCTAGTAACATTTATTAATTGTACAATGGGTATACTACATGCTATGCGAATAAGTCTTTGATCACTGAAAAATGATTTATATAAAAAGTTGCAACAAAAAGCATTTATGGAAATTCAGTACAAGTTTAACAGAGTAAACAAATCGTTATGCTATCTAGTTCTAAACATGTCTAATGTGATTTTTTTTATGTACATATCGTTAATTAGGTCATGTCAGAAACAAAGTTAAATCTACGTAAACACTAGCTATCTACCTCCAACAAAAAGTTGTCTCAAAACATACGCACGTAATTACAATAACACAATTGTAACTTAATCACTTCTAGACTATTTTCATGATAACTATTTTGCACAATCAAAACTTGTTAAAAAATGAAGAAATCATCCTTAAGTTCCTTGTCTTCCACATTATCACTAATTTTAAACACCCCTTGTACAAAAGCCTCAATATCATCAATCTTATTTACATCAATTGACTCTTCATCCAGTGGTCCAGGAACAAAGGGTGGTCTAGCTATTTCCAAAACATTTTCCCAATCAACACCCTTAAAAAACTGATGTCTTTTAATCTCAGCAGTTGTTATTCTTTGTTTCGGATCCTTAACAAGTAACTTACGGATCAAGTCTCGTAACGTTGTTTGCTCTCCAACTAACTCTGGTGACGCCGTTAATATTTTGTAAAATGTTTGTTTTCTGTTTGTGCCTTTAAACGGAGTCTTGCCGTACAACATTTCGTACAGGACTATGCCCAGACACCAAAAATCGACCGTGAAATCATGACCTTGATTTTGTAACATCTCGGGTGCAATGTATTCTTCTGTTCCGACAAACGAGTTTGATTTTGAGTACGAGTTAGTTGAACTTGGTTCTTCTAACTCAGCTGGATGTACCTGTTGAAACCAAAAAGCGAATTAATGTTACTATACCGTAATAGTTTAGAAAAACAAAAATGTTTCATAGAAAACTTAAAATACATAATACAAAAAACTATTCTACCAAAAAAGCTAAAAAGTATAGTAATAATGATAATAATTTTTAAACAAGAAAATAATAGAACGTACCGGATCTTCGGATGGAATAGATTGAATTCGTGAACATGTCCAGGAAAATGATAATCCTTTTTTCTTCTTCATTAAAGGCTCAGGCTCGGGTTCGGGCTCCGGTACCGGTGTGGTATCTTTTGATTGTGGTTTAAATACCAACCTCGTCGATAAATCAAAATCGACAAGCATTAAGTGGCCATTTTCTTGAATCATTACATTTTCCGGCTTTAAATCACGATAAACGATTCCTAAGCTGTGTAGATAGTCCAATGCAATCACTAGTTCAGCAGCATAAAACCTGAATTTTAGACAAACGGAAATTAATTATATAACATGGTCAATTTCATACTTTCATTTAACATAACAAATCTAAACAATGTGTGTATGAGATATTATAAATTTGAGCTTTGATACATAAGCCTAACTAAAGAGGCCTAAAAGGAGACCTAATTCATAAATGGATTGTACCTCCTTTTAGGCCTCTTTAGTTAGGTCCATTTATCATTTTCCTATAAATTTTATTACCTGATGACGTCATCAGAAAACATTCGTTCGGTTTGTTTGTTACGGAGATGATTCAGATCACGTCCAGGACAATAATCAATAGCGTAACCAATGATATTATCGGTAGATACAATACCACGAAGCTTCGGTAGTAATGGATGTTGTGTCAATCGTAGCACTTCATGTTCTAACAATTTATCCTTACACTCGGTTTTCTTAACTTTATTTATAATGGGGGATTTTAAAATTGTCTTCAAAGCGAACAATTCACCACTGGATGACTTGTTTCGGACGAGAAACACGACGCCTTTAGCTCCTCGACCTAACGTTGATAACACGTCTAGTTGTCGGTGGTCTAACATTGAAATTTCATCTTCGTTCATAACTATAGTTACAACTACAGCTATGTTGTCAAAGAGAAAAATTATTTATTGATGGATTATTGAGTTGTTTTTGTAGTGGTTTGGAGTACGTGATGAAGAGGGAAATGGTATTATTTCTTGTTGAGCAAGTATAAAGGTATAAAAAATGCAGTTGGGGTGTGTGTGATATAGAGCAGTTCAAAAGGCATATTGCTTAGCTATGACACATGTGACATGTGTAGTTTGGTACTAATAATATAAAAAAAGTATCTTTAAAGGTTGTGTGGTCTCTAGAAGAAGATAACTTAGAAGATTGCTTTTAGTTGTACATGGAATAATCAGAAGGTGAAAGTAACTTGAAATAAATAGATCAAAGTAAGACAGACATAACATTTATCAAATGCCATTCATTGTCCAGTCACTTGTAATTAAATTATTCATGATAAATACAAATTATTAATGATAAACCCATGACTAGCAATGGCTTTTCACAATAACAAGAAACTATAAATATGATAAAAAGTTTGTGTTACTGCACAAGTTATAGCACTTCCTATTTAGGATCAGAATAGGTTCGTTAAAAAGCTGTTCACAAAGACACTTTATATAGTTTACTCGAACAATAAAAACAAGTATTAGACAATTGCTTATATTAGTAAAGATTGTAAAAATACACAAAACTTAAAGAAGCTCCTTTCCTAGTATCGTTTTTCTTTTCATATTATTGTCTGCTGAGTGTGTTACATTCTATTCATCTTAAAGTTTTTACGAAATGTTTTTTCTCTAAAACTTTAGGAACATGTAGTTTAATCTTTGTCAGGTTCATAAAATGTGCATTCATGTTCACACTTTGATTTTGAGACGCTCAAATCAGTTGCAATCACTTCACCCTTGTAAAGAATGGATGAAAATCTGGTCTAGAAAACTAAAATGTGCTATCATTATACATAAATCTTGCATTAACTGTCGATATTATAGTATAATACGCGTTATTTTACGCATTTGATCAAGTTGTATCTTGAAAGTGATATACGTGAGTACGAAACTAAAAATAGGATAAGGTTGGGCTTGATGCCTTGATGTAAGTGGATGTTTAACCCAATTCATAAATATATTGGCTTCTTAATAAATACATCCATAGTGGTGTAATTGATCTTAATAAATACATCCATAGTGGTGTAATTGACCTTACAATTTCAGAAAGCCCACACGATAAGGGCCCAAACCAAAGAAATCTTTTATGCAATAAGTCATAGGTGTGTTCATAAATAGGTTAATATCAAAAGGACCCGAAACTGAAACCGAACCGAACTAAACAAAATAGAACCGAATAATAGCCAAACCAAATTTGTCAAAGCCGAATTTAATCGAATTAAATATTCATTTTTCGGTTTGAACATTGTTTTGGCAAATGTAAACCGAACCGAACCGAACGCAATTGCTCTCAATGTTATCTACGATGGGCCCAACATATCTTCTCTTATTTTCTAACAAGTCTGCAAATCCCTTCTTGGCTATTAGACAACTTAGTTTTACCTCCCACTGAATCCAACATTAGTAAACGGCATTACGCATTACTGCAGTAACTGAAAACTAATCCAAAACTCAATAAAGAACAAAAACACTTAATCTAATATCTCAGATGTTGAGGATATTCCGCTGCGACTAACTTTTGATCTAGTCCACGAAGTTGTCTCCCGCGGATCATCCAATACTTAGTCTCAGACTTAACCTGAATCTATGCCTCTTTTGTTTCCATTCTCAAGCGAATAAGAGATCAGACACATTGACGATAACTATAAACCAATTCGTCACTCCTATAACGCACAAGCAGTTATGGTATGGTTTTAGGAATGTGACTATGCACAACACCAAGGATTAACAAAAGACACAAAATGTTTGGAATTTAAACTTAACGCATTATGAAAAAAGAGTTTGCAAAGCTCTCTTAATACATAAAGTTATAAATCATTATGACCAAACTAATCTAATAACAATAATAAGCCTTATCGGGGGTACTTCATTCCTATAAACTCTACATGTTTATAGTCCTTAGCAAGAGGCAATGGTTTAGTCAATGGATCAACAACATTCTCCTCCGCATGAATCTGTTTAATCACCAAATCTCCTTTTATACACGATTTATCGTATGATGTGGAATTTGAGAAGTATGTGCTTAGTCTTGTGATGCTCTCTAGGCTCCTTGGCTTACGCCACATTACCAATATTGTCACAAAAACTTTCCACATGATCTGAGATACTAGGAACAACTCCAAGATATGTCAGAAAGTTTTAAGCCACTGCACACTGCTTCCTTAGGTGTGTCACTCGCTTCTGTATTGGAATCATCAATAGTAATCTGATTCACACTCCTCAAGCTGTTTTCTCCTCCATTTAAAATAAACACAAAACCAGATTGTGACTTAAAGTCATCTTTTCACTTTGAAAACTTGCATCAATGAGGCCCACCACTCTGAGCCCCATTTCATGACCACTACCAAATGTTAACATGGCATCCAAGATCCTTCATCTGGAAACACTTACTCAACCAACTCTTAACCCCATTTAGCGTCCTCGTGTTGTTTCCAATGATCATTATGTCATTAACATATAGGACCAGGAATGTCACATTTTTTCCACTGAACTTTCTGTAAACACGAGACTCGAATTAACTCTTAATGAAGCCATATTGTTTTATCTTCTCATCAAAGCAACTTTAGTGTCACTTGTAAACTTCAGCAACAACAAATTTCACCTCAAGTGCTGATATTTTGTTACTAATTGATTGAGCTCTTCATTCTTTGCGCCATCCAACTTGAATCATGTAAGTTGATACCAAAACTATAAGTGAACAATATGACTACCTTCAGTTATTATCAATCTGACAATGCTTTTATATAATCCTAAATGGATCATGCGAACGACAAGGAAAGGCTACAAATATATATGCTATACAGACAAATTTACAATACAGTGTTTTCACATATTCTACGTCTTTCTTTATTAACTTCTTTATAAAGTTTGGTCATCGTCTAAGTGATATACAAATGCAACCTAATGATTTTGTATTTATACAGTTATGGCAGGCATGCAGCAGAAGGATCTCAGTTTGATACTCATCAATTTGAGTTGTAAGTTTTCCATGGTGAACTTTCTCTCATTTGAAACCATTATTGAGAACTTAGTTAGTATTTTAAAGGCACTTTTGTTACTTATTTTAGTCTTGAAGTGTTTGATTTTTGATGATTTAAAATAAAATTATTTTCATATGTTGACTGTGGGTCAAGATTGTAGAGTAGCTTTTATCGGGCAAGGACTCAAGAGTGATATCACTATTTCTCCGTTGAACAACTCAAAAGTGAAGTATATATGCAATCATATTTGGGAGTGAAAACCAGCATCTAATGCAAACAGGTAATAACATTACCCGTAGCTTTTATTTCTTTACAAGCTTTAATTAGCAAAGAAACCAATTAACTAAAAAAAGGACAGAAACACTTGTACAACTCAACTCCTATTATCCATTCTTAAGTGGAAGTGTGGAACCAGTCAGTTTCCAACTGGAAAATAGATGTTTTAAAGTTGGCGTGTAAGTAACAAGTGAAAGTGGGTAAATTTTGAATCACAAATGTGGGTTATAATTTGTCTTTTACCGATGCGAGTGTTGCGAAACACTTTTTTTTAGCACAACAATTTTACAATCTATCCCACCTATCTCACATGTCTTCAACGAGACTTGAAATCACAACCTCTAGGTTGATGGACCACTCACATACTGTGGTTTATTATATTTTGATTTTAGATAATATATTAAGCTTGTTTTATATTTTGTCATGTCTATAATTCTTAAATCGTTTCAGCTCTTTTGTCAAACTGATTAATTATATGAAGTTGTGAATCATCATTATAAATAAAGGGATGAGATCCTCTTAAGTTGAGAGACAACTCGACTCGAGTTGAGTGGTCTAACTTGACTCAATTTGACAGTCTGACTCGACTAAAGTTGGGCGTTATGAGTTATCGGCCAAATCAAAAGAACTTTTTTTGATTTGAACCATTGGATCAAATTTAATGGCTCACAATCATCCAACTTAAGTCAAGTTGTACCTCTCAACTTGAGAGGATCCCATTCCTAAAAAAAGTGAGTCATTTTGTGTTTCATGCTTATCATGCAGTAAGTTCAGATGCATACTCTGGATGGCTTGGTGAAGGATATAACACACAAAGCTTCAAATGGATACTACTTAGGCTTTGTTTGTTTTTTAACAAATACGTCTGAACCGCCTCTCACTCTTACCCAGACGCGGTCAGACACGAGGTTCATTTTTTTATAAATACGTTTGAGCCGCCTCGTTTTTTTACCCAGTCAGACATAAGATTTAAACGTCTTACTGAATCAAATGTGGGGATTATGTCTTACTGGCTCTTAAACTTGCAAAATCTTCAGCCACCTCCCAATTTTGAGATCAAGTTTTGTTTGCATTTTGTAAAAAGAAAAAAATATACCTAACATAAGCAAAAATCTCAGGTTCTTTTTCAATGTATTGTTCACAAAATCTTTAAAAACTTTTGTTAACCCATAATCAATCTTTCAATCAGAATCAAAAACAACAAATGACTAATACAGTTTTTGTTTGAAAGAAAGTCAAAGATTAAAAAAGTATTTATGTGTGAGTATTTTTGTGATAATGTTTAGAGCATCACAATGTGTTGATAAAGTTGTGTAGGTAAAAATATCTGGCGTGAGATATGAAATATTAGGGTTATTAGTTTTGTTTTATAATTAGGTTTAAATATATTTTTTTGTTTGGATTTGTTTATTAGTTTGGACTATGAACCCATTAGTTTCATAAATGATGTGGGCTTCATGATTTGATTTGTGAGAAATAATATCAAATTAGTTGGGCTGAAAAGTTTGTTAAAATTAGTTGTCTGGACTGAAATTTTGTCATTCTTTTGAATATTTTGTGATAACTGATAAGTTGGACTAATATCAAGTCAAATTTTGGGTTTATTTTTATAACAATGTTTTGTTTCTTGCATGCCCACTTATCACTACTACTTATAATACACAAACAACTCTCTCACTTGATTAATTTTCAGACTTTTCAGACTTGAAAGTGGTTAAGCATGATGTACAAGACATTAAAGCCCAAAAATTCAGACTTACAACCACATATACATAATATACAACACATTTATACACATATTAAATATAGAAACCACATTAATGCATCCAAGTACAGTCCACTAAAAGTTGTTGCGTATGGGAAAAGATTTCCAGTCCCATCTTAAAAGAAATAGAAACCTCGGAATGTTAAACAAGAAATAAACAAAAATGAAAAGGAAACAAAAGATCCGAGAGTTGCGTTTATAGTGATTATAACAAATTTCTAAAAGATATAAATACAAATTCATCATAGATCTCTAAGAAGCAAATCTTCTTTTAATTTTTGAACTATTTAAAAAGACAAGAACAAAACAGATCGGTTTCATTCAAGCTTTCGTTCGGTTAAAAAAAACA
This sequence comes from Chrysanthemum lavandulifolium, assembly GCA_022545495.1. Taxonomy (NCBI): domain Eukaryota; kingdom Viridiplantae; phylum Streptophyta; class Magnoliopsida; order Asterales; family Asteraceae; genus Chrysanthemum; species Chrysanthemum lavandulifolium. The sequence continues at coordinate 106,042,359 of CM040241.1, forward strand.
AGAAAATAATCACTTACCCGAGACCTTTCTACAAAATATTTTTCCCGTGTCTTGATATGTGTGTGTTGAATAAAAAAGAAAAAGGGTGTTCGATTTTGACAGTAGCAAACCAAAGAGAGTGTGTTTGTGTTCGGTTTTAACATTAGTTATTTGTGTTTGTGATTCACGATTATTACAAGAATCAAAGGAATCTACTTTTTTTATTTTTCTGCGTTTTAAGTGAAAGAAAAAGGAAGAGTGTTGGCTGCGTGAGTGTGATAGTATAATTAGGTATCGTGTGCTAAAAATTAGGGTAGTTTTCTATTAATTTTTTTTAGGGTAAATAGCTAATATATCGTGAACTTAGGGTATGGTCAAGTGGGCTTCAGATGTAAAAGTTGGATTGAATTAAATGAAGTTTGATTGGGCCGAGGTACTAGACACATATTGGTTCCATTTCATTATTATATCTGAACTTTTATCAAATTTGTTTAAGGGTGAATTTTTGAGTTACGCATTTTGGTTGTTGGCTATTTTTTCTACTCGTATCATTTTAAATTACGGTTTTTATTCGGGCTTCAAATATGAGATATTTATTTGTTTTATTCTAAAAATGAAAATATATATATATATATATATATATATATATATATATATATATATATATATATATATATATATATATATATATATATATATATATATATATATACTACTTATAATGCACTTAACGACTTCACTCTTAATTTTAAGACGTACAAGAAATTAAGCATGGTTTACAACACTTTAATGCACCAATTTTCGAATTACAACAAAGTAAGCATATTATGCAACAAAATAAAGCGTGGTGTCATTTTAAGACCAAAATTCTATCAAACAACATTAATCTTATTAAAAACACCATTCACCAAAAATTACAACCATTTAAGCACAATGTACAACAACGTAACCAATTTTCATATTTACAACAAAATAAGCATAGTGTATAAACAAAATAGGCATGATGTAATTTTCGACTTACAATATTAATCTTATTAAAGTGGTCAATGTTATTAATGACTATAATGACTACTACTTACAAGAAAAGAAACATAGTGTACGTAATTTTCGGACGTCTGAGACAAGAAGATAACAGACAACAAAACACCACATTAATCTTATTTAATGTAGTCAATTATTTAACTCAATAATAAATACAATTAATACAATTATTAAAACACCCTTACATAAGAAATACAAATTATCAAGCATATTGTACAACAAAATTAAACACAATTCTGCATTAAATTTCACTACTACAAATAATAAAGACATTATACAATATTCAAGCTCGAAGCAGGCGACAAGGCAATGAGCTTGAGCCCGAACGGTAGCGGACTAACGGCTCGAGCCCGGCGGACACGGACCAACGGGTTCGAGTCCGAATGGGCACGGCTATCTGAAATTTTTATATCGGTAAATTTATTGTTAAAAGAACATAATAAACTGAAATACATTACTAACCGAAATTTTTATTTCGAGCATGCATTACGAACGCGCGTGCCTTCTTACTTCATTGTAAGCTTCTAGAGTGGTCTTAATCGGTGATACCAAATCTGATCATAGCTTAAATCATAGTAGATGGTCACCAATTAAAGACCTTTCTATTTTCATTTTTGACAAATAAGACTCCTAATAATCTCATGCAGAACATTTGTGCTATTAGCTAATCTTGTACTCGTTGGTTCATTTAATCAAACAGTAATAACTAAAGATTGAACTTTTCATCTAGTTGTACATCTAGGTATGAGTGAACACGTCAAGCACTTCTCTGGATCACGTTTATAGTGATACTAAGTTTTAGCAGAGCAACATTAGCAGGCATGACTGAAGAAAGCTTTAGCAAAACAACAAAGGATAGTGCGAACGCATTTGCTAGGATAAATGTTGTTGCATCAATGCCTAAACCACCGCACGTGAAGCCAGTGACGGAGCTTGAAGAAGTTTGTTGGAGGGGCTGAATTGAAGTTGGATAACTTTAGAGGGGCCAAACCATAAAATTGTTCTTATATCACTATGTTTATACGTAAGGCACATAGAAAATTACATATGAAACCTAAATATTTGGGGGCCACCACCCTTCCTGCTCCTTGAAATGCTCCGTCCTTGCGTGAAGCCAAACCAAGTTCGAACAACTAACCCTTAGAGCTAAAAGTACAAAATTAGGCAAGGTTTCTTTCAGGCTGAACATAACAGTGGTATACTTGTATAAGTTTGAATAATCCAGTTTCATGTTATTCGGATGTAATTAACATTGTGGATTTTATTATTATTGAAATGGTATTTTTAATCTAGTGGCAATAACAATTATAGCAAAAAATGTCATTTTTATTTTGTGATTTTTTATTATTGAGTGACCATGTTTCTCATCACTATTAGTTAATAGTGGCTACTTTTCTCCTAACTACACAAACTGACGTTAAGGTCCCATTAGGTTGGGAGAGGATTCTCTTAAGTTATAAATAACTTGATGGATCAAGTTGTAAGTATCAACCATTGGATTAAATCCAATGACTCAAATCATCTCATATTCTTTTAATTTGAGCCATTAGATTTGATTCAATGGTTGATAATTGTTTAACTTGATCCATCAAGTTATTTATAACTTGAGAGGATCCTATCTCCATTAGGTTGGTCACTAATCTCGTAAAATAGTGACGCGTTTGACCAATTTAGAAACGAATTTAACTAATTTAGTGACTAAATTAAGTGACGAATGGGTTGTCACACACTCGTAGCGAAGAGTTTAGCCTCGCCACTGTTTACTGTCAAATTCCAATTTATTTGTTGTTTCTAGGACCAAGGTTGATTAACAATAACAAACGAATCTTTGAGAAAGAGAGAGTTAGAGAGAGAAATAAATGTATAGACTATAGAGAAGTAAGAGCAGCCGGTGTGGCTCGCCACCTCTCTTCACCGTCTGATGTGGCTGCCTCGCCGCCCTCGCCACCGCACCCCCAAACTCGCCGCGAGCTTCTCATTTGCAAACTCCTCGCCTGCACAGCGAGGGAGTTGTCTGGCATTTGTGGGGCCCATATTCTATTAAACGTTTTTAAATTTCGAGTTCTTCTTCTTTCTTTTTTTTCTTTTTTTTTGGCTTGGTAATATTTTTACTTGTAAATAACTTGTAAAAATAAAAACTTATAAATGAAAATACAAACTTGGAAATGGAAATACATTAAACATTAAACTTGGAATTAAGGATTGCATGCTGCACACAAACTACGATATAGAAATGAAAATGAAAATACAAATTACAATGAAAAGTCTGAGTTGTATCCCTCGCTGTAATCCAAAGAATCAGGATAATAATACTTTCCGTCATAATAGTCGCGTTCCGCAATGTCAAACCAGTTCTTCTGGCGGTATTCTTCATCCCTCGCTTCCTGCTCCCTACGAGCAACTTCCTCACGAGCTTCATTTTCTTTGATTTCTCTACGTACTTGCTCATCCAGCTCAAGTTGTCAAAGTTGATCCTTAGTTAACCATCCAGGATTGTGCCCGCATATCACACCCGGTGGAGTATTCAACACGCTCACGTAGGTTGGGAGTCAAGTTCACAGCCAGTTGGGGAGTCAAGTTTATAGCCGGTGAAGTGTTGCCTCCCGGTGAGAATACCAGAAAGATATCTTCCGGTGGGGTGTTGACAACATTCTCCGGATATTGTTGGGAGAAGTCTCTTACATCAGGAAATTGTTAAGAAAAATCGTTTTTGTAAGACATTGAAGAGATAATTTGCTAAGTATATATATGTGTTTGATGTGTGTGTGTGTTTGATGTATGTGATGTGTGTATATATAGGGTGTCTAAAAATCCGTTTGAAGTTTGAATTTCAATTTTAAACAATCCCGCTTATCCTGTAGTTTGAATTTGAAAACTATCCCGCTCATCCTAATTTTTGAATGTTAAAAATATCCCGCTCATCCCAAATTTTGAATTTGAAAAATATCCCACTCATCCTATAGTTTGAAATTTGAAAAAAAAATCCTCATTATCCATTATAAATAGCAATGTGCAACACATTATTTTTCAAACACTTTTTTATCTAACCAAAAATCAAAAATGAATACTCGTTGGTCAAATGCAGAAGAAATGTTGCTAGCGGATGTTTAGGTTGCAGTTTCACAAGACAACGTAAATAACCGTTCCAATGCGGCCTTTTGGAACCAGGTTGTGGAAATGTTTAACAATCAGTTTGACGGTGTCAATCGTACCAAAAATATGATCATGGGTAAATGGGAAAGAATTAACTGTGATTGTCAAAAATAATTTACAAACAGTTGCAGCGTACAAGCAACGAAAGTGACACTGATCATATTATGTTATCTACAAAAACCATTTTTGAACAACGCTTTGATGGGAGAAAATTCCTATATGTTAACGTGTGGGAGGTTTGGAGAAACCAGCACGGATGGGAGTTTCACGAATGAAATGTTTAAAAGTCTTTTATGAGTATTTCTGTTTCGTGTTTTTATTCCCGTATCATTTTTGTTTTTCGTACCGTTAGTTATGTTTGGTATGGTTGTTTAATATGATGTACTGTATTTTTGATTTTAATGAAATGAATTAGGTTTATTTGGAAATGTGAAAAAAATAAAGTGTAAGTGGTGGGACATGATGAGTGTCTAAATACTCATCATTTTGTTCCTTCTACATCGCAAAAAAAGTCAAAACACTTTGAAAAGTCTCAAAAGATAGAAAAATATTGAGGCCGTATTTTATGCAATAATTGTCAAAATCTAGTCCACAGTTATTCAAAACAAGTTAATTTTTCATAAAAGGCCCTCGTGAATTTTCAAGTTGTCAAAATTACCCTTATAAAGTTCGGTTTTGCAAAATGGCAACTTTAGTCCTTGAAGTTTCAAAGATTGATGAATTTACCCTGGACATTTTAATTTGAAAATTATTATTTTTGGTCCTTGGGAAAAGTAAAATTGTCATAATTGGTCCCTATAATAAACTTTGGAAAATTACAGATTTGGTCCCTCAAGTTTGGTGGAATTGCAATTTTGGTCCTTATGTTATTAATAAACAAACCCCTCAACCCCCGCCAAATACAACCCGTGACCCCCTTTTGTGAACCCTTCCTATTAATAATCCCCCGGTCAAAGCCAGTCAAACCCTCCCTCGTTTTCCCTCCAAACCCACTTCCTTCTTCACCCACCCTCTGCAAAACCACTCACCACCCCTCACCTCCAGCTAATCTTCACCTCTCCATGTCCCTCATCCTCCACAAGCAACCAAGAAGCATTAAATGCTCTAAACCTACCCCGATCCAATGTAAAGACTTTTGGCGCCAAAATGCCATCTACGGCTAAGATGAATTCTACTAATCCAATGGCTCAAGATTTTGGTGGGAAATGATCGAGAGAGAGGGAAGCCTTTTGTTGATAAATGAGGAAGAGAAGTTGGAGAAAGTAGTAGTTTTTAGTTTTAATTTTCTTGTATGTCGTTTTTAATTTAATTGTCTTAATTAGTTTCTAAAACTGTAATCTTAAGTTTTCCTGTATTGAACTAAAGCCATTTAGTTATTGTAATTTACTTTCAAGTATTAATTCAAGGTTTTATCAAAGTTTCATGTTTTTATGTTTCCTGTTATAAAATCAGTTTACGTGTTCTTAAATTCAAGCTTCAATTAGCTTATTTCTAATTCAAATAAGCTTACTTAAGCTACTGATAGCTTTTGGTAAGCTTATAACTCAAGTTCAAGTAAATTGGGTACCTGGTCAACGAAAGTCAAACTGTGGGGAATTTTGGGTTAAGCAGTTATGGAAATGGATTTGGGTTGATGCAGAGCTGGTTTTGGGTTGATTTTGATTAGAATAGTGGTAGATTTGGTTCTGTTTTAAGCTGCATATAAGCTGGACTTCGTGTGAGTTTTGGCTTCCTTCTCTATTAAACTGTCATATATACATATTCATTTTAGCATATATTTGATTACGATAGTTGCTTGAATTTATTTAGCTTATAGAATAGTATTAGATCTCTGTTTAAGTATTGGAAGTGATGTTAGACTGATTCTCTAGTTAAATTAGTGGAACCATTTCATTAACTAGTGTTTGGAACAAGTAGATTAGCTGAGCTAGAGGTGTGAATTTAGGTTAAGTTTTACTGCAGTCTCATTTAGGTTAATAATCATCTATTTAGTCATTACTTTTCACTTAAATTCACTATAAGTCAAAATTATTTGTAATCAGTCCTTGTGATCTTATTTGTTGGAATCTGAATCTCAAATTTTACAATTAGGTGTTAATTGAGATTATACAGCTTGCATTATCTTCATTTCATCATTTAACATCAGTTTCAATTCGTATCTTCAGCTCACAAATTCATTTTAGTCAACTTTGCAAAATCCTGTTTCAAAAGTCAAAAGTGAATTAAGTCAGTTTTTGGAAAACTTTATAGATTTTTCATGAGTTCATTTCTGGTCAAAATTAATTGAGTTTTTGGTAGATTAAACTTCAACTGGTGGTTATTCAAAATACCATTTTAGTTATATTTTTGGGAATTTTTATTAAGCTCAAACCAGTCTCTGTTTTGGACTTGAATTCCCCTGTGCATACATTCAGTCTTCACTGAGTGTGCATGGTGTTGTCTGTTGTAGAAGCTTCATCGTAGCTTATCACTGGTTCATAGTTGACTTATAGCTTCTCTGCTAGGTCTAGTTTAGGTCTCAACCTCTGGATTTTAATTTGAGCTTATTGATAAGCTTGTGCAATAGTTGCAAGTTAGGGGTTAAGGCTATTTTAGTTAAAAAGCGTTAGCATCAATCTTTGATAATTTGCACATTAGAGGTTAGGATTAATGGAATAAGTAGCTTTTAGGTAATTTTAGTACAAATTATCTTACAGTGCTTTGGTAGCTTATTGCACTTGTTAGCTTAAGTTAGTAGCTTATTTGCAAGACATTTACACTACAGTTTCATTTTCTCACACATAAGCATAGTTTTTTATATTTTTTATAGATTTATAATATAATTTCAGACGTTTCTTGAATTTTTCATAATTTTTCATCACTGTTTGCTAATATTCTTATTTTAAATCAGTTTTTAAGACTTTTTAAATAGCTTTTAATACAAATAATTCAGAAAAGCTTCAAAAAAATAAGTTTTCAATTTTCATAGATTAAGATAAATATAAAAGCCAAAAAATATTTTTCCATAATTTTCCTAGTTTAAATAGTAATTTTAGCAATATAATTAGTTTTAAATAGTTTTTAAATCATAGAAATTAGAATATAAATCGAAAAAATACAAAATTAGTTTTGAAAATTCTATTTAGTCATTTTAGATTTTTGAAAATAGTTTCACAATTTTCCTCTTTAATTTCATAATTTCTAGTATTTTAGATTAGTTTTAAAAGTTTAAAATTAGTTTTTAAATCAAATAAATAAAAGAAAAATCATAAAAATAGTTTTAAATCATAATAAAGTTTTAAATTGCATTTTAGAGTAAAAGTAATTTTAGATCATTTTAGGTTTTAATCGTTAAACGATTTTAAATATAGAATTAAAATGACTTCAAAGTCTTTATTAGATTTAATTTCCTTAGTGTAATCAATCATACCCCTTTCCTGCTCAATATCACCCGATCACTACGCGCTTAGCTATTCAATCGTCTGTTCGTTGGGACTTAACGACCGGGAAACACTAAACTCCCCGGACTTAATTGCTTTGGTTTTAATCGTTTGACTTTTATTACGGTTGACAATTCACAAGTGGATGACTTGTAATAATCCTGATCGTTGGGACCAATCAAATTTTGGCGCGGTGCGGGAGCTGTGCTAATAATCTTACGCTTAGCGATTAGTGATTTGAATATTCACTCCTTGTTCATACCATCTATATATATTTATATTTTCTTAAAAATTGAAAATCCAAAACATCTTAAAAACCATAAAACTTATACGCTTACGCATGGCGTTGCTCGGGTCAAGGAAACTTCCTTTTCTTGAAAGCAAGTTTTATAACACCCTAGGCAATGAACCTAATCGTTGTAGTGTAGTAATTAAGGTAAGCCACGGGTATTGATATCGTTTCTGGGAATAGTGTCGTTAAGTCAAGTATATGTCGATTTAAGTCTAAAGATGAGGATGATTATTTTGTATTTTTATATTTAGTGAATCTCGGTTTTGGAGGGAGGGTGGAATTAGTTGCTAGTCAACTATCCCAAAAGGTACTAACTAAATTAGGGTCTACCAAGAACGTGAAGAGTATCTACTTATGATGTATTACTCCTTGCTAGCTATCCAATTCTACCTACCGAATTGTCACGTCTCGCTGATGGTTGAATTGTCACGTCCTTATTCCTAGTTGCGTTGTGTGTCTAAGGTTGTAGGGTATGCGTTTCTCCCAACTCTTTGAACTTACCAAAGGGTCTCGTCTACAAAACCCACTAGGGATGATAAACTCTTACTCTAAGGCACTCTTTGGATGGTTTAGCCTACAACTACTCAAGTAATCATATTCTAAGGTTCACAAAGATGAATCAAGCATTAGTACACAACGAATGACCTATCGCATTACTAGATCATTAACAATTAAGATAAGAGACAACCAATCAAACAAGAGATGAGGGATGCAAGAATTATAAACTAAACCAATTAGACTCATTGAAATTGTCACACCCTAATGATGAAGATAGACACAAGCATCACTAAGAAATCAATAAGATCTAATTAATTATATACAAGTTTCATACAATCAAGCAAACACTAGGTGAATTAGCCACATAATTAATGAAGAGCAAGCAACAATTATGATAGTTGAAGACATACCATAGGATTGGATTAACAAACAAAT